>NW_006494789.1:9384846-9399658 GCF_000471905.2 Amborella trichopoda
TATATATATATATATATATATATATATATATATATATATATATATATATATATATATATATATATATATATATATATATATATAATAATAATAATAATATATATATATATATATATATATATATAGTAGTAGTAGAGAGNGGGGCGAGGGGGGGGGGGGGGGGGGTGTGCTATGGGGTCCACCATAAAACACACATTAAAATTATGTAGGGCCCACTTATGGGCACCATGGATGGCACGCCCCAGTGTGGGGGGCTTACTCTATTTTGAAACCTTGTGATTCAAGGCATTCAATTAAGTAAACGAAAAGGGAATGTTTTGAAATTAAAGAGATTGGATTTCAATTAAAGGCATATGTAAGAGAATTATGAATTTGATAGAAAAGTATAATATTTTTTTATATATTTCATTATTTGATGGGATTAAGTTTAGAAAGTTGAAGGATAAGATTCTAGCACCTTTATTTGAATCATTATTGCTGATCCGGGGATTGCATGGTTCAAGTCTCTCACCCCACAGGTATTCTATGATCAATGGTCTAGATCTAATCTCCATAATGATGACTAACCTAAAAAAACCCTAACCATTGAAAAGTCTGTAAATAGAGGCTCATTCTCTGCAAATCTCTATACCTCTCATATCTCTCTCTCCTCCTCTCTCTCTCTCTTCTCTCTCTCTAAGATGTCTCTCTCCCTCTCTCTCTCTTTCTCTCTCTCTAAGACGTCTCTCTCTCTCTCTTCTCTCTAAGACTCTCTCTCCCTTATAAAAATATTTCTTGAGTTGGAAATAGGGGCACGCCCCAAGCTAGGAGTAAAGATGGGGCCCCACGCATACAAGGTTTGAGGCCTTGTAGTTATGTGATGTTTCATGTTGCTCTCATATTGATTAAGGGTCATGGTCAAGGCTTTCCCATGATTCAAAGTTCAGAGATAGATAATTAATCTCATGCGCCATTGGAGGAGGAGACTCGGAGTGGGGTGTGCAAAGTACGGTTGAGATGATCTTCTGGTAAACATTTTTATGGTCTGCAGTCTTATATTTTCTTATTCATATGAGTATTATGTGTTTCATGATCTCAAGATCAAATTTATGCAATTTCATTTATGTAATAATGAAATGTTAAATGTGGTAGCAAGTGAGAGTCCTTGGGATTCTTTGAGTTTTTAATGTTTCTCATTATGTGTTTCGTCATCGGTAAGTAAACTGGGGTGGTGAAAATAAGGAAAAGAACGAAAAATTTTAATCAATAGACACTTACCCTAGCCCGGGTAACATAGTCCTACTTTCAAGCACATTCCTAATGCTCTGTGCACGAAACTATATTTTTTAACTAAAGAGAAATGTAGTGAATATGATATTCAAAAACTTGTAGTGAATCTATGTTGTTCAATTTTAGGAAAAAAGGTGTTATATTGAGCTAGTATGGTATTTTTTTTATTACCCAATTCGGTAAATTACCTCATTATCAGCTGATGGATAAAAAAACACATTGATTTTGATTTTTTGAGGTGGTAGATCTGGCCATCCAAAAAATGGATGACCCGCAAGTATTGAGTAAGAAATTCATGTTACAATTTCTTTTGTTTGAATTTCTTTTCACATCTTCATTGGAGCCAAGACGTTGCAACTTTCATGTTTAGAGTAAAAGAAATTCCCCTAATTAAAATGGGGGGTGGGGGACCGCCATGGCCATCCCTCCAAAGGTGGAGGAAATGAATTCCCACTTGGGAAACAATGTATCATATTGGTTTGAATCTCTAAATAATCGATTTGGTTAACAGTGGGATGGAGGTTAGGACGTTGTATCATATTGGTTTGAATCTCAAATTGATCGATATGGTTGCTGGAGGTAGGAATAGACGGTAGGACATTATTTCTAGGTCAGCATTCGTAAAATCGAATCGGAACAGTTAACCAGATATAGGGATGGGAGTAGTTAGAATCGGAGCCGGACTAACCCGGCGGTTAACAGGAGTAACCGGTCTGGTGGATTTTTCTAAAAAAAATTGGTCAAAAACCCCAAAAAAATTAAAAAAAAAAAGAAAAACTTAGATTAAGTGTATATTACCTTATTACCTACATTTATCTTAGAAAAAAACTGAAACAACTTTTTACAAAAATTAATCTATGGATACTATGGAGATATGCAAGAGAATTTATAATTTGACATTAATTTAATTGATAGAGTTACAAAGTCCAACTAACAATAGCTAGTAGTAATGAGAGTGGTAAGGCGGGTCAGGGTATTCTTATGTTTTTCCAATGTATTTTCTCTATTTCTCTATTCCAAAAAAGGTTTTGAAGTAATCATATTAACAGTTCATGATTACATTCATCAATTGAGCAACAAAGTAAACTGTCATATCAACCGTCCTTACGACAAAATAAGAAATGTTCTTGGCCAACTCTATTTATATTCTTCAATCCACTTTCTAACTTCCTCCACCTCTTCATCCAAGATTGCCCACTCGTCGGGGGTGTTATCCCTGGACCGGCTCTCTGGATTGCGTTGACCATAGGTGAAAAATATGGGTTATTTGCTGCATCCAAGGAGATCCCTTTATCGTAGAACCATTTACCAACATATCTGCCCAACATGTTCCTCGTACCTTTCATCATGCCTTTGATAGTCATATGTTGTGACTTAGGCTTTGAGAGAAATGGGTCTATACGACCATGACCTGCAATACTGGCACTCCTAAATAAGCTAGAAACAATTTCTTCAACGTCTGATTCCTCTTTATACATATTGCTACCAACCCCTCCATACATATTTGAGCTAAACTCGTCATACATGCTCGAGCTAGGCCCGCCATGCATATCTGAGCTAGGCCCACCATGCATGCCCTTGTCATAACCATCATGCATTCTAAACCCACATTCCCTCTGGTATATTCCTATAAACTCATTCTTGTGGTCATCTCCAAGTCATTATTATATTGCTCTTCTGGATCATTTCCTCTTGATGGCATATATAAGCTATCTATCTCCTTATCTATCCTCTGCTTTGCAATTTTTTAAGCTTTGGTAGCCTTGAGAAATGTCGTCATCTACTTTCTTACATTACTAGGGACACTATTGCATGCAGAAACATCTCCCTTAACCCCTGCCAAGTGTTGCTTGAACCTATGTACCCCACTACTTATCACTCTTTAGCAGTAATTACAAATAATTTTGTCTTTTTTGTTGGGATTAAGTCTGACAGCATGTTGCCATGCAGGGTCTTCTACAGATCTTGTCATGGTTCAACTGTTTTAATATGCAAAAGGTTAAAAATTAACCTAACAGTTCAACATGAAAAATAATCACCATGCGTAGTGATAATATGTAGGGGTAGTTCATGAAGTTATATTTGTTGTTAATGCAAAATACTTCTATTGACAAAAATATTTTAGTTCCTAAGGGCAAAAATTATTTATTTATGCAACATTATAGATAAAAATGGCCTATATCAGCCACTACATATAGAACAAAAAATTTGCATTGATATAGTATCAATAAAAAATATATTTACAATAATATAGTAATTCACAATGCCAGTACATATGGACTTGTCACAAATCTTCATTTCGACAAACATGAATTAGTTCCTACAGAGAAAAAAAAAATATTTATGCAACATTATAGATAAAATAAAGTTTGTATAAGTCACACTTAGAATCAAGAAAAAAATTACAACAATATAATCATCCATAATGCCACTACACGTATATTTAACACAAAAAACATTTACAATGATATAGTCATTCACAATGCGACAAATAAAATTTACAATGATATAATGGGCACAATCCCAACTCAATTGAAATGATCACAAATAGTCGTACATCTCAATTACAAATATGCAAGATAATATAATAAAAAATGCAAGCTCCAAACATGGCTACAACTCAATTATCAATAACATATATACAATTTATGTATCAACATACATTTTTTTCATTAAAAATTTAATAATAAAATTGAAAAATGAAAGATAATATAATTATCATAGATGCCATGATTTTTTTACAATGATATTCACTTTAATTCCTCATGATAATACAGTTTAACATCATGTATTTTTTGCATTAAAATTTTAAAAAATTAAAAATACATTTTTAATGCAAAACTACATTAGAAATATAATACAGTTTAACAACATGTATTTGTTAATGTATTTTTTTTGCATTAACAATAAATTAAGAAATACAATTTTGCATTTAAAAATATAATAACATGTATTTTTTTGCATAAATAATCTATCAACATGCAATTTTTTACACTAAAAATTTAACAATAAAAATTAAAAATACTGTTTAATTCCTCATGATAATCAAAACCTGGTCACGATTTTTACAATTTTTCGAAAAATCATGATTTTTAAAAAATATTGTTCATGAATTAAAAACAAAAAAAAAAAAATGCAGCTCTTCACCGATCCACTTAACATCAGTCATTTCAATTCAAAAATCTGCCTCAAATCGAATAAATTACATCAAATTGGATACATGTTTTGATAAACAACACTATAAGGAATCAAAGCCCTATAATATTAACAAATTATTATCAAAAAATTACATAAAATCAATTGAATTGAGGGAAAAAAAAAGGCAGTTCTCCACAGACATCAGTCATTTAATCTCAAATATCAAGCTCAAATTGAATAAACCAGATCAAATTGAATAGATGTGATGATAAACAACACTATAAGGAATCAAACCCCTATAAATTTAACATATTATTTGAAAAATATTGAGTAAAATTGATAGAATGGCGGAAAAAAAAAAAAACCGCAGTCCATTTTTTCTTCACAGACATCAGTCTTTTTTTCTCAAAAATCAAACTCAAATTGAATAAATAAAATCAAATTGAATACATGTGATGATAAACAACACTATAAGGAATCAAAACCCTATAAATTTAACACATTATTTGCAAAATATTGAATAAATTTGATAAAATAGCGGGAAAAAAAGAAAAAAAAGCACAGTTCTTAGTTGTTTTTCGTGCACCCGTGGCTTCAAATTCAAATTTGATATGTAATCGTCCAATATACTTACAAATTATGAACAAAAACTTCTAAACAATACTCTTACAATCAATAACTCTAAGATTTTACAAAAAATGATACTCTCTTTGGCTTGAAATCAGCGAAATGATGGAACCCTAGAACTCACGCTTCGTTCTTCATAGATCCAAATTTTTGTGATTAAAATCGATGATTTTTACTCCTTTTATTGACTGAAATGGCTGAAAAATTTAAATTAAATCCTGCAATATTCGATTATAAAGCTGAAAAAGATGAAAATGATAAGAAAATGACAAAAAATCATGAAAATCGTGAAGAATATTGTGCAACCCGTGTTCTTGGGCGAGTCACTATTAAGAACCAGCCCGACTCGGCCATTCACTATTGGGAATCGCCAAGTTCTCTCTAGACACGGGCGATTCCCAGTATTGCAGTGGAACCAGCACGGGTGTGCCGATTCCCGAGTTGAACAGGGCGAGTCCGGTTCGACTCGCCGAGTTTTCAAACCCTAGTCATAATAATACATATTAATTCTCCCTTCGTGGATGTAAGCCCAATCGGTTGAACCACATAAATTCTTGTGTACTCTTTTTCTCTCCCATACTTTTAAAGCAAGTCGATCTACCAATAGTGACTCATTGCTCACCAGTGGTTTCTTCATCTCTCTTGATTATGGATAATTTTTATTGAGGTAGACTTTCTCTTACTAGAGAAGCGGCTATTTTTTCATAAGTTTTTCACCTCTCTCGTGCATCTTGTTGTCACGTTGCTAGCATATTGCTTGTACGACGTATCTTGCTTGCGTCTTGCATCCATTGATTGCATCTTGTTGTGGCCTTCTATTTTGTTTCTATCGTGGCCCATCTATTATTTTCTAAAACTGGGATTGCCGAATTCAAGAATCACCATTTACTTGAGGTCACTCGAGCTTTGATATTTCAGAGCAATATGCCAAAACATTTTTGAGGAGATGTTGTTTTAACAGCATGTTACTTAATCCATAGAAGGCCACGCAAACTTTTGAAAAATATATCTCATGTGGAAGTTCTAAAAGGAAAGAAGACTTCTTTGAGTCATCTCAAAATATTTGGATGTGTTTGTTTTGTACACAGTCAAAATGTTGATAAATTAAGCGCTAAAGCAAATAAATGTATTTTCATCGGATACAGTCTCACTCAAAAGGTATATAAATGTTATGATCCGATCAACCACTAGGTTATCATTTCCTGTAATGTTGTTTTTCAAGAAAATGAACCATATTTGGTTCCCACTAAGGAAAATTTGGTTCAAGGGGAGACACACGGTTATGCCCAACATCACTGTTGATAATTTTGATACTGATAAAAATGATGAAAATGAGAATGGAGGAGAAGCAGTTGAATTTCCTCATGAAGAAGAACCTCAAGTTGAACCTCACCAAATCGACTCTTGTGTGGCCCTCGCTTCCATTAGTTGACCTCAACGTACCACTCATCTCCCAAGTAAGTTTCATGATTTTTATACCTATAATGCTTCCACCTATCCTATTGATTACTCTCATATCTCTCAAAATTAATTTTCTTATCTTAGCTCTGTTTCTTCCGATATGGAACAGGCTAACTTCCAAGAAGCTATTTCCAAGTCAGTTTGTAAAAAGGCTATGGAAGAAGAACTTCTGGCCCTAGACAAGGACCATACTTGGGAACTTGTCAAGTTACCCAAAGGAAAGAAAGTGGCTGGAAATAAATAGGTTTATAAAGTCAAGTACAAGAGTGATGGTACAATTGAGAGGCACAAAACTAGGTTGATTGCAATTACACAAACTTATGGTGAAGACTATAAAGAAACTTTCGTACCTGTGACCAAAATGAACTATGTTAGAGTTCTTCTTTCAATTGCCAGAAATCAAAATTGGCCCTTGTTTTAACTCGATGTTAAAAGTGCTTTTCTTCAAGGTGATTTAGAAGAAGAGATATATAGGAAATACCTCATGGACACCCTAGAAAAAATTCAAATCTTGTGTGCAAACTAAAGAAAGCAATATATGGTTTAAAACAATCTCCTAGGGCCTGGTATGCCAAGTTAAGCAGTGCCTTATTAAATAAAGGTTTTCCTAGAAGTGCTATTGATTCTTCTATGTTTATTAAAAGGAATTCCAACGGAATCATTGTTGTAATGGTATATATTGATAACATTATAGCCATTGGGAGCCACATACAAGGGATTGATCAACTAAAGAAATATCTAGGCAATGTTTTTTATATTAAAGATTTAGGAAAATTAAGGTATTTCCTTGGCATATAAGTTGCTTAATATAAGAAATAATTGTTTCTTTCACAACAGAAATATCCTTTAGATCTCTTGAGATAAACTGGTAAAATTGGAGCCAAACCTATTGATACTCAAGATGAGGTAAGCAATAAGATCTCCATCGAGGATGGTGAACCTCTTCAAGATGTTGAAAAATATCAGCAAATTGTTGGAAAATTAATTTACTTAACTATTAACATACCAAATATTACCTATGTTGTGAGCGTGGTTAGTCAGTTCATGCATACCCCCAGTTCTTCTCACATGCAGGCCGTTGATAGAATTCTAAGATATTTAAAATCGTCCCCTAGTCATGGAATCTGGATGAAAAACAATGGAGATGAAAACATAATTGGTTATTGTGATGCAGTTTGGGCTGGTAACCCTTCAGACAAAAAATCTACCACATGTACTCATGTCAATAGTGAAAATCAACTTGCAGATATCTTCACTAAAGCGGTTGGCAAAGAAAAATTCATCCATGCTCTTGACAAGTTGGGCTCGTTCAATCTCTTCACACCAACTTGAGAGGGAGTGTTGAGACTGCCTAGTGTATCCTAGTGATATCTGCATATCAGCCAGATTTCCTAAATCATGCTAATTTCCCTTAATCAGGCTGATCATTGTTTCCTATTGTGGACTCTTCAATATAGAATGTTATCATAGACAATTCTATACATCTGTACAAGGGAGCCATAGAAAGGTCATAATAATACAGATTAATTTTTCCTTTGTAGATGTAGGCCCAATCGGCTGAACCACATAAGTTCTTGTGTACTCTTTTTCTCTCCCATACTCTTAACATAGACGAATCGAGAATTTTTAAAACCGACTAATTTTTTTCATGAAGACTGCCAAAATCACCAGATTCAGGCCAAAAATAAATCAGCTAAATGAGCACACGTCTATTTGCAGATTGTACTTTTTGTAGATCCTACCCGTTTTTTTTAAGTAGATTAAGAATTAGCTTTTTGAAAGGATTAGTGGGATGATGTTGGTGGTGGGAATGAAAACCACATCATGGTGAGTAGAGTATGAGGTGCTACTACCACGACCCGGGCTCCTTTCCTAGATTTGCTTATCATACTTGCTTAGATAAAAGAATCAGAGACACAACGGCATGCCAATCCATGGTCAATATGTAGTCCAACACTGAAAAGGCAGTTCGTAACAAAATTTATGTATCATGTTTAGTGAACTCCAACTTCAATTTCATAAAAGAAATGTTCGTTAGATGTAGCATCTCATGAGTCAAAAATCAAATTTCTTTTCGACTTGCTTACATGTTGAATCTAAGTTTATCAGAGATGGATAACATAATTGGATGACAACCAGTGTGCAAAAACTCAGACGAGCCATTTGGACAAAGTTAGGAAAGTGTTTTGGTCATGAATACTTATTTTTAAATTATTATTTTTTTAGATTATTTCTAAACTACCCCCATTACAAATTGGTTTTATCAAAATCTATTTTTTCACTAATTTTTTTAACCTCATTTAGATGTGTTTTATTTAAGGTAAAATTACACATATATTTATTACTTTAAGTATTATTACAATTTTACCTAAAATTTTTCATTATTAATGCTCTACTCATTCTATATCCGTTATCTAACATTTTGTTAATATATTTTAAAAATAATCAAATTACCCTTTTTGAATATTCGTGATTCGAAATTTGTTTTTGTATGAACTCAGTATGATTGAATATTTTGGATTTTTAAAATCTAAAAGTTTTAATTTTTGAATTTTCGAAATCCAAAATATACAAAATAAAAAAGGACCCAGTTTCTATGCAGCCAAGCCTGCATATGTAGAAATGTGGGCGTCTTAATAAATCTATTTTCGAGATGGATTTTAAGACTTAATTTTTAAGGACATGTAATCTTTAACATGGAGATCGTAAATGTGAAAAATAAAAACATTTTAAAAACTAGAAATAATAATTCTAGTAAGAAAACATTTGGACCATTAAGGTTCGCACCTTATACTGATGACTAAAAGAGAGCTTCTTCCTTATGAATAAGGTTGCAACCTTATGAATAGATGGAAGAGAGGGAGATAGAGGAAGGGGGGATTGTGGAGGTGGAGATTAAGTCTGGCTGCCCTCTTTTGTATGTTGATCGCTCAGAGATTGGTGATCTTTTGTCAAAAAATCAAGCTGCATGTGGCTGGGTCATTCTTACTGCCTTTGAATAATGTTTTTGGCCTAAATGACTAGATTAAACGGGGTTGGGGTATAGCCTATGCACTGAAGGTGAAGCTTCTTGGCTATAATAAAATAATTTTCATCCTTCGTTCTAAAGAGGTTGTTGCGAAGGCCCTATATCGGAGATTCTACAGAGTTAGAGGTAACCTTTTGTCTTTGGACTTTGGAAGCCTTCAATCCATGAATCCTTTATTCAAAGATAACCTATTTGGATTACACTATGAGGTAATCCTCTTTATGCTTGGAAACTTACTGCCATTCAGAAAATAACCAGTCTTTGTAGTGATTATTGTGATATTGACTGCAATTCTTTTCTGGGATCAAATTTTAGGTGTGTAAGAGTTAAGATGTGGGGTCTTAAGGGTCATGATTTACCTAAGAATATCCGGTTACAGGTTGATAAGGCATCCTTTATGGTCAATATTGACGTCGAAGGTGTAAAAATTCAGAATTTGGGATTGTTAAAGGATGACAAAGTGAAAGGTGTTGTGGTAATTTAGAATGAATGGCAAAAATTCCTATGCGTAATTCTCAGGGTTATCAGCAACCTTGTGATACTGTCGGAGCTGGTCATTCCGGTAAGAAATGTTGGAAACGTCAAAAGCACAAAAAGTGGAGGAAAGGAACTCAATCTCAGGATTTTAAAAATTCGAAAATCAAGAAACGTTGTATTTCAGTTCGGAAGTTTCCTGATCCAGTGCCGGTGCTTTCGAAGCCGTTGACCTTACCTTCAACCACTTTCAAAGCAGCTTCTTCCAATATTTTAGTGGCCCTTCCTCGTCAGATGGTCCTATAGCCCCACCAAATTTTTTGCAGAGGAATGTTTTCTTAGATGGTTCACGAGCGGAACATCTTATTGGAGGTAAACCTTTGGGTGCACAGAATTTTCTAGATGTAGATTGTCCTTCAAGCCGTAATGATAGATGTCCCTTAGGAAAGGACATGTTGGCTTACGTGGCCTGCCACCCTCCTCTCAAGAGATTTCCTCTCCAAGATGGGATTTGAAACAACCCATATCCTACAATTTGTCTCTTCTTTGGGTCTTTTCGTCCCTCTTTCACTCTCTAAGCAAGGTCTTCCTCGCCAGTGGACTTCAGTTCTCTCTCTGGGTGTTATTCTTGCTCTGGTGCAGAACATGTACCCCCTTCTGTTTCACTTGGCTGCTTCAAAAGGGAGGGGACACTCTTTCAGAATTAGATTCGATCCTATGGAAGTGGACCCTCTTGCGATAATGGTGGTTCAACCTGAGATTGAGTTGAATGCACTAGATTTACAACAGTTTGAGGAAGTTACCCTGATTACACCAAACCAACCGATGATCTTTGACAAATATGTTATCTCGGATCCTGATTTGGCCATTGTTCAGACTGTAAACTCTCAACCTTTAAACTTTGTTCCTCAGACCGTTCCTATTATCTTACCTATTGCCCTCACTGATCATACAAAGGGGTGTCTGATGCTGATGAAGTTCAACTATCCAAGATTAGTAAGATGGTAGAAGATATGGGAATGGACTGCAATGTCGCCATTGGGGTTTTCTTTGATGAGGTAAAAGCCAGGAAGAAAGAAAGGAAGATTGAGGGTTTAGCAGATGATGTTGAGGCTCCACCCAAAGATGACTCATAGAAAGGAAAAACCCCAGTGAAGCAGAAGGTGAGGTC
Source organism: Amborella trichopoda (assembly GCF_000471905.2). Next base: position 9,396,015 of record NW_006494789.1, read on the forward strand.
CGCGAAGGAGATGCAATCCCCAGTTAAAAAGAAGAAGAGCTCGAAGAATATCTATTCTAAAACTAGATCTTCTTCACGTCTTGCATCAATAGGTGTTATCAAGAAAAGTGCACTTGCTCGAAGCATTACGTTGGAGGAATTGGAGGTAATGGAGATTAGCAGTGGAGTTACTTCTTCTGACTCTTTTACATCCGAGGGGCCAGCTTTGAATGAAGCCCTTATGCATAAGGAGTTGTACTTTGAGATACGCATTGAGGGACCAGGTTCCTCTTCTAAATCCCTGTTTTAATAAATTCATTTCTTGGATTGTAAGGGGAAGAGAGATGTGTTGTTTTTTGTTTCTAAATTTAGACTGGCTATACTTATTTTGTAGGAGACCAAACTTCCCTGACCCAATGTTTCTAGGGTCAGGGACGTTTGGGGCTCATGGTCAGTAGACGTTTTGGGGGTTGATTTTATAGGAGCTTCTAGAAGATTATGGATTTAATGGACCTGATACGACTCTCTCTTGGGGACCACTGAATGTATATGGACCGAACGTGCCAGCTTTAAAAGAGAGTTTTTTAAATGATTTATCTGAAGCTATCAATGCTTTTCATTATCCCTTAAGCTTGGGGGTGATTTCAACCTTATCAGGTGGCCAGATGAGTCTCTTTTTAGGAAACTCTTTAAATTCAGCATTGAGGTTTTTTAATAAATTTATTGAAAGCCATTGCCTTTTCGATCTTCCTATTTCTGGAACGATCTATACGTGGTCGAATAATAGTACTATTAGCCTATCTAAACTAGATAGGTTCTTAGTCTCTGCGGATTGGGTAGATATGTTTCCCTTAGCTTCGGTTTAAAGCGTTACCAAGATTGTCCTCAGATCATACCCCAATCATGTTGTCTTCTAAAGTTATATCAATTGGGTCTAAACCTTTCATAATGGAAATAGGTTGGTTAGAGGAACAAGAGGTGATTGACTTAATTTAGACCACTTGGATGAACAAAATTACCTATGGGTCGGTTGACTTTTAATTACATAAGAAATTTCTTAACATTAAGTATAAGTTGATCACTTAGAAGAGAGACAACTGCTACCTAGTAATGTCAAAGATTGAGGAAGTCCTTCTGGATCTTGAATTGTTGGATCTTAATATCCAACAACAGGGAACTTTGTTTGAAAAGGTGCAGATTGAGAGAAATGCCAAGCTTAAATCTCTTCTTAACCTCCAAAGGTCGGAAGAAATTTATTGAAAACAAATATCGAGATCAAAATGGCTAAAAGAAAGGGATCGTAATACTAAATATTTTTCATGCCATTGCTAGTGCTCGTAAAAGAAAAAATAACATTTCGGGTATCACTATCCCTAGAGTGGACCCTGGTGATTATCAAAGTATGACCTCAGCTATAGTTGAGCACTTTAAAAAGGCCTTTACGAGTGATGCTAGATTTACTCCAAGGTTGGATCATGTGCCATTCAAGTTCCTGTCCCAGGATCGGCTACAGGTAGATATCTCTCTGGAATAGTTGAAACTGGCAGTGTTTGATTTAGCAGTTGATAAGGTACCGGGTCCAGATGGATTTCCCCTTATCTTCTTCCATAAGTTTTGAGATTTGACGAAAGGGAAATTGCTTGAAATGGTGAAAGAGTTTTTAAGTCAGAAGATATTCAAAGGGATAAACTCGATGTATATTGCCTTGATCCCAAACAAGGAATTTATTGTTGAGTTATTCGGTATCAGATCAATTAATCTGCTATCAAGTATATATAAAATAGTGGCTTAAGTTTTGGCTACTAGGCTTAAAACCGTATTTCCTGCTTTTATCTCGTGTCCACAATCAACTTTTATTCAGGACCATCTTATAATAGATAGTGTGATGGTGGCTCAGGAATGTATTCATTCCAAGGTATCGAGCCAAACCCAAGGTGTGGTGATCAAATTGGACATGGAGAAAACATATGATGGAGTGGAGTGAGGGGTGCTTCATGATATAATACGGAGAATGGGTTTTGGAAACAAGTGGAGAAACTGGATTTTTGGACGTCTTTCTTTGGTACACTTTTCAGAGGTCTTTGAAGGTGTTGTTAACTCAGTTACCTGGAATATAACTTTTCCCTACGATAGGCTTCGAGAAGATATGATCCCGGAGCTGACCTCTTTGCTTGAAATTTTAAGTGAAACGCATATCCCATCAAACTTGGAAGATGGGGTATGTTGGGATGTTGAAAGTGATGGACTTTTTACAGTAAAGTCATGTTATAGACTACTCTTCCATAATCGTTGGTGGTAGTCGTTGCCCCAAATTTCACAGATCTAGAAGTGGTCCATCCCACACAAAGTACAAGTTTTCATTTGGTTGGCTACGAAAGACAAAATTCTAACCATTGATAATCTAATTTTAAAAGAGGAAAGATCTTACCTAATGTTTGTTTACTGTGCAAAGAAAAAGTGGAATTTGGGGATCACTTATTTTTACAATGCTGCTTTGCTAATAAGATTTGGTGGTGTTTTCTTTCTCTTTTGGGCATTAGTCTGCCATTACTTCATTCAGTGCTAGTTATTGTGATGCATCTCTCTATTGTTGATTTACCGAAGAATGGTAAGGCTATTTGGAAGAATACAACAGGTGTGAACATGTGGGAGATATGGAAAGAAAGAAATCATAGAACCTTTGAAGGTGAATGTTTGAACGAGGAAATGGTTTTGAGCAAAACTAACCATTTGGTTTGGTATTGGTTGGCAGCAACTAAAGAAGGATGGGGTATCTCTAAGGTGGATGTGCTGATCAATTTGAAAAATATAATGTTTGCAAAAACCACAAGAGTTAGATATAGGAGTGTTTGGACTCGTCCATCACCAAACGTATTGAAGTTGAACTTTGACGGGAGTTCAAATTTTGAAGTAGCTTTCTTATAAACTTATAGTGGTGGACCCTTTTCTTATAAAATTATAGTGATGGGCCCTACCCCACCACCCACCTGTCACATTTGAATCACACTTAGCTATCTCTCTTACTTAGATTTTCCATGAAATGTTCAACAAAATAATTTTTTTAAGATTAATAATATTTATTCTTTTTTTTATGATGTAAAAAAAATAAAAGTACATATAGTTAAGTTTTAATTGCATATAATTACATAAAGAAATTCTATTTAATTCATTTGCAAAAATTAGTATAATTATATTGAAAGTCATATTGTTTATTTATCTTAAGAACTTGTAATCATATGAATATCATCACATTAAAATTTATCGGGGATTTTATTTTGGTTTTAATCATATGATATGGAAGCATTTTCTAATAATTTTTAGTCATGTTTATTATTATATTATAATTAATAATATACATTGATAACCAAATCTTGTATTTTATTTATTAATTTATTTATATTATAAATTTGGTAATATATTATTTTTGTTATAATTGTGAATTAGATTTTTTAAATTAGATAATAGTATATGACATTTTAGATTTTTTTATTTGTATAATAAAATAATTATAAAATATAAATTTATAAACCAACATCTTCAATTTCAATATGTACTATTATACTTAGTTAGGTTGTACTAGTTTTGGATGAGTAAAATGAAATAATAAATGTTTGATACTTTGATGTGACGTTAATTTCACTTTATTTGTATGTAAAAATGATGAT
>NW_006494789.1:9400271-9455285 GCF_000471905.2 Amborella trichopoda
ATAAATGTTTGATGAGAATCTTCATACAGGGAAAGAACATCTCAATATTCATTTATTGATGCAAAAAAATAAAAGTTATTAATGTAGTACCCTCATTTCTTATTGGATTCCTAAAAAACAATACTTATAACGATTTTTAATAATTTTTTTAATTTTTTAAAGCCGAATCCGGTTGATTCCTAATCCGAAACACCGATTCACCGATCCATATGCGTTTTTGGAGTGCTTGATCCGTGGCACCGATCCTTTTTTTAAACCACTAGGTATAGCCATTGCAAATAGTGTGGAAATGCAAACAATTTTCCATGGGTTACGTATTTTTCGTAATAAAAATTTGGGAAATTGTTGTGAGGTGGAAGGAGACTCATTGAATGCGGTCAAATGGTGTAGTAAAAAACAAAGGGTCCCATGGGAGCTGACGTCGATTTGGATGCAGATTATCGATTTGACTGTTGAAATGTCCATTTCTTTATTCATGTGTATAGGGAGGCTAACTCTTTTAGCAAACTATCTGGCTAAAAGGGGTGCTTCTCTATCTTCTATTTCTATTTCAGATGTTGTAATCCTTGTTGGGTAACCTTCTTTTTCAATAAAATCTTATAATATTTGTCAAAAAAAGAAGAAAAAAACATTTGGATTGTTAGTTTCCATTGTTTTTAGATGGAACACCTACTTGCATCCATCTTTGAGATGGATGCTACACTTTCTAGACCGCATATGTAGATATGCGATACAGCTCGCATGAAATAATTTTCCAACGAAAAATAGGCAAATTAAGAGCCTAAAATAGCAAAATTTTGAACTTTGAAGGTTTGAATTATTTTTATTTCAGATCCTAAAGATCCAAAAATAGAGAAATTTCGAACTTCGAAGGTCTACTTTATTTTTTTTATTTATTTCAGATCCTAAAGATCCGAAAATAGGGAAATTTCGGACCTTGAAGTTTCGAATTGTTTTTTTTTCTTTACTTTGGATTCTGAAGATCCAAAAATAGGTCACTTTTGAAAAAAAATTTCGGGGGATTGAGAACGGGTATGCATGTAATATCCAAAATCTTGAATGTAATAAGTGAAAATTTTAGGTAAAATGGTAATAACACTTAAAATATTGATACATGTGTATTTTTCCCTTAATTATGCTTTAAATATATTTTCTTATTTTTTATTATTTTAAAAAGATTTTGACTTGGCCGGACACTGTCCGACTCGAGCTCTTGGAGTTACTCTACTCGAGCATGGCAGAGGTCTGGTCGTGCTTTTGGATCCAGACAACGTGAAGAAAGTGGTCTCGAGCGACTACCTAATCGTGCCCTAAAAAAGTACTTTATTTGTAGGGAGGAGGTTTATATAAGATTGAGGCTCTAAACAATCAAATTATGATGTACCTAAAAAACTCACTAGAAAACTCACTAGAAGAGTTTATTTAGATGCTGAAAAGCCCTTAATTGGATCATCTAGACCTCAAGGTGTTTGAATATGAGAAAAAATAGATTTTAATTTTAAAAATAATGCATATTGTAATGCGATATCTAGGACATCAATTTTTAAGATTTTCAAGTATTCATACTTTTTAAATTTTATAATTAGAGATAAAAATAAATTTTCTATTACAAAGACTTCTGATATAAGTAATATCTTTTGGCCCTATTTAAAGGTCCGCCTTATTTTGATCGTTTAGAGCGTCAGCCTTGAACAAACCACACCCTTATTTTAATGCTGAGAGGCACGCTGAATTTCCCTTTGAAGCCAGCCTATCCAGAGCAGAGCAGATATCCTCTCTCTATCTAGAAGGGGAGCAGAGCTAAGATCATCTCTATTTCTCTCTCTCTCCGAAAAGCAAAGGCTTGTGTTCGTTATCAAATCATGACCGCCACTAGCAAGATCAAGTCTGTGGACTTTTACAGGTCACATTTCATCGCCCATACGTCGTCGATTCGTTTAGATTTCACGTTTTGTTTATCTCTCTAGATAGAGTAATGCTTGGTTCTATGTTTTCCTGTTCTTTGGGTTTCATGGCTTATGCTTCTCTCGATTGATGTATAATTGTTAATGGCGTTTTGTATTTGAAGCAAGAGGTGAGTCTTAATGCTGACTTTCTATATGAACTTTCGTTTGATTGATCCCCATGAAGGTATAGGATACATTTGATGGATGATCAAACAGTTGAACATTCCCTTATTTTCTCTGTGATTAACCTAGAAATGAAATACCCAACATGAAAGGTTGTGAATTTTGGACGTGTGATACGTCGACCATCTTCAGAATGATAGTAGGTTTGTACTGCTAGTTTTAGTGATCAATGTTAAATGTTGACAAATGCTGGTACTCTCTCACATTTAGATTGCTTTTATAGAAACAAATCCTGGTAGTCCCTCACGTTTTGATTACTTTCAGAGAAACAAATAAACATGCATTGAATTTCCTTTTGTGGATTTTCAAGATATCACGGAAGCTATCATTTTTTATTGTAGAAAAATTAGATTCATCTACAATTTAGTTCACCCGTTGTACTACTTTTGATCTTTCTAGCTCGATCAGGCCAGAAGTAATTGATGTGCACACTTTCTATGAATGAGGATTGCAAAACATTTTGAACTTATGCGAAGGCAAATCATTGTTACAATCAGTGTTTCAAAAAGCGCTAGGCGGCACCTAGGCGGTCGAGGGGGGGGGTCCAGGCCGCCCAGTGCCTAGGCAGGCGCCCAAAACCTAGGCGGCCCAGTAAATTTTTTTTTTTTGGATTTTTCTCTCTCTAAAATAGCTTCTAATGGGTTTTTTAGGTTCATTTGAAACCTAAAACACATAATTTTGCACCTTCAGAATTTAAAAAAATAATGACCCAAAAATGGCTCAATGAGCGGCATTTTTGCCCCTGGACGGGCCTAGACGGGTTCAGGCGGCCGCCTAGGCGGGCGCCCAAGGATACCCACCTAATTTGGCCGCCTAGGCTTGGGCGATGTGCACAGGCCTTCTGGACCGCCTCGGCGGCCGCCCAGGCTTTGGGCGGTCCGCTTTTTGAAACACTGGTTACAATCAGTGCTTGGAGAGTCGGCCAAGTGACATCAGACTCGGCTAACTTAGTCTTGGGGCTTTACCCAGCCGAGTTCGTGGGTATAAACTCGGAAATCTAAAAAAATCTTAGAATTTGTACTTTTTATTAAATCAATCTATAAAATTTATACTATAAATATGTTCATATAAATTTTTGATGATGATTTGTGAGTTTTTCTTATTATATGCTGTGTATTCCTATTTTTGCTTTTTCTTGGTTTTTTTGAATTGTTTTCAGGTATAAATCATTTTTTTCCCAAATTTCATCTTGTATAAAGGTTTTTTTTTCCATCTTTTGTAGACTTTTAATACTTTTGTAGTTTCAATTGCTTTTTAGTTATTTTACTTTTTTAAAAAATATTTTGCATTTTGCCCTTTTCGGCATGTACACTTCTCAGTGAGTCGACTTAGACTTGCCTCAAGCTTGGTTAGAGGCCAAGTGTCGAGCCCGAGCCAAGGTTTTAAACACTGGTTCAATGAGTCTGGAAGCCATCTTTTGTTGAATGGGGAAGACAAACTTGACTTTTGCAATACTTGAAATGCCTCTATCTATTTGGTCTTTGTACTTCTAGTGTTTCAATTCTTAGATACCTAGATGCTTTTATATTCTCCTGGTACAAGTGTTGACGACATGATACCCCACTAATTCCTATAATGTATACACATAGGATACTTGTAAATAGAATATTATGTTAATATAAAAGCTGCTAGATATCCTTATTTATGTTTACATACCTGTTTAGATGAAAAATAACTTTATTTGGAATAGACCATCTTTTCTAAAATTAATTTACTTTGGATAATATTATTTTGTTAGCTGTTTGTTATGTATGTCGTATTATGTATAACATTATTTAATTATTCAATTTTTTGGGTGATTTCCAATTGTTTTTAGCTATTATTGGCTACAAATATGTGATCAGAAAATTACTTTGAATAAAGTAAAAATAGCTTTTCGAAAAGATAAACGTATAGTTAAAACTACCTATAAGTTTATCTAAGATAACTTTATGATGGACACTACCAAACAACAGATAGTTCACTATCATGATTAACTTTATTGAAATAATGAATTATCAATGATAGCCAAGCCCAAATAATTAGGAAAAAGGCTCTGATGATGATGATGATGGTGATAAATTATCAGTGATAACAGGTACATCAAAACGGGCGTGTAATAGGTATATTTTAAGATGACATAAATGATCTATGTATCAGTCAGGATACTTGTTATTTGTGTCTCTATTGGGGATTTTGGAAAATTTCAAATCATATGCTCAAATAAGTATGCATATCTGTGACTTTGTATCCATATCTATGTTTTGGAAGTTTGATTAATATATAATCCTATTTAATTGTATGGGGATTTTGAATAAAAGAATGATAGTTCAGTATTTCGTGATTCCTCAGTGGTTTATTAATATAGTTCTTTCAATTATATTGGGTAAGTTAGCCGACCCCAATTATTTGGGAAAGGGCTTTGACGATGATGAATTATATTGGGTAAGTTACTACAAACTGAATGGACACATTCAGTGAATAGAATCGATGCACTTTATGGATTATGGAGACTTCTAACAAGAACTGTGTATTGAACTCCTGATGTGGAAAATGTTTGTAGAGTTTGATCAGTTTTTTGTTTGAGCTCTCATGAATGTTAGAATCATGTCCTGGACTCCATTTGCTTTGCAAATTTTCAAACTTTACCTAGGTGATGAAATGTAGCTAACAAATATGAGGCTATAGATTATAATGCAACAAACAGTAACTTGAAAGTCCAGTGTATTATGCTACATCATTTAACTATTATTGATTTTTTTCTCTGGAACTGCAGGAAAATTCCCAGAGATCTGACTGAGGCATCACTGTCAGGTGCAGGTTTATCCATCATAGCAGCATTCTCCATGATACTCTTATTTGGGATGGTATGGATTTAGTTTCATTTCTTTTCCTAAAGTATATGTTTTGACTTTTGTTTTCTATTGCTCAGTATGTCGTTGTAGGCCTCATGTTTGTATATCTCATCTGCATTTGATAGCTCAGTTTTTGAGAGTTTTTTTTTAGTGGTTTGTTGGCTTTGGATCCATTCAATTACTTTGGCATTTGGGTGTTCTCTATATTTCCCCCGGACTAGGTTTGCTTATCCGAATTTTTCTGTTTGTTGTTGTTTATGTCATATTTTTTTGTCTTCTCTGCATGCTTGTCTGCCAAATAAATGTTTTCAGGAATCTGAATCGCCCTTCCATGAATTAATTGAGAGTGTGAAATATGTGATTTGATGATTTATGCAAGTAAATTATGATGGCCGCATTTTGCAGGAATTGAATAGTTACTTGGCTGTCAGCACCACCACTACTGTTATTGTAGATAGGAGCATGGATGGCGAGTTCTTGCGCATGGAATTCAATTTGAGGTAGATATATTTCAGTTTATCGAATGTCTGCTGGTGGGTGATAGTCGGCCAAGGAAATTTATGGAACAGTTACTATAAAAATTATTATGAATAGTAATAAACGAATAATTATGATTTTTCTGGGGTATTATTGGAAACATCAATTTAAAATAAAAAAGAGCAAAGATAAAGAAAGGCATCTTGCCACTATAATATTTTTGTCTGGTAGTTTTGCCTCTATTTGTTGGGATATCGGAAGATATCATCCATTGCTTTAGAAAGTGATTGAGAATAAGTGAACATGATCTCAAGAGTTCAGTTGATTCAATTTTCTGGATGTGGGTTTTATTTGGTGGTGGTAATGACAAGTCGTCTTTTTCTTATACTGGAATGCTTTTGCATTTTTGCTTGATCTTTAAGTCAGGCTTGGAACTCGATGTATATGGTTAGTGACTCATGTTTATGTGTTTTAATGATGATCTTGCGGTAGAATATCTTTTGAATTGGCACCCCAGCAATTTATTTTACTTACATCTGTACTCAATGTTAGAGAAGTCTTTAACCTTGAAAATGCGAATTTTAGTTTACCTTCCTTTTCACTCCTGAGTTACCATCCCAATCCTTATTTCTACTGTCACCAGCTCCTGTAAATATCTACTTAGTAGTTGTTTAAGTTTTTCGAGTTCACCATGTCAACTTTTGGCCCTTTTCACTTTTTTGACTGTCTTCTGTAAATCATTGAGTTTGAGCATAAAGGTCAAGGGAAGTCAAGGTAACCACTTTCATTGGATTCTAAGACTATTTCTTTTCAAAATTGTTATCTGTTAAATATTTTTGGTATCCATCAAACAGTCGTCTGATCAGTGCATTTTTTACTTGCTAGCTTCTGTCATAGAAGACACATCTATTTCACAACATTCTCAAGTGATAGCTATATGACTAATACAGGGGCCTGAAGAGACTGCTTTTTTCTTAATCCACCCTTAATGATTGAAAATGATGAAAAAGTAATAATGTATGGACTTAGACCCTATTTACCTAATTCTAGTTTCAAAAAAAAAAAGCCCTATTTACCTAAATCAACTTATGGATGTTCATTAGGTTACTTGTTTTGTTTGCTCTGAGAGCATACAGATTTTCTTTATTGAGTTTTTATAAGTGTCATCATATTGGCATGTCCTGCTTCTGTTTTGTAGAGCTGTTAGCATGTAGTTGACTTTTCATCTAATGTGGTCATAACTTAGTAATTTTTTCTTTTGCAGTTTTCCTGCACTTTCTTGTGAGTTTGCTTCTGTTGATGTGAGTGATGTGCTGGGAACAGTAAGATTCTCTCCTCACCAAACCTACCACAGATTGTATTCAAACTTATAAAAGATATATAAAAAATGCTTAATTGATGAATGTATGTTGGTTGCCATAGGGCATAGAATTGCTAATATGCTAGGTTATTTTTGCATAGCCTTACCATTGACTAAGATCTCTTGATTCATAATGATGGGATGCTGGCTTTAGCTACTTGGTATGTAAACTGCCATTTTGTCCTTCTTTTAGCTATGAATGATATCTTTGACATCAGTAATTCACAGATTTGGAAATGAAACTCACTTCTCATGAAATAAATTTTTTTGACAGTATGATACAAACTGTTGGTTTTTTTGAGTAAGATGTTTCCCCCATTCGGATGGCAATTGTAAGATTCTGGTCTTGGATACAAAATTTAAGGAGTTCAAATACAACAATGGGAACTGTTAGAAATGTAAATCGTTGAAATAAAAATCACACTAAATGTATAGATATGTGACTTATAAATACGTTAGATAGTTATGTTAGTTTATAGTCCATACTTACATGTTGAACTATTGCTCAACAACCAATGTTGAACTATTACATGGAGCATGGAATTGATGATTTAGAATTTCGTTTATCATCGCTTACAAATAATCCGTAAAGAGAACAACTTGGTTATACAAATTGCCACCTGATGATGTTCTTGTAGTGGTATTCTTTATTGGCAGCCATGAAGAGAAAATCCGCTGCAAGAATATGGAAGGAAAGAACTTCACTTTCACTAAGCACCGAATTAAAATCTTCCAACTTTTGTCATGCATAAGAAAATTGAAATATCACAAGCTGTTAGATTGGCCTAGATGTGATATTTATATATAAGAAAATGCTCTCTCATCTATAGATATTCATACATAATAAAATGCTCTTCTCATATATGATGCAGGTGGTTAAACCATCAAAGCTAAATGGCTCTTCTCCTGCTGTAGTTCCACTAAATTATAACTAATTAAGTTTTGGATCCCAACCAACCCACTAAGCAAACGAATAATTACTACAATCGACATTCCTTCCGGATCAGAAACTAACCCACCGGGCTACTACAGGGTGACAAGCACAAGCATGGATATCAATACAACACCATTTTCTTATGGTCGTATAAAGGTCTCTGATGCTGTGGCGATGTCAACCTGGAACTTCTATTAATTTGAAAATCTACTTCTGGATTGTGTCTGCCATTTTTTGAATTAGAAATTTAGATCAGAATTCTGAAAAATGAGCATTGCATAAGACTTGATGCCCAGTCTTTGATCTGCATCTCTTTGAAAATGTTAGAGCAATTTAATTAAAATTAGAAACTTCTTGACATATTCCTAGGTGTGTGACTGAAACTTCTAGTTTCCTTATACCAAAGTTATGGTCCCGATTGAGGCCACCAGCTTGGTTGCGAGTTCTGAAGTGATTGTCTTCTTTAGAATGCTTCAGTTCATGAGTTGGTGTGTGAATGAAGAGAACCAATCTCTGATGGTTGTGGTGGTCCATTAGGCTGTGAGGTTGGTCCTTCTCAAGCTCATATGCCTACTCTAGCTATCCTCATTGTTTGCTGTTGTTTTTGTTCGTTTTGGAAATTTAACATCAAGTTACAAAGCCATACTAAGACGTGTACATTGGTGACAGGGAGAGAGGAAAAAGTAAGACTGGCTCGGTAGTTTAACAATTGTGAGAATGGACATCTTGTTTCTTTTTCAAATGATAACTGAAATTTCATTAATGAGATAATTGAAGAGTATATCACCCTGTAGATAACAGAGAATATAAATCAACTGACTTGGAGGTGCTGGGTTGCCTGTCTAACAGGACAAAGTGATGGAGTCCCCAACTAAAAAGGGTAAGACAACCATCCCATTAGCATGCCAACAAATCAGCTCCCAGCAGCCTTACTGACCTCACAAAGAAAATGTGAAAGGATGAAAAAAATGTCTGACAAATGTTAAAGCTCTTTGCAAGTACTCTTAAAAGGTGCCAAAAGATTGCGATGCATAGTGCCATCTAATCACATCAATGAGTCTCCCTGCACTTGAAGAGTGCCTGCAATAGTTAGGCTTTTGCTTACTATGAATCCAAAACTCCAAAGAGAATCAAGAATGCTATAGCTCCTGTCATTGTCCTGCAAAATGCAATCAACCTTTGGTGGACAGAATCGATGAGTGAATCACCACCAAAATAAGTGTTGTTATCCCTTACAGCAGTATGCTGGAATTTATTTATGTCTCTGGCACAGGCTCATTTGACAAAACATTCTCAATCTCTAATGAAGTCAACTGTCCACATGCTCTAAACTGGGATCATTGATTTATTCCTTCCGAACTGGTTTAATAATGATGATGCTTTTGACAATGTTGTTATTAATTTCTTTCCAAAAATTCCTCATAATACTTTTGACTGCTAAGTTTCTAAATAATTTGACTTCTTGGTGGGACTGGAAGTGATGACCTTTATGCGAAAAGCCCATACGTTGATTTAAGAATTATCCTATCTATAACAAGGAATTCAACAATAGGCTCCGTACTTTTTTTCTTTTTGACAATCAAGAGGTGATTGTGGATTGCCTCCTAGTGCATGATGAGCATGTGGGCAATCTGAGAAATTTGGTGTTTGCGTACTCTACTACGAGAATTTGGTATGAATGAGCCAACCACTTAAAGGCCTAAGCCCTGGGTCGGAGGAGACAATTCTAATGTGCAGGATATGGGATTGTTAATTGATCAGGGTTTCCTAATATTTCTACTGTGAAGGTTAGGGCCTTACTGGATGCGCCAATATATGCCATAAAACGAAGGCTTGGCACCAATGAAGGTAAAGCACCTGTTTCAAGGAATGGCTGAATCAATGATATATATGTTTTCCGCTCAAAATTGATGTCCCACTGTAGATTATGGCAGTGAAATCACGGCGTCGTACAGCCCGCGTGTTAAGACCACCAAGTTGGTATTTTATATGGGCATCCAGATAGTGAATATGTTCACAGGATGCTGGATCTCATGAACCTGAAGTTATGTATACATATTAAACTCTTCATTCCTGACTAATTAGAGGATCATCTTGTAGCTCTAACGCAGCCAGAAAGAGAGATCATCTTTATTATCTTGTAATATTACTGAATCCGTAAGCAGATTAGTGATTGTCCAAATGACACAGTCTGGTTTTGTTGTTTTGAATGGTATTTGAGCTATTGGCCTATTACTATTGAGTGTCGAATAGGTTGATTTATCTTACTTTTTATTTTTTGAATCCCGTTCATGCATTAAGGTTATTCCGTGCCTACTGTATTTATGTTTCATAATACAAATTAAACTGATCTATGCATCCTTTGATTCACAGAACAGGTTGAATATAACAAAGACACTGCAGAAATTTTCAATAGACCCTAATTTGAGACCGACAGGTGCTGAATTTCATCCAGGACCAATCCCAAAGGTGAACCATGGGGATGAAGTTGATGAAGAATATGGAGAGGGGTCTGTTGTCTTGAGGGGAGACAATTTTGACGCATATTCACATCAGTAAGTTGAAGACAGCCCTTAAATCTCATGCATGTCAAATTGTTATTATTTAGATCATGTGTCTTGCTTTGAATGGACACTCTTCAACATGGTAATCTGTGATTCTTTTTCTAACAAATTGTGCTAGAGTGTTTTGATTTTATCACATAAACCTATGTTTCTCAATGACTAAAACGGGAAAAAAGAAGAAGCTATTAGCCTATATTTATCTTTTTGTTTTGTAATTTCTAACCATAGTTAGTGGGATCTTCCAACAAGGGGTAGTTTCCCTCCTTAATCTCGTTCCTACACTCTAGGGAAGAGTATCTCGCTGCTCCGTGATTTTTAATCTTTGGAATCTCAATCCTCCCTACTAGGGATGAAATCTTGGTTATGGGGGTCCATGTGGCCTAGCATTGTAGCATAGTAATGAGTATAGCAGTTTGATATTTTATAGTAATATATACTATTAGTATAGAATATATGATATGGTTGTATATATTAAGTTTAAATATAGGAGCACATAGGTATAGTATAGATAATATAGTATATAGCATATAGCATTGTTGTATTGTATAGCAATATATTATAGTAGTGCTGTATAGTATACTAGTAAATACTATACCTTCGATGCCTTATTTTAATCAGATGGAACTCAGCCCTCTATAGTTTATCATTCAATCCTGATTAAGTCTGGATCGACTCCCACAAAATATTGGGATCAAGATCCCTAGATTTCAGGGTGTGCAGACCATAAATTCTTTTATTGAGCATCCTGCTTCTCACAATCCCAGAATCTATGGTTGTAACTTGTGAGTTGATGGTTGGTTATTTATATGTATATCCTTAATGGAAATGTAGCTTCTCATTCTATGGTTCATCAAACAGTTTAGAGTTACTGAGAGATAAAACATAACATTTTTCTGGTACAAATTTTTTGATAAGTAGTCTTTTGAACAGAACAAATTTTTTAATAGCTTTGGCTGTTTCGACTCTCTGACGTTCTAAGTGTGATTAGATCATGAAGTGAAGCTCCTGAGCCCTTTGGCCTGCAGGCATTTCATCCTTCCCATGGGGCAGCCATCTTGTATTTCTTTTTATATAATCAAGAAAAGTGGCTAGTCCATTACTAAGTAAATGCTAGTATGCCCTTTTAACTTTATAGTGTACTAACTGTGCAGGGATTAGTGAGTACATTCTCTTAGGGGCCTAGGTGAATTTGTTTGCTTTGCTCATTTAGTTCATAACAAGAAATAATTTCTACATGGATTCATACTAATCATCTAACTAGAGCAACTAATTTTGTCTTAAAATAAAATTTCATCACAGGCTTCTTTATCTTTTCCCATCTTTCCTGTTGAGTGGAAAGTCTGCACCTTCCACACTTCAAGCAACATACAAAATTGCAAGCCTTTTCAGTTGCCTCTTAGTTATGCTGCCAATAACTTGATAGCTTTATAATGAGCTGCTTCTAGTAAGAGATGCTTTGTGGCAATCAGGCAACACTTTCAGCATCTGTACTTCACATGCTTGAATTTGTGAACTATCAAAAAGATAAAAAAAAAACTTTGAATGGTTGAAGTTGAATACCCAAAGGGCCTGTTTGATAACTGGAAGCAAGTTCATGAACTGTAAATTGGAAGTTCCTCTTTGCTGGGAAGAAAGAAGTTACTGTAAGAAGTTCTAGGTTTTATGTTTGATAATCTGCTGGAATGTTAAAGAAGTTATGGGTTTCTGTATTTGATAACCTCCTGAAATGTTAAGTAAGTTAGTGCTTGTGTTTGATAACATGTTGAAAGACTAGGAAGTTTTGGGTATCTGTATTGGATTAGCAGTAGAAGTAATAGGCAAAATGTAAAATGTTAAAATTGAGACCTAGATATTATTTATTATTTATTAATTTTTAGAATTTTATTTTTTGGGATAAAATATCAATTGAAAGTAAAATACGTTGGATTGAGAGAGAGAGAGATGAGTGAGAGAAGTGTCCTAGAGAGAGATATATTTGTACAACAATTGAAGCAGATGTTGCATGATAAACTTCATTGCACCTCAAAA
This sequence comes from Amborella trichopoda, assembly GCF_000471905.2. The sequence continues at coordinate 9,412,598 of NW_006494789.1, forward strand.
TTGAAGCATTCTCTAGACAATATCAAGCACAACCTCAATTCAATATTATGTACCAAATCACTAGTTTCCTAATCAATATATTTTCTTGACTATTGTGGGTATACGATTTGTTGAGTCTTTTTACAATTATGTAGTGGAATAGGTGTTTAAATCTCATAAGTAGGTAGTCGATGACTTTCTTCTTAAACCTAATCCACTTTCTTTTTATCTCGAATTATTAACACTAATATCTTTGTTCTTTTCATAAACTACAATGAGCACGTGGTATTTATTTCTTCAAATTCAAAAGAAGCAAGAGCCAAAGGGTTGCAATGCAGTGGCTATGGATGCGGTTTGCAGTCCAGTTAAACCAAGGGAACCCAAAGAACTTATAAAGCAAGATTAGTGTTTTAAAATGCGGGATGCGGCCCTGATGCGGTGGGGGGCCGATGCGGCCGGGATGCGGGTGCATCGCGATGATGCGGTCAATTAATGTAAAAAAATTCGAAAAAATCTAAAAAAATAAGTTAATGCATATAAAAACAATATGAAGGTGATATATGTAATAGTAGGTATTTTTGTTTAATGATTAACTTCAAAATTATTAGCTGTCGGAGATTCTGTATCCAGTTATCCACTATCCCCTGAAACTAGAAACTTGAAACCAGCTTCATAAGGATTCAACAATCAACAACCATAAGCACAAATTTGCACCATAAGCACAACCATAAGAACAACCATCAACAACCATAAGCACAAAATAGTGATATTACAAAATACAAACCAAAAGTCAAGCTCAAGAAGAGTTAATAGTTAATAACTTAATACAATCGTCCATTTTGATAGTCAATTTTGAAATTTGAACTTCATTTTTTTAAATATCAATCAGACAAGTCATCTTGAGAGTCGTCATGTGCATCATCAATATCATCCTCGACGGCCTCCATGTATTCTTCTTCACCGGTCTCCTCTGAGTCAGCTTCCTCCTTGACCTCTGAAGCTAATGTGCGAGTGCGACTAGACCAGCAGCTCCTCTACTCCATGTGCTTTAGTGTTAGGTCGATCTTCTTCATTAACACCTGTTGTTAGCTCAACATCAAGCCACCTAAGATCGTCACCCTCAAACACACGCTCTTGTCTTGGATCCACGGTCCGCTCACTTATGGAATCACCATCAGCTTCATATAATTGAATAGGGTTGAGCTTTGTGCGTTTTTCATACCTCTCCCTAAGCCGCTTGTTATACCGCACATAAACCAAATCATTCAACTTTTTTTGCTCCAACCTATTTCTTTTTTTTGTATGGAGCTATGGTAGAAATTTGAATCAGATAAATTAGATTTTAGATTAGAAAAGGATTAAGGAATAAGAAGTAAAGGACTTACATGCTCAAATGCACTCCAATTGCGCTCACAACCAGATGAGCTACATGTGAGATTCAACACTCGAATAGCGAGACGTTGTAGATTTGGTGTCTCGCTTCCATAAAATGCCCACCATGCAGCTATATAATATTTTATAATTTACAATATAGTTAAAAATTAAGGGTATAAAATAAACAATGGAACTATACATAAAGTAAGAGACAAGTAAGATTTGGCCTTTACCTGGATCTGTAGTGTCCCTATTTCGAGTGGCAATATCTCTCCCAAAGTTTTCGAAGGCTAACTTGAACTTAATCAACTCATGGTTCTGGATCTCATCCTTGATATCTTTGTCTGGCACCAACCTCTCCAGCACATCTAAGAACCCACCATTTATTTCACGATCTGACTCAATGGATGGGTGCTTGTAGTGAAGAGATGGGTTTAGAAAATAACCGGTTGAATGGAGGTGCATGTGAAGCTGGGTATCCCATCTCCTATCAATAATTTCAAGCATAGCCTTGCGCATAGTTTCATCATCCTTTAAAACATCTTTTATTTCAGTTCTTGTCCTAGTCATTGCTTCATGTATGTAGCCCATGGCGGGCTTAGCATCACCATCAACCAGTCGAAGCACTCTCACTAAAGGGCGAGCCACCTCCAATGCAATAATTATTTGATTCCAAAAAGATGTATTCAAAATAATATTTTCAGCCTTTCTCCCATCCTTATGCTTTGACCATTTGCTTTGACTCCATTGCTCTGAAGCAAACATGGTCCTCAAGGCACTTTTTTGCTAGGCTTCGAAGAGTGAGAAGTGACATGGCAAATCTAGTGATACCCGGTCTCACTAATTCTCTCTTCTTTGTAAAAGACCTCATCATGCTTAGGACTATGGTGTGATTGTAAATAAATCCAACAACAAACATAGCTTTTGAAATCACCGCACTAAATAAAGATGTTGTACCCATTTCTTTAAGCGTAAGATTAACACAGTGAGCTGCACAAGGTGTCCAAAACATATGCTTCTTTTTCTAAGTCAAGAAATGCCCAGCTGCAGCATAGTTAGCACCATTGTCAGTGATAATTTGTACCACATTTTGCTCCTCAACAAAATCGACAATCTCATTTATCAAGCCAGATAAGTATATACCATCATGTGACTTGTCTGATGCATCAATAGACTTAACAAAAAAAGTACCCGTTGGGCAGTTAACCAAAAAATTAATGAATGCCTTTGATTTTCCATCGGACCAACTATCAAACATAATAGTAGCCCCATATTTCTCCCATCCTTCTCTCTGAGAAATCAAAATTTTATTCACATCAAATACAACATCCTTCAACAAGGGCTCCTTAACCTCATGTAGTGAAGGAGGAATAAATCTTGAGCTATATTGCCCAATTGCCTGGACCTTACATACAAAACTATCTAGAGTTATAGTATTAAAAGGAATGCCGGCCATGTAAATACACTTTGTAATTCCACTTACATACCGACTTCCTTTGTTCTTTCTTATATTTATTGTCAATTGTGGTTTGTTTTGTTTTTTTCTCTCTCCTGAACCACAATTTCGGGGCTAGGGGTGAAAAAAGAATCCATTGGCCCCTTAGAGAGAGGTGTTCTTCTCTCAACACTACCACTAATATTTATAACCTTCTCTCTTGAGGTTGGAGTATGAGTACCCTTTTGCCTCATAGCAACTTCAGACATATCATCATCAACATCATCAAATAATTGCATATCATCAAGTAATTCCTTTCTTTTTTTTTTTTTCTCGTTATCTTTTTTCAATCTATCCAAATATTCTCTAATCTCCTTTTTTATATCATCTGTAGCTTGTGGGCATGCTCTTACATTCCCAAAAATTCTGGCTAAATGCTCTTTTTGTCGAAACATACCACCCATATAAGTATTTCCACAGAGCAAGCATATCACATAATTTCTATCTTTCGGATTTTTAGTTTAGCATATTTCCTAGCTGGATCCTTGTTAGTAGAAGATTGGGAAGAAGACATTGCCCCAAAAATAAGTATAACAGTATTATTGTACAAGAAGGAATAAAAAGTTACCGACTCTGTGAAGTAGTGCTCGATATCTTCACGGCCTCTGAAATCCCCAATTTCTTATCACAAATTCACCTTAACATCCCCAAATCAACAATAAAAGGCATCAAATGAATATCCAAGTATCAAACAACAGCCAAATCGAAGATTTGGATCCTTCGATTTGATGCAAAAAAAGCCACAAAAGTGGCTGAAAATCTTCGATTAGGGGGTATAGTAACCCCCCAAACAGTTTCCCTAAACATTGGAACAAAAAAAAGACCATTTTGCTGGAGGGGCAAAATCGAATAAAAATTTCCGGGAAACAGATGCGGGCGTGATGCGGTTTGATGTGGCCATGATACGGGATGCGGCCATAATGCGGCCTGATGCGACGCATATGCGGCCGCATCTGTCAAAAGCGCATATGCTCTTGAACGGGATGCGGATGCAAGCGCATCCCGCATGATGCGGCCGCATATGCGGCGATGTGGCCGCATTTTAAAACACTGAGCAAGATCATATATTTCACATAGGGCAACACTCGAAAACCACAAGGACGGATTCAGTTCGAACACCTTCTCATACTTAAAGCCACAACCCCAAGAAGAGAAACCCATGACATTTATTCACTTAAAATTGAAAGACAAGTCCATCAATACTTCTACTGCGCTACAAGCACTTATATCAAGCTACACCACAAGTCTTGTGTTTCCCAGCTAGTAGTAATTCAATCGATGTCGAAAAGAGATGCAAAGCACTAGGGAGGGAGAAAACCAGAATACGAATGAGTAAGAAATCACAAGGAAACGAGAACGTGGGATCAACCAGTTTGTATTGAGAGTGCCACACAAAGTAGAATCTACTAGTACTAAGCTGGCAAATAATGAAAAGGCCAATCCACAACCAACTATTATCTGGTAATGAGCAGTAGAATTGGATTGTCAAAACTAGCAAGAAACATTATTAACAGATCCAACCGACATGTCTCTTGGTGGAGGGGACAACTATGCATTAATAACATAAAGGGGGTCGAATTAATAACCCAAATGCATCCATTATGAACCTATCCATTTAATCCATATTGTCAATTCAAGCTCCAAGTCATCATCTTGCAACATTCATGAGCATCTCATGCAAGATACACTAGAATGGATAATTTGGAGGAGCACATACAGATGACAAACACAGGTATTGAAATCTATTGAAGAGCTTGGGGGAAGATCACCATTAATACTGCATATCCCTTAACACAAGCCAGTGTCACTAGCTTGAGTCACATTCCTAGAAATGAAATTGCATATTAGTTTTAACACAAGCCCAAACGGGAATCCATATAGGTTGAACGCACCAAATCAAAGAAAAGGAGATAGGGGTATCCTAACTTCATTTGTGAGACCATGTTTTTGCAGCCTAGGACAATTAAAACGCAAATGATATGACCATCTATCCACATACCAAGGTATCAGCCCATGCAGACGCAGCAGTGTCCCCAGAGTGCCCTACCTTTGCTACAAGCAGATGGGGCTCAAACCTCCCAACAGAAAGCATAAGGCTAACTAACCCCATTACTTGCATCAAGATTTTATTGTCCTTTTCATCAATGATAACTTTTATCTAAGATTGAAATTTGTGAAATTAAAACAAATAACAAGATTTCATCTTTAGAAACTCCAACTTCAGTTCTTAAGTCATGATTATTAAAAGGAAAAGGTGAAAATTTATTAAAAGGAAAAGGTAAAAATTTAGGCATTCTAGATAAATATTATGCACTGTCAATATATAAGGCAAATGATTTTATGTTCCACTGACAAAGGAAAAATGACAGTTTTCTGTTTTTTACAGGCCAACTGTTATTCGAAAAGCCAATAGTTTCTGTGCATGCTTGCTCACATCATTCACTTTTCCTACACATTTTCCAAGATTCCAAACTTCTTTCATGAAAAGGGCCCCACCATCCCATTAGCAGTGTTGCCTTGTATTTGATGTAGAGTGACAAGAAACTACTTGCTTCAATGGGCAAAACTTCCAACACGAATCAGATCCTAATGGAAGGTCCCAAATGCAAGTCTATGATTGTTTCCCCTAAATGTAGAGTGGAAATCCCAATTGGTTATTTGTTAGTGAAATATTTTACTGCAGTTATACTTTTGATAATGCAATATATTGTGAATGGAAAATAGAAGTACTGCCATAGCTTTAGCATTATTCTATATTTCTGCTAATTGATGTATTATCTTTGAGCTAATCAGTGTGCAACAGTGAATCAGATCACAAGATTTTGATTCATGTGGTAAATGTCTGAACTCCTAATCATGGTAGACATGCAATTCTTCAGTGATACAGCTCTTCTCTGTGTTGCTTCCTCCAAACATTTGAGTATATGAATCAAAGTACACTAGATTGTCCCTGTAGCATATTTGTTTATGTCATGACCTTCTAACATATGAGAAAAAATGGCTTCTAAGGATACACAATACCACATTAGGGATCTAGCCAGACAAAGAAAAGGATATTGTTGTTATCAAGGAAAATCTCTCTACATGTCTCTTTCATGCTTTTTGTTTGAAAGATATAATTCTCTTTCATTTGACATTATATTCCATAATAAAGATCTTAATTGCCCCAATGAGATCGGTAAAAAATACATAGACACAAAATGTCACCAGTGGCTTACTACTACAATGAACCGTTGCTCAGAATACCTTAATCACTCATACACATGGATATTGCAGTCATGGAAGTATACCATTTATTCTCTTTGAGTCAACCTCTGCCAATTTCATAAAATCTAATCCCCTATAAAACATAGTTTGCAAAAGAATGTAATACACATACAAGAAACCACGGATGCTCTGTGCAGAAAACCATATAGCTAGATTCCAACAACTTTAAAAAGCAGCACGAATTCAGAAAAGGTAAAAAACCATAAACTGAGGATGTCGAAATTCACTTTCATTGCTTCAAAGTTTTGTGTGAATGGACAAATAAAAAGTATATAGTCTGTCACGGCTTTTAATCATTGCTTGTAAAGAATAATTTCAGTTAAAATCTAACACATCCTACAACTAAATGAACCTTTGGATTCTTCCAATAAAATGAATAAGACCTAAACTTCAAAAATTAAAGATATATAGGAGATTTGCACAATACAAAATCATTACATAAGCACTAACAGCAATCAAAATCACTGCTCCTCAATTCCCAAGTGATCCCAAAGCCCTAGAAATTGTGTACAGAGTCATGCACAACCTAGACCCCATGTTTGTGAAAGAAACACATGATCAAACAACCAAATGGAAGATTTTAAACATACTGAAGCTCTTGATTCTCAGGGTCACTGGACCTAAAGTTTCCCTTTTCTTTTCTTTTGAGTAATCAGCCCTAAAGTTCTTCTTTGTGGCACTAATTTGCAGAGGAAACAAATAGGGAGAATTTGGATCTTCTCATCAGTCACCCAATAGGAAAATACACAAAAAAATTACTTGCACGTCCCATTGATCTCACTGATATTGCTGAAAACTATCAACTGCACTCAAAGTGAAAGTTTTAAGGTATAAATTTCATAACCAAAAGGACATGAATTGACTTGTAACCATTGGACCAAAGGCTATGGCGAAAAAAACTAAGCTTGGAGCTTCAAAAAAATTGCGGATTTCGAATGAGATTTGTTCCATAAATTGCAGAAACGATGGGAGTCTCTCTCTCTCACTAAAAATGGACTTTCTCTCTCTACAATACACTTTCGTATATAAGCGGAGAGGCTTGAGTTTATCGGGACAAAAACTTCAGGACAAACTTCTATTTTTAAGTTCCGTCCAAAAGGACGAAAGTATTTTTAAACGTAAAGAGGAGACTTCTACAGTGATATGAAGTTCTCATATTTAACTTCCTTTTTTTATCAAACATAAACCATGTACAGTCACAGGTAACTTCCACGTTTTGGGAAGTAAGCTCCTGTTATCAAACACTCCCAAAATATTATGTTATTGTGTCTGAAAACACTAAACATCAAATTTAGATCTCTCACCACATAGCTCTGCTAATATTTCACAATAGCGAGCAACTAGGAAGTAACTAGTTTGTTTACATGAATCAGTTTATGGTGTCCCACAATTGCAGTGCCCCTTTAACCCAGATGGTTTTTCTTCCATTGAACTTTTGCGTACTTGGAAATATGTTGTTTGTGAAATACATTACAAGCATAGTGTATTACTGGCATAATGCATTACCTGGAAATGGGGCCTAGGTGAATTTGTTTGATTTGCTCATTTAGTTCATAGCAGGAATGAAGTTATATAGGGATTCATACTTCTAACTAGAGCAACTAATTTTGTCTTAAAATAAAATTTCATCCCAGGCTTCTTTATCTTTTCCCAACTTTCCTGTTGAGTGCAAAAACTACACCTACCACACTTCAAGCAACATACAAGGTTGCAAGCCTTTTCAGTTGCCACTTAGTTATGCTGACAATAACTTGATAGCATTATAATGAGCTGCTTGTAGTAAGAGATGTTTTGTGGCAATCAGGTAGCACTTTCAGCATCTGTACTTTGCCTGCTTGAATTTGTGAACTATCAAAAGGAACATAAAAAAGCTTTGAATGGTTGAAGTTGGATACCCAAAGTATTATATTATTGTAGTTTGAAAACCCTAAACATCAAATTTAGATGTCTCATCACATAGCTCTGGTTATTTTCGCAATAGCGAGCAACTAGGAAGTAACTGGTTTGTTTATGTGAATCAGTTTATGGTGTCTCGCAATTGCAGTTACCCTTTAACCCAGATGGTTTTTCTTTCACTAAACTTTTAACTCCCCCCTTGATTCTACATTTAGGGGCCGTTTGGGTACTCAGAAATATATTGTCTGTGAAATACATTACGTGTAGTGTATTACTAGCGTAATGCATTACCTGGAAATGAGTTTTTGCTGTTTGGGTGGCATCCAAGCACAACCTGGGAAATGCATTGTTGTTGTTTAGCTATGTCTGAAAGAAATATAGGAAATGCATTACCCTTATTTTAGCTTGAAAGTATTGCACAAATTTTACCTATAGTAATGTGAGCTTTTTTATATAGTTCTCAATATTTTTCCTCTTTTAATATAAAATATCAATTAAAACAAAATAGAAAAAAAATTACAATGCTCACACTCATATAGCGACAATGTTTTGAAGACATATATGATACAGTGAAGAAAGCACTGATACTTTCCTGTAAATTTGTAGAGAACACTTACAAAAGGAAGGCAGACTCGTGCATCCAAAAACAAAAAAATTAAAGTAAAATACAAGTAATTTGCAACAAAAATTCCATGCGTCCTAACAAAAATTTCAAAAAAACTAGATATATGTAACTGCCCAACAATTACCCTGCAAATTTGAATTTGCACAGAGAAATAAGAACAAGGAAAACCGGTAATAACCTAATAAAATTCCCACCCTACTATTACTGCATTTTACTCAAGAATTACATCTGAAAAGAAAAATCAGCCAATAAAAATCCTAATCCCAATCAAACTTAGCAAAACACCATATCATTGAGTAAGCACCGCATAAATTACACCCAAAAAAAAAAAATCACACACTATACCAACAGATACTTCAGATTATGATTTAATGATTAAATCATAGACACCCAAAATTACAGAGCTTATTAATATTTTAAGCTAGAAATATATAAAATCGAGGAAACACTGAATATATCCCTGGCTGAGATGGCATTAAACCCAAAAATTGTTTTTCGTCCCTCAGTTGCGATTCCAAAGCCATGCTAATTCGATAGTTCAAGTCCAAATACAAGGAATCTGGTGTAAACATGGAGTAAGGTTCCCCATGACAAAATGAAGATAAGTGAATATTAGGGTTTAGAGAAAGAAAAGGGAAGAGGAGTGAATATTAGGGTTTATAGAGAGAAAAGGGAATAGGTGCACCTGTGTGGAGTACACAAGGTTGCATGTCCAGAGAGAGCGAAGAGAGAGAGAGAGGGGGAGAGAGATGAGAGAGACTTTAGAAAGAGAGTCACTGTTTTATACAGACCTCAAATTTATGGTTTATTTTATATTTTCTAGCGGTTCCATAGGGTTTATATTACCCATCAATCTTGTAATACATTTTTCAGCGATTGGGATGGGTAATAGATTTCACGATTTATGGAGAAATCTTAGGTAATGTGTTTCATTTCTGCCTACTATGTGCGTACCCAAACACTGTAAAAGCAAGAACCCCTAAAAGCCAAATTCTACAGCTGGCATGCTTGCAGTGCTCGGTTTCCTATCACAGATTGGAATTGACCTCCTTAATGGTTCGATTCATATAAAGTATTTTTGATCTACCTATGGTTTTTGTATAGGGCACCCATTTGTGAGTAGCCTATATTTTTGGGCGGAGCCCGTCTGTGGGCATCCTGCCCCCATCTTTTCGCACATTCCATACTCACTTTAAGTTTATTACAGTCAACATATTAAGAAAGAAATTCATTTTTGCCTTTTTTGTATCTTTTTTGTTTAATTAGCTTGGAAAAATTCGGCATTCTTAATATTTTGCACATCTTTTGACTAGTTTTTTCTTAATCTTGATACTTTTACAGCATTTTCATTATTCTTCTAATTGCATTTACCCTTTTCTGGTGGTTGTGAACATTTTGCAGGCATGAGATTTTGTTTGTCAACTTCTATGCTCCTTGGTGTTATTGGAGTAATCGTTTGGTAATCTTGGTTCTCTAACTCTTAACAGTCAAGCTGGACTTCATGTGTTGTGGCTCTATTTTGTATTCACTACAAATCTTAGTTATCTAGACGTTCAGCTCTATTTTGTATTCACTGCAAATCTTAGTTATCTAGACGTTCAGTTCATGCACATGTTATGTAAAGTATCGTTCTTGAAGTCTGCCATGGATTGACTTGAAGTTTTCCAAAGGAATATCTAAAATGTGAAGATCTTTCACTTTAAGCATTTATCAAGTGCAATGGAGGAGTTTTGAGGATGGTTGTTTAAACCCTTTATGTAGAGGACTTTGCTTATGATGCAGTCACTATTATTTAGATATTTGAAGGCATGCTTTTGAGTTTTACTCTAATTTGTTCTATGGTCAGTATTTTGGTATCTATTGCTGCAAAATTTTTACTTTAGTTTGTGTTTTCAGAAACCTTCATGGGAGAAGGCAGCTAAAATAATAAAAGAAAGGTAATTTCTCTCCTCTCATTGTTTGCTTGCTTCACAATCTTAACATGTTTCTAGTAGAAAGCCACCTGAATACGGAATTAACCGACTGAAATCTTTTCTTCAGATATGATCTTGAAGAAGATGGGCGGATTCTTGTAGGCAAAGTTGATTGCACTAAAGATATTGAGTTATGCAAGAGGTATGACCTCCTAAATCGCGTTTACTTGTAGTTTGTTTTGTTAGTGGGAAGGTCACTCTATATTCTACTATTGAATGAAAATTATTTGAAGTCCTATGTTCTGCTTTCTGGTTTTATTTTATTTGGAATGGCTGCTTGACAATTGCTTGCGCTTCAGCGACACATCTTTTGTGTTTGTGAAATAATTAATTATTAGGTTTTGTGCAGCCATCATATCCAGGGGTATCCATCGATTAGAATTTTTCGCAAAGGAAGTGATGTAAGGTATCTTATTATTTTACTTTTCGTATTTATAGTAACTTCTCGCCATTTATGCATCATAATCTGATCATTCCTATGTAGTCACTATCTTTCAGTTTATCACACTGTCTTGGTGCAAATAATTGTAAATTATCAAAAAATGTATAGAGCTAGTGCATATAAGTTTTTCAACATCTCAATATTATCCTTGTAATTTTGCATAATAATTACTCATTTTCCTTGTTTATTTATCTTTCTTCAAATATGCTATAGCTATGTGGGAAGAACTTTGACTAACATGGATGTGATTTATAATCGATAAAGAAAAAAGGAGAAAAAGATATCGATGTGATGTATCCAGATTAGATATAATTGTGAACAATGAGTATTATACTTTGCAATTTAATGATTATTCTAAGCACTAAGCTATTTGCATTGTGCAAACATTGTTGATTTTGACAATGTCAACCTTAGTATATAGTTGTAGGTTGACCTTGGATTATAGGCTCTGTCGTCGTCGTCATCATCATCATCATCATCATCATCGAAACCTTATTCCAACTATTTGGGGCCAGCTATATGAATCCTATTTTGGCAATCCTCTATCATGGGCCATACCCTCAGTCAGACCATTAGTCACCATATCTTTTCTCATTACTTCCATCCATATTCTTTGGGGCATTTCCCTTGTCCTTTTAGAGCCCACTTGAACTAAATCACCGGTTCCAACTGGTGTTGTTCTAGGTTGACTTTGCACATGATCAGACCGCTTAAGTCTACTTGTCGCCTATTGGAGCTATCATTAAGTTTCCTCATGTGGATTTCTTCCGAATTCTATCATTCCTTGTCTTGTCACTCATCCATCTCAACATCCTCATCTCAACGACACTCATTATATGGATATGTTATTTCTTGACTTGTCAATATTCCGTCTTATAAAGCATGACTGGTTTTATAGCCATCCTATAGAACTTTACCTCAAGTTTTATTGGTATGTGACCTATAGAACTCTCCCTTAAGTTTTATTGGTGTGTGACGATTACATAAGACTCGAAAAGCACATCTCCACTTCGTCCACCCCAAAGTTACTGAAATCTCTTTGCCCAGGTTTCGATTCTGCATCAGAATCCTGATTCGGCGATTTCGATAAGGGATCTTTACGGAACCCGTTTCCTTGAAGCCAGATTCCTTATTTTAGGAATCTCGATTCAAAACTTTTTTCGAATCTCTATCCCAACATTTATGGAATCTCGATTCCAACTTTTTTGAATCTCGATTCCAATATTTATTGAATTTTGAGTCCACATTTGTGATTCTCGACTCCACATATAATGATATTCGATTCGATTATTTTTTGAATCCAGAATCCGCAACATCAAGAACTTTGCTTCGTAGGTGCAAGAACGAGGCAACTACAATTCAATCAACATGGAATCTTCTCGATCTGAACTTTTTTGTTATCCTTATTTCACTAAATCAAGTATTGTTGTTCATAGGTGCACAAAACTGTGATTCGTTGTATTTGTAATCTCACCCCTAATATTTATGGATTTTGATTTCATTTATTTGGAAACCTGATTGGATATTGTTTCCCATGGTTTATAGGTGCTCCAATTAAAAATCCGATGAACGCAGTGCTATAGTATTTGTAACACGTATCAACTTTCAAATGCAAATGTTTCATTGTATATGATTCTACTGTCTTTTGCAATTAAGAAAGGCAGGTATAACTAGGCTGTTGGAGCATTAGGTACATTATCACTAGGTACATAGCCCTCGGTACGTATGGTATTTCAGACAGCACCGTCATTATCACTAGGTACATAGCCCTCGGCACGTTGGTATTTCCACTATTTTTTTTTATTTTTATTTGGAGAACTGATGTTTACTATGCCAAAGTATTTTTGTTTTGTTTTGGAGAACTGATGCTCACGATATCAAAGCATCAAATTACTTGAGCTAGACGCCCAATCTCAAGTTACAAGATGCAATCATCTTTTTGTCACGTTTTTGAGAACAAATGACCAACAAAAATCAATTGGCCTATGTTCTTTATAGAATGATTTCATTAAGTGTACATTGTAATGATCCATTAGAGACTATTGGCATTAGCACATAGACAATACCATGGCACAAACAAAATCCTATTTTGAACTGTAGTAATGAAATCAAAATCACATTTTAGAAATCCATGAGATAATATTTGTATCTTTTATAGACAATTTCCTCAGTGGACTACCAATTTACTCTAAGCTCAATAGTCAATACATTGACTTCAAATCTAAAACCCCTTCTTTAGGTCTTATAGGCCTCTAGTCTCGATTGCTTAATGAGGTTCTGAGTTGATAAGGCGTGAAATGTGGGAATCTTGATTCTAAAAGGGGTTGAAACTCAACGCCATAGAGTTACAAATCTCGATTGCCAGGAGGGCGAAACTCGATTGCCAACTGATGTGAATCTCGATTCCAAATCTGTATAATCTTGATTCCAAATACCTCAGTAACACGATTCCAAAGATGTCTAAATCGAGAATCACGATCCCATATATGAAGGAATCTCAATTCCATGTGGATCGATTTTGAATATGTCGGAATCTCGATTCCAAAGAGGTCAGAATCTCGATTCCATGTATGTAAGAATTTCGATTCCATTTGGGTTGAATCTTGATTCCTATGAAGTAGGAATCTCATTTCCCATGAGTCCCCTTGTATGGACGTCGATTATGAAAACATGAATAATCTATCCATCTGTGACTCCGAGATTCCGATTCCCAAAATGATTCGAAATATCAGGTGTTTCCAACAACTATGGTTCACCCAACTCTAATTTTATGAGCAACATAGTCCTTAATCTCTCATTTCTCCTGGCTTACTGACCCTGGATAGCAAAAATAATCTCTTATATGTACTTCTTGGCCATCAATCATAACTAATTTATCGTTTTTGTCCCTATTGTTATCAAACTTGCATTCCATATAATCTTAGTAAAATCAAGAATAGCATTCCCATGATTCCCCTTGTATGTTCATCTTGGTTTTTAAAATAAGTGTTTGTTATTTTTTCATCATTAGCCATAGTAAAATCAAGAATAGCATCACTAATCTCATTTTTTGAACCAAATCCTCTTCAATGTACCTTTTCATATCTTCTACCATCTATTCCTACATGACCATTTAAGTCCCCTCGTAAAAGTGTCCTCGCTCCATTTGGTATTTCTTGGACTGGTCCATCCATGTCCTTTCAGAATTGTCTTTTTAATTCTATCATCTGATCTTACCTGTGGCGCATGAGCATTAATTATAGTAATTGTTTCCTCTCCTAAGACAAGTTTAAGTATTAACAGCCTATTACCTACTCTCTTGGGATTTCTACTACTTTATCTGTTACATCTTGGTCTATCATTATACTTACGCCATTTCTATTGTTGTCCTTTGCTATATACTAAAGTTTATATCCGTCAATTTTCTCGACTTTTACCCCATTCTACTTACTTTCTTGCAAACACGCTAGGTTAGCTCTCTTTCGTCTCCTTGTATCTACTAACTCCATATTCTTACCTATGCTTCCTAAACTGTGCTTGCCTAAAATGGCACGGATATCCTTGCTTACTTATAGTGATTCAAAAAGCAGACCGCCCAGCGCCTAGGCGGTCCAGAAGACCTAAGCGTATCGCTCAGGCCTAGGCGGCCAATCTGGGCGGTCGATCCTTGGGCGGCCGCCTGCGCGGTACGGAACCCGCCTAGGCGGGCGCTCAGGGCCCAGCCCTGAGCGGCCGCTCAAGGCTTGCGCCTTGCCTTGGGGTGGAAAAACCATTCAGTAAGGGCATTTTTCATCTTTTTTTATTTTTTTTATTTTTTTTATTTTTTTATTTTTTTAAAGGCAAAAAATTAGGGTTTTTGGTTCATTTGAAACCTAAAACTTGTTGGAGCCAAATTTAGAGAGAGAAAGCCCCCAAAAAACTAGATTGTGGTGAACGTTTTAAGATCGAAGGGTAACTCAAAGTTACTCAAACTAGATTGTTTTCTTCGTCATGGTGGTTTACTGCAGTACTGTTGTGATACTATTTGATAACTTGGTTTGATAATTTGGTTGGTTGGAAAATTTTAAGTTTTAATTGGATATGGAGGATGACCCGACTTATGGATTATGGTTATGCTTATGGAGTGTATGCTAAATGCTAAATATGTAGTATAATTTGAATTATGTACTGCAATACATGTAACTGATACTGACATAACTGCAGAATGCCAGAATCCTTATTTGGATTCAACTGGGCCGCTCATGTTCTGAGCGATCGCCTGGGCGCCTGCCTAGGAGCTGGGCGACTCGCCCAGGACCCGCCTAGCGCTTTTTGAAACTATGCTTACTTATCACCACAACCAGGCATTATTGCGACATGTCGCTTCCAATGAGTGCCCTAGCTAACCCTACCTCATTTCTCAATGCACCCAGGTGCTGGTTCAGTGTGTTGCTTACAGGGAATGCCCTTATATGAGCCTATAACGTTGGATTAGAATTTATTATAGGGATATGGTAAAAGGTTTTTGCTGGCTGTCAACCTAAAAACAACCCTCCTTTCTCATCTAGGCTTGGGACTGGCAATTTGGAATTTGGAATATAAGCTCTACCAAGAGGACTAATATGTGTTCAACAAAATGTATAAATGTATCTTAATGACCCTTATATGACATATCTGGTGTATCATTAGAATGATAAGATATATCATCCTGTTTATACAATGTAATATAGTTAATCGGGCTGTTGGTCTTATAAGTGAGACATGTGGTTTACAAAAGAGAGGTGTTGGTTTGAGACTCCCTAATGCCAAGTTGATCTTTCTAAGAAAAAAGACGTGCATACAAAGTACATGTGCTTTGTTGTATAGTATTTTTTTCATATCCCTTCAAAATTTCTATTATTTAAGAATTCCCCTAAAAGATTCCGCTATTATATTCATACCCATTTTTTCACACTTTTTTGAAATGACCAAATTTTCCCTACTTTGTACCTTCGAGGTTCAAAGTTTAAGTTTTTTGTATTGGTTTAAAGAAAAAAAAAACACTTCGAAAAAGTTGAACTTCAGAACTTCAAGGTCCGAGTTTATATTTTTTGTATTAGTTCATGAAAAAACACTTCAGAAAAGTTAAAACTTCAGATATTCAAGGTCTGAAGTTTGTTTTATCTATCTTACAAAAATCAAACTTCGGATCTTGAAGGTTGTAATAGGAGCAATTTGGTAATTAAAAAAACCAAAAAATGGGCAGGAATGTCAAAACTGTAGTTTTTTTGGGGAAGTTTTAAGTGAATAAATATTTGGGGGTATGCTCGTAAATTCCCCTAAATTTTTTATTTATCTAAGATTGACAATTGAATTGTACTTTTAAAATGGGAAGAACCTCGGGAAAAATGAGGGCAGGACCCTAGCTGTTTTCAATAAGTTCAAAAGATCAAGTTTCATAATTTGTAAATGATCAGATAATTTGTAAATGATTAGTTCAATTTATTTTGATAAGTGGCTGCTTATTGGATATTTTCCATGAACTCCTTTCTTCAATGCTTGGAATTTTCTCTATAGATTATATTCTTGCCTTCATGCATTTCCAATGTTGGCTAGACACAGTTTGTCTTCCTCTTTCAATTTGTTTCTGTTTTAGCAATATATACACTCATTTGTTTCATTTTTTTTCTTCTAGATTATTAATCACATTGGTTTCAATAATCAAAACGGTAGTGTCTAACTCAGGGACAATCATGGGCACCATGACCATGAATCATATTATGGAGACCGAGACACAGGTAGCCTAGTTGCGGTAAGCAGTTAACTTAAGATTATGACATGCCCTGTTTATATATTTTTGCAATTTCTTCTCTCTTTTCTGAGTTTTGAGGCCAGCTTTGGTTGGGTATTATCTGTACAATTTGCACGCCATTGACTGTATATGAGGACCACAATAAATAAGTCGGTTACATGCTTCCCTTGCAGACAATGGAGTCACTAGTTGCTCCTATACCATTGGAATCACATAAACTTGCATTGGAGGACAAATCCAACAGAACTTCAGATTCAGTCAAGCGTCCTGCACCATTGACAGGAGGATGCAGAATAGAAGGATTTGTGCGTGTTAAGAAGGTAATATCTCATCGTTAATGTAATTTTGCTTTTGACATTTCTAATTGATAGTGAGCATTTTGAGGGGTAGCTATATACAGATGCCTTTTTTATGAATTGCAGCATTCTTGAAAGCAATATCAGATTTTTTCCTTTTTTGATTGTAGAATTTCATTGTGCATGGCATTAGTTTCAGTCATCGAGGCATTCTCATCTGAGTTACCTTTGAGATTTGTAAGATAGTTTACTCGCTAGGATTAGTCATTGCGGCAGAACAAATTCTTCCATATGATGTTTATTGCCTACACTTTCCATTGCCATACCTGCTCCAGTGGCACTTTACCTTCATTCATCCTCTTCAACATCAAATTTTGTACTCTCCATGTCTACTAGTTTCAGCCTCTTCTGTTGGAGCTACTTACATGCCTAGAAGAGGTTCTTGAAGTTCTTTCCAACACATTGAAACCTCCTTAGTAACCACTTTTGTGATGAACATCATCTGTGTCTACCAGATCTACCTGACATACCTCCCTCTAACTTGTCCTCTCCTTTTCATTCTTTTTCAGTATTGCATCTATTCTCTTCCCGTCCTGCCAGCGCACGTCCTCTTTCTACCTCTCTTGATGAATTGTTTCAAGGGTTTATGTTGCACTTCCTTTTAATTTCATCAACCTAGCATCTGTGCATTTCTCGTGCAATTGAGATTTTTGGCTTTATCGTCACCTTTTATAGGATATATCATCAATAACTACCCTATGCTAATCTCTGGAAGTTTCTACTGAAGTATTTCCTCCCTATCCTCTCACTCTTTGGTTATGTGCATTGCCCCTAATTCTTCTCCCCTGCTTCCATTGTTTTGGGTCCCCAGAGGAAGTTGCCAGATCAAATATGGGCTATATCAATTACAGTACCTACCTCACTTCAAAAGCGTACTTGATCATGAACGAGTTCCACTGCTTTCTCTTTTATACTGCTCTGTTGTGCCTATCCTTGTTCCGCTGTTTCTCTGTGAAAGGCACTTCCTATAAACCGAGGCTTAGATGGAGCCAATAGTAGAAAAGCAATATTTGCCAAAATTTATCAGGTCCAATCTGAAGCCCTTTCGGCTAACATGGACTCTCAATGAAGTATAAATACATCTGACCAAGTTGTGTGCATAGGCAAATTAGTATTACCTAAATGGAACTTTCATCTCCTGATTTCTTTTCGCCTTAGTCATAATCACTATCCATAGAGGAGGTAATAGTAGACATTTATGAACATTTTATTATTATTTTCCATGTGCAGGTCCCTGGGAACCTTGTCATCTCAGCTCATTCAGGAGCCCATTCATTCGATGCCTCCATGATGAATATGTCGCACTATATTTCCCATCTTTCATTTGGTAAAAGACTTTCATTGAGCATGATTTCTGAAGTAAATCGTCTCTCACCTTATGTTGGCGGAAGTGTCGATCGACTGACAGGAAAGTCATATATGACAAACCAAGGAGATGCTAATGCCAATGTTACTGTGAGTTGCATATGCTTTCATGCTTTTACGTCTTATCTATTTGAAATGATTGGTAATCTTATATTATTCTCTTCTGTTAAGCAAGAATTGATAATGACTCAAAAACTTGCTATAGATTAATTAAGGTCGTAGCTATGAAATTATCACTACCAGGGAACTACCCCATCATATTGAATTTCAAAGAACCATTGTTTAAAAACTTGGCTAGTTCGATTCCTACTCCTGTGAGTCACTCGGAACTAGCACCCTGCCAGTTCCAAATGATCATGTCTCCGGCCCAAGTGTTGACTGAGTGTTTAGG
Source organism: Amborella trichopoda (assembly GCF_000471905.2). The sequence continues at coordinate 9,431,510 of NW_006494789.1, forward strand.
AAGCCCAGTGATTCTGGTCCAAGTCTTGACCATTTAGACTTGGGATTTGACGAGCTGATTCGGATGCACCCCCTGCATGGTTCTGTCCCCAGTTCTATGTTTTTAAACACTGAAAAGAACTCATAAGCTGTTAGATTAGCAACATCCATGTTTCTTATAGTGATGGTAGTCTCCAAGTTGAGCCCTGTAAAAAACTGACTCATCACATGAAGAATCGGAGCAAAGTGACCAAAGGAGGCATGCTGGAGGCCATATCCACCCTTGATCATGCTATTGTTGGGTGTGTTTTCAGTCACATACAAGGACCAGATGCATTTTGATACTGATATAATAGCCAAGCTTCATATAAGGCTTCAGGAAATACCCCATGTGACACAAATATGTAATATGATCAAGATCCATCATATGAAAGGCTTGATATGCCTAAAGGAGTCTTGACTCGTGGGTTAGTCCTTAAAAATCGTAACCCACAACTGATAATGCCAAAAGCTTGTCAGACATATTCAAGGTTGACATAAATGGTGAAGCCATCTCTTTTTGAGACAAGTTCTAGGATACATATACTCCTAAGGTTCTATGTACGCCTATCCATGTGATACATGGAGAGATAGATACGACTTAATATTGGCATCCATTATTGGTTATGCGCATGTGCCATAACTTGCGACCAATGATAAGAGATCATGAAGATGTCTCTATTTGAGATGGAACTCCGGAATGCATATGTTCCTTGGCACAAAATGCCTCTCAACTGGATATTGGAGGAGTTCTGGGTGAGATGTAATGTGAAATAATGGGGTTTGGACTGATGGAGCTTAAAGAAAACCTCGTCATGATATATTGAGGTGAATTCCTAAATATATTAAGGCCTCATGTGCCTTAAGGTCCAAGAGTGATATGACTTGGGTGATATTTGGACCTGGCTTAACCCATGTCTGTATCCACTGTTAGTTCGGATATGCCCTAACTGACATCTCGAAGCTCGATGCCTTTGGGATCAAATTGAGACTCTCAGGAAACCATTTTGAGGTGTTGTGACCCTCTTCTTGAAGTTTCGTATTAGTTGGAGGTTGGATAGCTCGACGGTTGGAGCTTTAAAGCTCCATGTCTTGTGCGTTCCAGTCATAACAACTTTCGACTATTGATATTGTAATTTCTCTTTTAATGTGAGGAATTTTCCAAGAAATCAGGACCGTTGGATCCTCTATCTGATCACCCTTACAAGGTATGGAAATGTTTTATGCAAGAAGAAAAAAGTATATTCAGCGGGGGCAACAGAAATGCGAGTCAACGAGTAATAAAAAGGGAGGATATGTCCCGATCTTCCTCATCAGACAACTCGATTGATCTGCACAATTCGAATGATCTGCGAGATTGCATATTTAAAATTCAAAAAAGAGATGGTTGGCCACATCAGATGGGCATGAGTTTGAATCCGCGAATGGTTAAAGGGTTGGCCACCAAGGATAAGCACAAATTCAAAGTTTTCACGTGAATGAGATCGGGGTTAAGAGATTACCCGCACTTTTTTAACTCGCATGAAACTTTGAAGTTCAAATTCAAATCCATGAAATCCGTTCACTTGAACTAAAAGATTAGCTCACAAATTCGAATTCACGTAGAAGACAAGGACAAAATGAAGATCCAGCGTGAAGGTGAGGAAGAAGATAAACATTATGAAGCAACGATGGAGATAATATTGGGTGGTTATCAAAGAAAGATTGAACGTTATCATCTGAAGAAGGTTATAAAAGGCAGGTGAATAGATGAGAAAGGGGGTTCACATATTTTTTCCTGAAGATAGGTATTCTTTGAGAGAACATATATCATAGGTTGATTAAATATTGAGATAGAGTGAGAGAAGAGATAGAAAAGATAAAAAGAAATTGATTCCGTGCTCTGAGATACCCGCTTGAGGCCTGTTTTTCGAAAGGGACAAGGACGTAGGATTAGCATCCCTGCTATAGATCAGGTATATGGGCTGATATCCTATCCGATGTTATCTCTTTGTATATATTTGTACGTCTTGTTCTGTTAGAAACAAATGTATGTCTTAAGGCTATGATCAAGGATTGTTGGCCTTATTTGATTTTGATCGCATTATTTAGTCGATGTAAATTGTAACAGGGGATTAGCCTCTTGGAACTTTTCTGTTCCCAGTATATAATATGAAAAAACATGTGTTTTCTATGATATGGAATGCATGGGTGAATTTTGCCCCGAATGTGTTGTCCTCTGATAAAGCATTTAATTGGAGTCTTAACATGTTTTAAACTATATTGTCTTTTTAAAACATCAAATGCTCCATTTTCGTACGACAATGCAATATTCGGAGCGTTCAAATCTCTGGTGTCTCCACTGGGGAATAGTTCACCCTTCGTCTCTAGCAGGGTATAGGAGGGACATATATCCTTGGTTCTCTCTCATAATCTCACTTCCTGATCAATCTAACGAGTGATCCCCTGTGTTATTACATACGTCGTCAAGCGATTTCGATGGCTGCGATAATGACCTCCTTTCAAGTCGGCGCTATAGAAGTTTCGCTAAACCTCCCCTCACCCTGGGATCATACTGTCGTTGCTGATGATCACGACAACCTAGGAACTACAACACGAAAGGCCGCAGTCCACGAGATGAGCCCCTAGGTGGCTTTAGTCCCAGGTGTTAAGCCACTGACCATAGTTCTTACTTACCTTGGCAAAAGTCAAGGAAAGGGGAGTCACGGCGGTGCTATCGATAATCACGCTTAGGACCAGACACCTTTAGTGCATTATGCGAATCCCACTACCTTACCTGATGGGTACAGTCTTGGCACGGTTCCCTCAGGAGGTTTGAAAAGAGCCATGGCTTCTGAGCTTTTTGGCCCCCTCCTTACAGGGTCTTGTTTTTCGCTGTTGGGTACGCTGATCGTGCACTCAGTTCCGACTGCTGTACAGCCTGGCGGTAACACCGGCCCACATCCTAAGTACTTTGATAATCCATCGGCGGTTGGTCTTCTTAGTGTTACCAACCCCGTCGGCATCTTAAGTACTTTGGTAATCGATCGGCGGTTGGTCTTCCTAGTATTACCAATCCCACTGGTTCGCATCCTAAGTACTTTGATAATCGACCGATGGTTGGCCTTCCTAGTGTTACCGGCTCGCCTCCCAAGTACTTCAATAACGATCGGTGGTTGGTCTTCTTAGTGTTACCAACTCCACCGGCTCGCATCCTATGTACTTTGATAATCGATCGACAGTTGGTCTTTCTAGTGTTACCAACCCCACCGGCTTGCATCTCAAGTACTTCAATAATCGACTGACGGTTGGTCTTTTTAGTATTACCAACCCCACCTACTCGCATCCTAAGTACTTCGATAATCAATCGGTGGTTGGTCTTCCTAGTGTTACCAACCTCACCGGCTCGCATTCTAAGTGCTTTGATAATCGACTGGCGGTTGGTCTTCCTAGTGTTACCTACCCCACCGGCTCGCATCCTAAGTACTTCAATAAGCGACTGGCGGTTAGTCTTCTTAGTGTCACCAACCCCACCGGCTCGCATGCCAAGTACTTTGATGATCGACTAGCTGTTGGTCTTCCTAGTGTTACCAACCCTATTGGCTCGCATCCCAAGTACTTTAGTAATCGACCGACAGTTGGTCTTCCTAGTGTTGCCAACCCCACCAGCTGGCATCCCAAGTACTTTGATAATTGACCAGTGGTTGGTCTTCCTAGTGATACCAACCCCACTTTCTCGCGTCCCAAGTACTTTGATAATCGACCGACGGTTGGTCTTCTTAGTGTTACCAACCCCATCGACTCGCATCCCAAGTACTTTAGTAATCGACTGGCGGTTAGTCTTCTTAGTGTTACCAACCCCACCAACTCGCATCCTAAGTACTTCGATAATTGACCGACAGTTGGTCTTCCTAGTGTTACCAACCCCATCGACTCGCATCCCAGGTACTTTAGTAATCGACTGGCGGTTAGTCTTCCTAGTGTTACCAACCCCATCGGCTCACATCCCAAGTACTTCAATAATCGACCGGCGGTTGGTCTTCCTAGTGTTACCAACCCCACTCGCTTGCATCCTAAGTACTCCAATAATCGACCGGCGGTTGGTCTTCCTAGTGTTATCAACCCCACCGGCTTGCATCCCAAGTACTTCAATAATCAACTGGTGGTTGGTCTTTCTAGTGTTACCATCCCCACCGGCTCGCCTCCTAAGTGCTTTGATAATCGACTGGCGGTTGGTCTTCCATGTGTTAACAACCCCATGGACTCGCATCCTAAGTACTTTAATAATCGATAGGCAGTTGGTCTTCCTAATATTACCAGCCTCACAGGCTCGCATCCTAAGTTCTCCAATAATCAACCGGCGGTTAGTCTTCCCCGTGATAGTAACCTTGTCGGCTCGCACCATTTTGCTCACACCCCAACTGTTGTACATCCTCATGATGTCAACCCCCCCTGTCTCAATTGTCTTAACTGACCACTTGTGGGTACCAATACTCGGAGCATTGACCGCCCCGGGATCGTTCATCCCCGGACAGTTGATAGTTTTCGAGATCTCGACTTGCGTAGCCTAAATCAAAGTGATGGTAAGCCTCCCTATACCTTCAAAGCATGGTTGAAGAAATATATGCGAGCCTAGAAGGCGTATCTCCAAGCTGTTCTTAAGCAGGCACGAGAGGTCCTTGATCAATACGTTTGCGAGAACCCAAGTGGACAATCGACCAAACCACGATCCGATGATTAAGACATTGATGGAGTTCTTGAACACAAAACCTAACGAGATAGTTCATGACTCGAGGGATTATCTTAACGAGGTATGGCCGTGCAATATCAAAAGGGTGCTCCCTGATCAAGACAAGGGGGCAGTAGAAGAGAAGATTGCTCAGGGGTTCGATGATGTATCGTCCTTATCATCTAATGACGGGCCTCTGCCCATCAAGCCGCCGTCCAAAAAGACAAATAAGGCAAACAAGAGCTGGCAAGTTGTTCCAAACCCCCATGTTACTCGCAGTGTTGCCAAGGCAAGGAAAGCCTCAACGGCGGCTGTGAGAACTCCGACTCTTCACTTTGGATTACAAGAACCCGATGTGCTAATATCATATAGCAAATTTATTAGACTGATTGAGCAGCAGCCTGTCGCGGATGTGATGATGGTTGGAGGGGGAAGTAACCCAGATGAATCCGAACAAATGGCGTGCTTAAGGGCCGCATTGGCCCCAAGGGAAGCTGAGGTCCAAACACAAGCTATGGAGCTTGAAACACTGAGAGCAACCCAAATAGCCGCCACATCAGCGAACCCTTTCGGGTAATGCTCCACAAATCCCGCGACAGGGAACCGAGCGATGCGCGAACCAGTGTTTCCTCCGCACCTCCCCAATACAACTTGACTATCGAGACAGTGCACGACATGGTTATGGAAAGTTTACAATCGCTGCACCTCCCCGGTGTGCGGCCAGTAGATGCATACCATAAGCCATATCCGGCGTATGTGGATGAAGCAGCTTACCTTGTGGGGTATCATCGCCCTAAATTTCCCAAATTCGATGGGCAGGGAACCCCCCCACTCGCACTTGGCCCATTTTGTATCCCTATGTTCAGATACGGCCAACAATGAGTTCCCTTTTGGAGCTTCTACTCGCACATAGAGTTCTTGTTTCGACAATTCAAAAGTGGGAGAAGGTTTTTTACTAATAAATCGATATTCAAAATCATTCCATTCTATATTTCTTACTCTATCAAAGCGTCGGGCTTCTAAATTTTCATAGGCCCCCCCCGGAATTCCTTCTAGAGCCTGTTGAATAATTTTGACGGATTCTATCATTTCATTGATACCTATTGATGAAGCAGTTTGTCCAATCAATTATCTGGATTGAGATTTTCTTGGTACTCGTGTTACCTTCTGGGAGTATATTCACATGGAGATGGATGCAGGAAGCATTCCTGGCATGCTTCCAAAACACCGAAAGGGATGTTTATTTACCCGAGCTTCTTAATACGAAGCAAAAGGCTCATGAGTTAGTGCAACAATACATCACCTGATGGCAGAACCTTAGTGTGGTGCAGGCAACCCCACTCCCTGAAATACAAGAAGTGCACGTGCATAAAAAATATGAGACCCGAGATTGCGATACATTTGCACACCTCCAATCTCCGCACTTTTGAGTTAGTCTCAAGTGTTGTGAACTTAGAGAATCTCTTGGAGAGTTTTGGCATGGGCCCCAAGCCGGTGATCATGAGAAGAGAGCCCGATAAAAGCAAGCCTACGGCTACGCCAGCTAAAACTTCCATGATCACATCCGTGGTGCCACAAGGGAGGCGAGGAGCAGCTATCCCACCTCCAAGGAGCAATGACTCTCCGCAGCCATCTGAACGTGGGCGAGGAAGCCAAAGAGGGAGACAACGCACATTTTGAGAACGCCTTGAGAGAGAATATTCCTTCGATAAGGTGCTAGTCTCAAAGATATTGGAAAAGCTCTTGGCAGCTGAGACCATCACGCTCCCTCCACCAAAATATCCCGATCAGGTCGGCCAAACTGATCAACCTAATTACTGCATATACCAGCAAATGTCGGGGCACGTGGTGACAGATTGCTTTCCCTTGAAAGACATTATCGAAGACCTCATCACGGAGGGAAACTCAAACAAAATGAACCAGAAGCACCAGTTTCCGAAACTGCAGCGGCTAATGTAGTTTCCTTTATGATCCACAGAAGAGAGCCTTTGCAGATGAACGATGGCCCTTCCTGTGAGGAGCCTTATGGCTTTCACAGAACCATGGTGTGTGGCATGTATGACCCACTCCTTGCTATGGGACTCCTAGCCCCTCTAAGGAGAAATCGGCCATCAAGGAGGAAACCTTCCTCGAAGGGTACTCCGTATTGCCGATATCATGATTCTCGCTCACACAGGCTATAGATTGTTGGCCTGTAAAGGACTTCATACAAGAACATATAGACAATGGAACTACATCCGTGGCTCATACTTCTCCCGAGCGGCATGTTCATCTAGCCCCCATTTTAGAAAAAGTTGAAGGATGTCCTCTCCCGGAGCTGTTTGAGTTCTCAGAATATACGAGAACCCTCAACTCCTCGACTAACACAGAGGAAGCTGCGTATAGTGGCTGGACTACCTATGTTAGCCGGAAGGAGAAGAAACGAATGCAAGCTGAAGCTCTTGAAAAGAGCTGGCTTAGAAGCATTGGAGACGACACTTTCTCAAGCTCAAATAACAGAAGGACATGAAGGAGTTGTTCCATCCTTTTCCAAAGACGCAAACAAGAAAAAAAGAAAAAGGGAGAAAGAGACGAACAAAGTCGTTAGGCGAACTTTGCCTTCGTATCCCACCTTGAAAGATTTCATGCCAAGGCGTTTGATGATGAATGGCCTTCATGAGCAAAGGGAGATGGATGATGTCCCCAAAGAATCCTGTAATGTGACATGGATGGTGGAAACTGACCTAGAACCTCCGATCGTGCAACTAGCCTTGAGATCAGGTAGAAGGATTGCTAAAATAAAACCTCCCAAGGATACCATGCCAAATAAGGTTATGCCTGCCACCAAAATACAGGCCGAAACCTCCAATGTTATCGGGCATGTAAAACCGTCCACGGATAAGAAGATTGATGACTATAATGTAGCATCCCATTTGAGGAGAATACCAGTTGCCATAAGTGTCTATGAGCCTCTTATGCTATCCAAGGAGCTTCGGCAGCCTTGATACAGGTCCTGTCGTCTCCAGAGGAGTTCCAAGCGAAAGTTGATCAAGTAGAAATTGACCCAACAGTGCTAGCTATGCCAGTCACTTTCTTAGATGCAGTCTTACAGGTGGGGGAGAAACCTCACAATCGCCTGTGCCCGGAGTTCTGTATGACACCCACATTAATCGACAATGATAGATGGAGGGTCAGCCGTGAACCTACTTCCTCTGAGGATGCTGAAGGCCGTAGGAATGGATATCAAGAATCTGCAGGAGGGGCACATGATAATCCAAGGCTTCAATCAGGCTACTCAACAAGTCATAGGCAGTGTCAGGTTGAAGCTAAGGATTGGCATGCTAGAAGCTTGCGCCACATTCCAAGTCATTTAGGAATGTATGACTCGGCTCGTTCTATCAGGACGCCTGGCTAAGTGGACCCTACTCCTTATGGAGTTCGATATCACTTATGTTCACCAAAAGGCTACTAAAGGGCAAGCCCTAACAGACTTCTTAGGTGCTCATTCTTTGCCCGAAGGATCACCTGTGAACGAAGATCTACCTGATGAAGAAGTCATGTGGGAAAATGAACCAGCCCAATGGCAAATGTTGTTTGGCAGAGCCTCCCAAGCAAATGGGGCTGGCACGGGGCATGTTTGTGATGCCCGATAAAGGGTTTTTGCCGTATGCCTTCTCCTTGAACGAAAAATATTTGAATACTCAAGTCGAGTACCAAACGTTGATTATTGGTCTAGATATGGCACTAGAGTTGAACCTTGGACACCTCAATATTTTCGACGATTCCCAGCTATTCGTTCGACAAGTAAAAGGGGTTTATGAGGTTTGTAAAGATGAACTCAAACCATACTACAGCACGACAAGATATCTCCTCGGGAAATGGATGAAATCACCCTGACTCACATACCCCGGGATTGGACATCCAGGCTGACACATTAGCCAAGCTTGGGGTCGCCAAATTCATCTAGCCCGACATCTCGCTTCATGTTCCTTTGCAAGAATGGCGAGCTATCTTCATGGTGGACAAGGCCAACTCCGTGGATGAGGAATCTTTACGGGCGGAATTTCCCCACCCCTTAAGGAGCAGCGAGAAAATCGATGAAAGAACCCACCACCACCACCAGTGTCGTGGCTACTGTGGAAGCTGCTCAACCAGATTGGTGACAACCCTTTTTAGAACATTTAATGCACGGTCAACTCCCGCAAATCAGAGAAGACAAACTGGCCCCTTAAAAGGTGAGCTACAAGGTTCACCTTGCTAAACGGCCAACTTTATTGAAGTTCATATGATGGGAGGCTATTAAGGCGTCTTTCGCATGAGGAGGGACAACTAGCTCTTAAGGAGGTACACAACGGGGTATGCGGTATGCACCAATCCGGACCAAAGTTGTTTCACCAGTTTCACCGAATGAGTACTTTTGGCCCACCATGGCCAAGGATGCATTCAAGTACACAAAAAGATGCCATGCGTGTCAGGTACATGCAGATTATATCCATCAAGCACTAAAGCCACTGCATCTGACCCTTACGGCTTGGCCATTCTCTCAATAGGGGATGGACATAGTGGGACCCATTACACTAGTGTTAGCTGAGGTGATCTCTACATATTAACAGCCACTGACTACTTTTCAAAATGGGCAGAAGCTATTCCTATGTGGAGGGTAACGGGCTAGATCGTGGCTGACTTTGTGCGTCACCACATCGTACATTGATTTGGGGTAACCAGATAGGATCATATTGGATAATGGGTCTCCATTCAAGAATGACTGCATCCGAGAGTTGACTTGCCAATTCAATATTTACTGGAGGTACTCATCTATGTACAACCCGAGGGCTAACGGACAGGTGGAGGCATTCAATAAAAGCCTTTGCAAAGTCTTAAAGAAGACTATTAGCAAAAGCCAGCGGGATTGGCATGAAAGACTGTCGGAAGCTCTTTGAACCTATCGAACTACAAGGAAGAATGCAACCTCAACATACTCACTGGTCTATGGGGCTGAAGTTGTTTTACCCTTGGAATTCCAAATACCGTCACTAAGGGTGGCAGTTCACTATGGTTTAACAAACGATGAACGCGTTAAGCTTCGACATGATGAGCTCAATGACCTAGATGACAAGCGACTCATCGCTTAGCAAAAGTTCGAGGTCTATCAAGCCAGAACGAGTAGGACATTTGATAAAAGATAAGACTAAGGTCATTCAAACCAGGTGACCTGGTCTTGGCCATACGACGCTCTATTGGGGCACCTTAGTCCAAATTCCAACCAAATGGGATGGGCCCTATGTGGTTAAGGAGGCTTACTCTGTCGGGGCATAACTTCTTTGCACCGAAACGAGAGAGGACGCTATGTCTTCAATTAGTGGAAGATATTGGAAGAAATATTACCCTTGAAAAGGTTAAGTCTGTGATGTATGACTCTAAACTGCCTATCACATAGTCCAAGCTACAAGACTCTAAATTGTCAAGCATATGATAGTCTACCATGCATGACTCTAAACTACAGGATCCCCTCAAGCTTTTATAGCCATGAGCATTAGGCCACCCATACCCCTTTAAGTCAGAGGTTAAGAAGGCTTTAATAAAAATAGCTTACCCTTCATGGCTCTAAACTACATGATCCCCTCAGGGTTTTATAGCCTTGAGCATTGGGCCACCCATACCTTTTTAAGTAGGAGGTTAAGAAGGCCTTAATAAAAATAGTCTACTCTGCATGACTTTAGGCTACAAGATCCCCTCGACGTTAGGAAGGCCTTAGAGTCCATTCAGTAGGACTTTAAACTATAGAGGCTTTTTGAAAGTAGAATTGCAATTCCATTCATATGATGCTAAAACAAGAAAGGGAAGGATTCTTCAAATATGATAAATAACCATCAAACCACGCGAGTAAGTCTGCTACAAATGAAAAGGGTGCCTCTTGGGCTTAGAATATGTGGAGTTATAAAAAAAAACCGCTCCCAAGAAGGAAAAAGAGAAGTTAAAAAGCTCTAAAACGCTTCAGAAGTTCTTCAATCTTCTGACCCTCTTCCTCCTCTAGTTTTTGAGTGGCTTCCATCTGAGCGGCTTCCATCTGAGCTCTTGCTCTGAATAGGTCTTGCTGAGATCCTTTGGTAATATCAAGCATCGACCCCACGCGATGGGATACTTGGTCGAGATCACAAGACTCCCGAGCAATCTTCTCATCCAAAAAGGAGATGGAGGGGAAGGTGTAACTACTTCAATCACCACCCCAAGTTTCTTTCGAGATCCTACTTTCTTCAATCGGAGGCCAGGGGTAGGAGTAGCTGCTTGGGAAGGCAGCCCAGCTTTCAAAGGTTGAGCTTCCAATAGTTCAGAAGAATCATCTTGAGGGCGTGAAAATTTACGCCTCTGGGATGATCTTCTAGCAACTAACATTGGGGCGGGAGTTCCCTCCTTCGATCCTTCTTCTTCTCTTTCTTCGGACCTATGGTGCCCTCCAAGGTTTGCATCTCTTATGTACGAGGAGAAATAGGAACGTCAGCCCTCTCCTCACCTTGATCATCGGTTGAGCGGCCTACCGCCATGTCACTACCCGACGTAGTTGACCCTTCCAAGGGCGCTACAGCCGGGGGTACCACCTCAGTCTGCTTCTTCCTTTTCTTCTGAGCAGGACGATCTTTTGTTGATTCCTCTTCTACAGAAGGCGCAACCTTCTTTCTCTACTTCCAAGGAGACGGATCTTTTGCTGTTGGATCCCCTGAAGGGGAAGGACTCTTTCTCTTCGCTAAGGGCTCATGTGCAGGTTCATCTGGTGGAGGAGTTGGACTCCTCTCTTGCCTTTTCTTTTGGCTCGAAAGATTGTACGCCAATCTTTGCCTTGTAGCAAGACGACGCATGACTTCTCTCTTGCCTTTGGATTTTTGGATGGGAATAGAAGTTAGGTCAGCTGACTCAGCTTCAATCAATTTGTTGAGATCTCGAATAAAAGGGCCTGAAGGTCCCTTTGGGACTCGTGGATCAGTCTCTAGCAAATTCTCTAGATAATGGCAAAAAGACACATTCGTCTTTGCCAAAACATCCTCCGGAACCAAAGGACCCACTGGACATTCAATACTGACGATGTTCTAGTTATCAGGAAACCGGGTCCCTATGACCCACTCGGTATCCATATTGCTAATCTTCAACTTGTAATGAGTACGAGATGTTCCATCTTCCCTAATCAACTTCAGTTCATTTAAAAGAGGTTTATGGAAACCCCTTTGATGGTTGTCATACCAAAGGCATTAGGTTTAAGTCTTATACGCCTCTTTCCTATAGTGGGGGATGATGACTTGTCGGCCCAGACCTAAGCGTGTGCAAGAGTCCCATGCAATCTTGATAGAAGGACCCAGCCAATTGTGTCGCCTGGTGAACTCATAGACTACATGACAACCTTGATCTATTCTGTATTGCCTGGCAAACCGGTGGGGCTTATAAAGCTGGATATACCTGTGAACCCCGATCCTTAAAGGAAGGAGGGCTCCTCGGACACTTAGCGAGTACATCATGCCCCTCTCTGTGGCAGGAATCAAGCCAGCTCGGTATGGTTGGTCATCTGCGTAAAGATGGTCCTTGAGACAACCTATCGGGAACGACACCTCTAAAAAAGAACTCTTCACCACGAAACAGCTTCCTTGTGTCATTTTCTGAATGAAACACAACCCGACGATCCATAAGGCAGAGTAGATACGGGAAAACATCGTCGTTGTTCCCGCTTGGGGATTTGTAGGTGCTTGGGAAGTAAGCACCTATTCATCCATACACATAATGGATGGGGAAAGGAGCGCGCCTGTTCCCCAACATCTTCTGAGGGTTGGTCCTTGCTCGTAAACCATGATAAGTGATGCACAAAGCGGGTTGAGCCAGGGCATACCTATGATCTTCAGTCATATTACACGCCGCATAAAGTCACTCTGGCCTAATTACATATCCTCTGGACCTCGGAAGAACAAAGTGGCAAAGGACTAAGGCCAAAGAGGCGGCCAAGTAGACGGTGGGGTGCGGGGGCTCATCGGCCAGTAAAGCTGAGGGTCTGTCGCTTGCATTCTGGATGGGGTTGGCCGGTTCATTTGCGGCCTTCTGCATATCGAAAAAGTGGTTGATCTAGACTTGGAAGTACGCATTCTTATTTTTGTATTTACTGACCGCAACCAGCTTCGCAAACTCTTCAAAGAGTCCCTACAAGCATTCTGGTTTTCGCAAACTCCGGTAGACTTTACCTTAAAAAATAATCTTGTTCTCAGGAGTAAACTCCTCATAGCAGCCTCCTAAAATAGAGAGACCACCAATAAAATGAAGATCCAAAAGGGACATCCCTCAATCGAAAAAGTTAGAGTTGGTCTCCGAACACCAAGTTTCTAGATATGCTCTAGCTACATTCCCGCACCTATCATAAGGATAGGCAGAACATTCACAGGCTCTTAGGAGCCCTGCTGCAAGGAGGGGCTCTTTGTAACGGACGCATACTTTTCGTGTTCAGCTGTAGTAGCCCCAAAGGAAGCTGGTCTCCCCTTCACATCGAAATCCCTCTTCATGCCATTTCATTTCCTTGTCATAAATTAAGTGGGCTAGAATAGGGAAGGACCCTGAATCTGTTGCTTTTTTATGTGCAAAGTGAAGAAGCAGGGATCTTCAGCCTGAAACTCGATGAGATCGATGTATGATTTCTTCGCATTCTGCAAAGTCTACCAAGAAGTTGATGGAAACAGGCCATTAGATCTCCGGTAGGTATTTGCATTCATCTTCACCTTTGAGGTCATGGCGAGGAAACTCGACGCCCGAACACTGGCCTCGCGAATCTTCCCCACTATTTGGAAAGGCCTTTTAGACCTCATGGTGCTTAAGAAGAAATCCAATGTTAAAAGGATGCTCTTGGAAATCAAGATCACAAGTCTATGGTTCCCAACCTACGACCAATGCCTTCGTGGCTTAGGTCAAAAGTTCGATCCTTAGTCTCGATGCTTACCGGTCTATGGTTCTCAACTTATGACCAATGCCTTCGCGGCTTAGGTCAAAGGTTCGATCCTCAAACTCGATGCTTATTGGTCTATGGTTTCCAACCTACGACCAATGCCTTCGTGGCTTAGGTCAAAGGTTCGATCCTTAAACTCGATGGTTCCCAACTTATGACCAATGCCTTCGCAGCTTAGGTTAAAGGTTCAATCCTTAGACTCGATGCTTACAGGTCTATGGTTCCCAACCTACGACCAATGCCTTTATGGCTTAGGTCAAAGGTTCGATCCTTAGACTTGATGCTTACAGGTCTATGGTTCCCAACCTACGACCAATGCCTTCGCGGCTTACGTCAAAGGTTCAATCCTTAGACTCGATGCTTACAAATCTGTGGTTCCCAACTACGACCATTGCCTTCGTGGCTTGGGTCAAAGGTTTGATCCTTAGACTCGATGTTTACAGGTCTACGGTTCCCAACCTACGACCATTGCTTTCGCGGCTTAGTTCAAAGGTTCGATCTTTAGACTCGATGCTTACAAATCTATGGTCCCCAACCTATGACCCATGCCTTCGTGGCTTAGGTCAAAGGTTTGGTCTTTAGATTGAATATCTACATGTCTATGGTTCCAGCCTACGGCTAATGCCTACAGAGCTTCAGTCTAAGGTTCGAACCTTAGGTCCTATAAGATTGTGATTTTCAACTAACCCTCAAAACCTGTGAGGGTTTGATCGTTTAACTCGATACCCCGACCCCCAGCCAGTGCCTCTGCAAGGGTCCTTACTCGATTGAAGCATTCGACTCACGACCAATGTTAGCTGAGAAAAATCAAGGAGGGCTTAAGGAGAAAAAGCCCCAAATCTCCTCAATAATAGGAAGATTTATCGAAATCTGTAATAGATTTCCAGAAATTTGGGCATAACTTGCCGATGGAAATTGAATCCTCAAAAATCCCATATGCCAAATTGACCGAAAGTTGAAATCGGGGCGATAGCCCGGAGCATCAACCCAAACCAAAAAGGTGGGACCAACCACAGAAAATCCCTAAACCAATCTCCTTGTCATGAGCAACTGTTCAGGAATTAGGTTACGGCTAGGAAGAAGAAAGAAAAAGGGGAAGATGAAGAACAGTAAAGGAAAATGATGAAAAAAATAAAAAATAAAAAATAAAGAGGTCAAGCACTCACCGTTTTGGGCTACTGTGATTACAAAAGGAACATTTGAGCTGTTGAAACTTGAAGTGTTCAAAGCTGCAGGCTCCGCTTGCAGCAAATGGGGAACTTGTTGATCTTGAACTCATACTAAAAGAAGCAGGAGAGAAGTTGCAGATACTTCTTTTGAAAAAAGGTGACTAAAGGGTCTCTCTCTTGAGGAGTTTTACTGGAGTACCAAAAAGAAAATGCTAAAAGGAAAGAGGGTTTTCCAGAAATGGTGGTGAGTGGAAGAGTTGAAGAAGGTGAAAGGAAGAGCCTTTGTAGAAAATGCGACGCCAAGGGTACCTTATACCTCGATTTGTGCTAAAAAAGACGACGGGATTAAGATGGTTGCTCCTAGTTTTACCAAACTGCCCCCACTGAATTATTGAAAGACAGTATGACCTGAGGATTTTACTCGGTTGCGTCCGATATGTCTTGAAAAGATAGGGATATAAGGATTGTGTTTGAAATTTGAAACACGAACCGACGACATGTGAATGTCTAGAAAAAAAAATAAGGAAAAAAGAGAACAATAAGGAAAGAGAGGAGCCAACTAATTTCGCTCAAGTCAAGGCCAGTTCCCGGAAGCGAATCAGTTCCATGACCCTGGTGAGCTTTCTCTTCATTGAGCTCAGGGCCTCCTTCGCATGCTTGGCTTCTCCTTAATTGAAGTCTGGCGTGTTCCGATAATGCGCCACCTCCCGGCGTAGCTGAGACACCACCTCCCGAAGATGAGCAATCTCCTGGAACTTAGGGTCCTTGATGAGGCCTGCCTCCAATGCTGCCACAAGAACATCTTCCTCTTCCTCAGAGGAGCTTCTCATAGACTTCGAGTTTGTGGGACGTTAGTGGCTACCCTCCCCTTTGGCAGCAATCGGGGGAAGGATGTTACCAAAATGTTCTTCATTGCCCAAAATTGGGGCAGTGCGGTGAGGATTGAGACGGGTTTCCAAGTGACGTGGGAACTTGGGGATTGCCATGGTTAAAGATATGGGACACGAGATATTCGCTTTCTATCCCAGATTTATAAACGTTTTGTTAGGGATCCGAAGGGTTGTTTCTTGGGAACATGAGGAAATTATGTCGGGTACACCGAAAATTGAATACCCGGACGGCTATATGCGTTTTGATAAATGCAGGGGTTTTCGAGATGGGGAACGTTTGAGAAGATTTCAAGGCATGCACAAGGAGTAATGACGACAAGACCACCCAAAACATTGGTCATTACGTGTTCTAGGGATCTTTCCCACACACGCGAACGCCTAGGGCGGTTTTGTTGGGTGTGTTTTCAGTCACATACGAGGACCAGATGCATTTTGATATTGATATGATAGCCAAGCTTCATATAAGGCTTCAAGAAATACCCCATGCGACACAAATATGTAATATGATTAAGATCCGTCATATGAAAGGCTTGATATGCCTAAAGGAGTCTTGACTCGTTGGTTAGTCCTTAAAAATCCTAACCCATGTCTGATAATGCCAAAAGCCCATCAGCTAGACATATTCAAGGTTAACATAAATGGTGAAACCATCTCCTTTTGAGACAAGTTATAGGATATATATACTCCTAAGGCTCAATGTACACCTATCCATATGATACATGGAGGGACAAATACGGTTGACTATTAGCATCCATCGTTGGTTATGCGCATGTGCCATAACTTACGACCAATGATAAGAGATCATGAAGACGTCTCTATTTGAGACGGAACTCCATAATGCATATGTTCCCTGGCAAAAAATGTCCCACCACTGGATACTGGAGGAATTCTGGGTGAGATGTGACTCTAAAAAGATCCATTGTATGTTGAAATAATGGGGTTTTGACTGATGGAGCTTAAAGGAAACCTTGTCATAATATATTGAGGTGAATTCCTAAATATATTAACGCCTCATGTGGCTTAAGGTCCAAGAGTGATATGACTTAGGCGATATTTGGACCTGGCTTAACCCATGTCCATATCCACCGTCGGTTCGGATATGCCCTAATTGACATCCCGAAGCTCAATGCCTTCAATACCAAATTGAGACTCTCAGGAAACCATGTTGAGGCGTTGTGACCCTCTTCTTGAAGTTTCGTATTAGTCGGAGGTTGGATAGCTCGACAGCTGGAGCTTTAAAGCCCCATGTCTCGTGGATTCCAGACATAACAACTTTCGACTATTGATATTGTAATTTCTCCTTAATATGAGGAATTTCCCAAGAAATCAAGATTGTTGGATCCTTAATCCTTTAAAAGGTGTGGAAATGTTCTATGCAAGAAGAAGGAAGTATATTCAATGGGGGGAACAACAAGGTGAGCCAACGAGTAATAAAAAGGGAGGATATGTCCTGGTCTTTCTCATCAGACAACTTGATTGATCTGCGAGATTGCATATTTAAAATACAAAAGAGAGATGGTTGGCAACATCAGATGGGCGTGAATTTTAATTTGCGAATGGTTAAGGGTTGACCACATAGGATAATCACAAATTCAAAGTTTGCGCGTGAATGAGATCGGGATTAAGAGATTTACATGCGGTTTTAAAACTCGCGTGAAGCTTTGAAGTTTAAATTCAAATCCATGAAATATGTTCATTCGAACTAAAATATCATATCACAAATTCAAATTCACGTAGAAGATAAGGACAAAATGAAGATTCAGCGTGAAGGTGAGGAAGAAGATAAGTATTAAGGAATCAACGATGGAGATAATATCGGGTGGTTATCAAAAAAAGATTGAGCGTTATCATCTGAAGATGGTTATAAAAGCCATGTGAATAGATGAGAAAGGGGGTTCGCATATTTTTTCTGGAGATAGGTACTCTTTGAGAGCACATATCTCATATGTTGATCAAATATTGAGATAGAGTGAGGGAAGAGAGAGAAAAGAGAAAAATAAATCGATCCCGTGCTTTGAGATTGAGGCCCGTTTTCTGAAAGGGGCAAGGACTTAGGATTAGCATCCCTGCTATAGATCAGGTATATGGGCTGATATCCCATCCGATGTTATCTCCTTTTATATGTCTATACGTCTTGTTATCTCAGAAACGAATGTATAGATCTTAAGGCTATAATCAAGCATAGTTGGACTTACTTGATTGTTATCGCATTATTTGGTCATGTAAATTGTAACAGGGGATTAAACTCTTGGAATTATTATGTTCCCAGTATATAACATAAAAAAACCTGTGTTTTCTATGATATGGAATGCATGGGTGAATTTGGCCCCGAATGTGTTGTCCTCTGGTAAAGCATTTAATTGGAGTCTTAGAATGTTTTAAACTATGTTGTTTTTTTAAAACATCAAATTCCCCTTTTTCATACGACAATGCAATATTCGGAGTGTCCAGCTATCAAGGCAATGAGAGGCCACCACGAACGAACCTTAGAAGGTAGAATAAACCATTTGACAATGGGCCATGAAGGGAATGGGTATAGAGAGATATTATACCCTCTGGAAAGCAAAATAGAAGATTTCGAACCTGAACCCACATGATAGAAGAGCTCATTTGAGGTTTCCTAGATCTCCTTGATCATCCTAGAAGGTATTATCGAAGCCAAAACCCAAAACAGGCAAAGAACTGAAGCTATATCCAGAAAAGTACATGTGAGTGAAACCAGACTTTCTGGACCTGGTGTATATTAAATTATTGATGAAGGTTGTGGGTAACAAAAGAACCAAAAGGGAAACACAGTCATGTTGGTTAGGGCACTTTAAGTTCCATAAGCTCGAGGACACGCTTGTGCCCAAAATTGGGAGAGCCTTAGCCTTGAAGTATGTAGCCATTCTGAAAATCAAGCCGGAGGAAGCTTCTTGTTGATAGAAGATGCCCATGTTACTTATCAAGAGAAATAAAGTACTACGTATGTGCATGTGCCTTTTGCACATATGCCTAGTGAAGCTGAAGGAGATGCTGATCAATTGGCTAAAGGAGGTGAGGATATGGATGCTGTATTAGTGTGGTTGAGAAACCTTATTCCTAATATGAAGATCTTTCATTTACTTTAGACAACATTTTATCAAATGGAGTCACCATTTATAGAAAGAGGTAAGTTTAAGTCATAGAATCTATAGAAATTCATCTAGGAATCCCTCTGAATGGCGGTATATTGACCATGAGAAATCTCCACAATCAAAAAAGTGGGATTTATGGAAATCTCCTCTTAAGATGGATAAACAAAACAGTGTCGTGTATTGTTGAACCAGATATCTCAGCCTCTCAATGGCAAATTAAACTGTCGCTTTCAGAAACCTGATATTCCATTGCCGTCTTCCTGATTTCTGTCAGTTGGCAATATATCATTGAATGTTTAAAGTAATCAAATATTTTTTTTTTCATCTTGTTAGTGGCTGAGTTATCTACTTGTTGGGGATGATAAGACAAAAATATTGGAATGTTGATCTTCCGCATTATTTTGGTCAGATCTTTAAATTCCCCTGTATTTGCAGATTGAACATTACCTTCAAATAGTGAAGACTGAGGTGGTATCACGGAAGAAAAGTAAAGAATTTAAGTTGTTAGAGGAGTACGAATACACTGCTCATAGCAGTTTGGTGCACAGTCCAGATATCCCTGTCGCTAAGTTCCATTTTGAGCTCTCACCCATGCAGGTATCATATTACTAAGACAAGCAAGTTAATGACCAATGCACCCTGCGTGCACGCGCACACACACTGATTGTGCCCATGCTTGAATTGCTTGTATGATCCTCTTTAACTGCTTAGGTCCTGGTGACTGAAAATCCAAGGTCATTTTCACATTTCATCACAAATGTCTGTGCAATTATTGGTGGTGTTTTCACGGTTAGTATCCATGCTTAACTGACTTTTATTTTTGTTGATTATTGTGTTATTACATATTCCTTGTAAGTTCTGTTGTATCATTTCCATTTTATATGATAATGTTTTTGTTCGGTTTTAATGTGTGCTTAGGTTGCCGGTATCTTGGATTCAATTTTGCAAAATACAATCCGGTTAGTGAAGAAAGTTGAACTAGGAAAGCAGTTCTGACCAGAAGAGGTGATTCTTTCGTTATAAGGTCTAATCTAATTTTACTATATTAATCATGGATTAGGGGTGTTGCAGCCATCATCTGTATGTTGCGCCCCTAGAGCAGAAAACATGTCTCGAGTATAGTGGATCAATATATGAGTTCCTCATTGCAAGTGTTATTTCTTCTCATGTTTTCTTTCTCTTTCTTTTTGCTGCTTTTTACATTCTCTTCTTATTTTGTTATTTTCAAAAGAAAAAAAAAAAAGGAACTTATGCAGCTTGCTACGAGTTATCAGAATGCTCATTTCTGGTAAAATCTAAAAAGAGAAAAGAAAGGACAGAAAGCACGAACTTTTCATTGTCCAAGACACTCCCACCAGCTGCTTCTCCTGAAAACACAAGCTAGTGCCAGGTAGCAGAAATTTGGATTAATAAGTGAGAAAATGTTGGCATTTCAAACTTCAAGAGTTTCAAAATGAAATAAAGTATTTCAAAATGAAATTAAGTACAAAAAAGAAGAGTGCGTACCTGTACACTAACTCCATTGGGCAAAACAATCCACTTGTGAGTATTTTCTTGATCTAAAATCTTGGCATCTGCTTTAGAATTATCATAAGTATAAAGTAGATTTTGAATACTTAGGTCTAACTGTTAAAAAATTGGACATTCAATCTCACATGGTTAGGTCTTTTAAACATCTAAAAAATAATGTTTATATTGGAAATTTTTTAAGGCCCTAAAAGAAGAAATAAAAATAGCTAAACTTAGCCATTTAAAGAATAAAAGTTCTGCCTGCCTTAAATTTGTGGAATCAGCCGAATGGTTCTCTACTGAAACTTTGGTTGGTGAATAAAAAATGGGATGCGGTTAGCATGCGACCAGCCCGCATATTGTAGAAATGCAGGCTTGGCAATACATATATTTTTTAAATATACTTTGATCTTAATTTTTAGAGTATATATAATCTTCAACACGGAGATCATGAATATGAAAAAAAAATTGAAAATTAGAAATGATAATTATATTAATAAAACATTTGGACCCGCAGTTAACAATTGTTTTTAGATGGACCACCTATTTGCATCCATCTTTAAGATGAAGATGGATGCCTTATACCTCTAGATCGTATATTGTAGAAATGCCGGTCCATCTTTAAGATGAAGATGGATGCTTTATACCTCTATGTCGTATATTGTAGAAGTGCTGTCCAGTCGGCATGAAACAATTGTTTCTAAAAATCCATCTGAATGATAACTTTTCTTGAATATATATATTTTTTAAGTGGAAAATTGTAAAGGTGGAAATAAGACTCAAAATCTTAGAGAAAGTTGGGTTGTATAGAAAATGCGAAGAGCGCATAAATTATGCTCTTGTGCGAGCATACCGTACTCCCTTGGGCAAAATATCCGCTACAGGGATTTTCTTTGAATTCAAAATTTTGAAATTTACATACCTAAGATGAGTGCTGTGAAAGAATAAAAATTGCATTTTGGGTTCTTCAACTTCCAAAAATTGGACTATTCTTGTAAAATATTGGATTATACCCAGGTATAGAACGGCTCCTTACGCTCTTTAGTTTTGGGAAAATATGGTGCAGCTTGCCTAATTTTTAAACTTATTTCACGGTAGTTTTTTTCGGAAAAATTTTCCCTGGATGCATTTCTATATTTGCACCCTCCTAGGAATAAAGCATTCAGGTGGCCCATTTAAAAACCAAATGATTTCTTTGTAAAATCATTATTCTTAATTTTTAAATTCATGTTCTCCATATTAGAGATTATATGTCCTTAAAAATTAAGTCAAAAATCCATCTCAAAAATATACTTTTAAGAGGGGATTCATTTCTACATGGACTTAGAAAATTTTTATCCAAGGTTTTTTTCTTTCCAATCAGCATTAAATATCCCTCGAAAATATATTCTTAAGAGGGGACTCATTTTTACATGGACTCAGGAACTTTATCCAAGTTTTCTTTCCAAATCAGCATTAAATATCCCGTCATCAAGTTACCCCCTTATCACCTTGTTTTCTTTGGGATACGATCTCATTCCTTCCTTATTTATCACTTTTTTACATAAATATCGACATAAACAAATTTTTTATATCACATGAGGTAAAAAAGGGATGGGAGGACCACGTCCTTATGTGGCACAACAGAAATTGTTCACGTTAAATTTCTGTGATAAAAGGGAAGAGAGGGGATGAAGAGGTATATCAATAATTTTAGCGGAAATTCAATGCTTAGAGAGAAATGTTTGGAGGGGCTACCATAAAATAACTCTAGAAGTTGGGGACGTATCATATTTATTATTATTATTATTATTATTATTTTATCCCACACATATACAGGATGAGTGTAGTTGAGATGAGGATGTTGAGATGGATGAGTCACAAAAAAATAAAAGATAGAATTCAAAATGAATACATTTGAGGGAACTTAGATATGGCTTCAATAGGTGATAAGATGAAAGAAAGGCGAGTTATCCATATACAAAGTAGACCTAATATAGTACCGATTAGAATGTGCGATTTAGTCTAAGTGGAAGGCTATAAAAGAGCAAAGAGAAGGCTTAAAAAAATATAGATGGAAGTAGTGAGAAAATATATGATGATATTGTCTTACTGAAGTATGGCCCTTGATATAGCAAAATGTTGAAACATGATTCGTGTAGCTAGCCCCAAATAGTTGAGATAAGGCTCAGATGATGATGGTAATTATTATTATATTTTCGAATCTTGCGATCTTTCAATAGACTCAGTGTTTAAAAAAATGGATCGATGAAGCGAATGGTCTACCCTAAATCCCGTCCGAATTGGCTGGATCAACAATTCAGATCGTTCTCGAATCGTTTAGATAAGTGATCCAAAAAAAAAAAACAGAAGGTTTAAGGGGGAACTAAATTGGAACCCATATCATTTTGAAACTGGTTCGATCCCGACCGATTCGACATCCGAATCGACGACCCTGATCGGAAATCGCCGGATTTTAAAATAAAAATTAGAATCAAGCATTGTACATCCATTACGTTAAAAGGTTAAAGCCTTTAAGACCTCACAAACCAAACGTCTTTTTTCATATACATGTGTGTGACATATTAGCAGAAATTTATCAAATCATTACTACACATCAAAATACATTTATTACTATGCGGCCTCCAAGGAGTAAAATCCGGAGACATGGAAGTAAGAAAAAAAAAGAAGGCACTTACAAACCATAACCACAAACTCTCACACCAATTTCTCATCACCACCCATCAAAAACAATCATTTAACAAAATACGGAAGAGAGAGGGGTTAAAAGATAAGGAAAAGTATAGATGACCCAATTGCCCCTGCCAATCCTAGGAATGTCTCAGCCAAAAAACTGGCAACATTTTTGTTTGGGGACTCAGTCTCAGTGGTGGGAGCCATGGTTGGGCTAAGAATAGGAGCACTGGAGTTGGGGCCAGCAGGAGCAGGAGGAGAAGCGGCGAGGGGAGGAGGCGAGGTCGTAGCCGGAGCAGGAGGAGAAGCCGCTAGGGGAGGCGAGGCGAGAGGAGCAGCCAACTTGGCGGTCCTGTCGGCCATTACAATCACCAGTAGCTTCTCATTTTTTTGGCAGTTTTCCTTGACCCCGCTGATGAAATAGTAAGGGCCTGAGTGATTGAACTTAAAAGAAGTGTGCCCATCTTTGAATGGAGGAGCAATTGGTGAGCCAGTATTGCAATTTGAGTAATCATCCTTGGTCACTTGGAGCACTGAGTCCTTCTCCAGGGAGTAAACAAAAACTAGCAGCATATATAATATTGTTAAATTTACACACACACACACACACATATATATATATATATATATATATAGAGAGAGAGAGAGAGAGTAGTAGTGCATACAGATGCATCTATAGTAGTAGTAGGTAGGTAAGGTCGACTACCTTACTTAAATTTATACTAGTAGTATTAATTAAGTTTAGTA
>NW_006494789.1:9459332-9481720 GCF_000471905.2 Amborella trichopoda
GAGAGAGAGAGAGAGCAAAGGTGTCTACATGTATAGAGGGTAAACCAGTCTTTCATTCATACAGATTACTCTGGTTTACTAGAGATTTATAGAGTTACAATTTTTTATTTTTTTGAAACAAGTCACATTTCAAAGTAATCCCACAAAATAGAAAACTCAATAGTTTATTGTTATAACCGTCAATACTCCCCCTCAAGTTGGTATGGAGATATCCTCAAAGCCCAACTTGGACAATATCTGATGGAACTTTACCTTTACAATAGCTTTAGTAAACATGTTTGCTATTTGGTTTTTATTTCGAATATAAAGAGTACTAATAATTTTTTACTGAATTTTTTTTCTCTCACAAAGTAACAATCAACTTTTATATGCTAGGTTATTTTATAAAAGACAAGATTTGAGGCTATAAGCTCAGTTGCTTAATTTTTGCAAAAATATCCATTAGATTGGACGTTTGGAACCTTAATCTCGAAGTAGTGATTTCAACCATATCAATTCACTTGTAGTTGCAACCATAACTCCATATCCAGCCTTTACACTGGATCAAACAGCTACATTTTGTTTTTTTACTTTCTTAAAAACTAAGTTCCCTCCAACTTATGTGCAATAGCTAGTAATGGACCTTTTGTCAATTAGACTACCTACCTAATCAACATTAGAATAACCGATAATATTAGTATGACTATTTTGTTTCATCTAAATACCCTTGCCGGGTGATGATTTAAGATATCTAAGAATCTTATTGATAACCTTTATATGACATGATCTACGAGCAAGCATAAATTAGCTTATAAGGCAGACCGCATATATTATATTTGGTGGCGTTTTGGTCAAATAAACCAATCTATCAACAAGTCTCTGAAAGCAACCTATATCTTCAAATGGCTTACCATTAGTTAATTAATCTTGCAATTAAGATCAACATGGGTGTTAACATGTTTGATTCTCATTTCTCCCAGTATCTTTCAACAAATTTAAGATACATTTCCTTTGAGTAATAAAGTCAATTTTTTTAATGTGCTACTTCAATGTCAATAAAATACTTTAGTTGACCAAAAACCTTGATGTCAAATTTCTTATGAAGATAATTTTTAAGCTTCAAGATTCTTTCATATCATCACCTCTAATAATAATATCACAAACCTAAATGAGTATAATTGTTGTATGCGAAGTACCAATTTTTATGAACATTGAAGAATCAACTGAACTTCTAAGAAACCAAATACTCATAAAAGCTGAGCAGAGTTTGACGTAGCATGCATAGGGTGATTGTTTAAGTTCATACAAGGCCTTCTTTAATTTGTATACATGACCGTTCTTTTTTTCTTTAGAATGATCTATAAGAAGACACATATATATTTCTTCTTCAAGGTAACTATATAATAAGGCATTTGTAACATTGATTTGATATAGAGACCATCCACAATTAATTGCGATAGGCAAAAGAACTTGAACAATATTCATATTGACAACTAGTACAAAAGTCTCTTTATAGTTAACTCTAGACGTTTGGGTAAATTCATTAGCCACCAACCTGGCCTTATGTCTCGTAGCAAACTATCACTATTGTGTTCAATTTTAAAAACCTATCTACACCCAACTGCTTTCTTTCCTTTCCATAACTTGAAAATGTTCTAAGTATGGTTCTTGTTAAGTGTCTGAAGTTCCTGTTTCATGGCCTTCTTCCACCCATGTTGAGAAATGGTATTTTGAGAACTGAGTGGCTCAAAATTTTTAGAAATAGAACTCAAAAAGTAAAATAACTAGGAGAGATGTTATCATAAGAAATGTAATTTTAAATTGGATAAGAAACTATGTGGTAAGTGCAATAATCTTGAAGCCTAGAGCAAGGTTGATAAACATGAGATGGCCTGTGCAGTAGGAGATCAGATGGGGCCGTGGCGCAGTCTTCTTCTTCTAAATAAGCTTGGTGGGTTTCAGAAGTATCTTCAGTTTTAGCTTGATCATCATGACCGTTTTCTTCAATATGATTTGTTCCAGGTGTGTTGGATACATCACTTGTACTATATATTAGGCAATGACAAACAACCTTTAGAACACTTGCCTTGAGTCCTATTTTACATACCACACTCTAGGGTGTCATTGAAATAAGACTCAGTTTCAACAAATTGAACATATTTGACAATATGCATTTTTCCCATTGCAGGATCATAATATTTGTATCTTTTTTTAGCATAGGAGTATCCAAAAAAGATATATCTATTGACATATTTATCAAGTTTATCCCTGTTGTGTTCAGCCATATGTACATAAGATACACACCCAAATAGATGCAAATGAGATGAATCAATTTTTTTATTTTTCAAAACTTCAAGGGCATATTTGTCCTTGAAAATTTTACTTGGAAGTCTATTACCCAGATAGCAAACAATTAAAATAGCTTAAAAGTAACAAAGTTTTGGAACATGCATCTGAAAGTAGTCTTACTAACACCATGACTAGGAATAAAAAGACCATCGCACAAAGACACATGGTTCATATTGCTATTGCTCTTGAAGTTAGATAGGCACTATAAGTTACCAATCATATGATATATGGCCCTTGAGTCTATTATCCAAAAAAAAGTGCCCTAGAAAGACGAGAATACATAAGGATTACCTATGTCTTGGGTAGAGAAAAAAGGATCTTATATGGATGAATAACCATTGTTGCTACTTGGCTATTAACAATGATCACAGTTGCAGTAATGAGTTTGAGTGATTGTGCTATGAATAATAGATCTATCGATTGTCTTGTCATTAGTGGGTCTTTAGTATGAGTATAATACCCGACACTAATCATGCACATGTGATATATTGTTGCAATGATTACATCTAGGACACTCCTTATTATTGTGACCCCTTCCACCACCGTGATAATTGTTAAGGCTTCTACCTCCATCATTATTTTAATTTTTTAGTTTCATATTTTTTACTATTAGGGACCAAGGCAGATTTATCAATACTTTTTTCAAAAGTTTCAAAATCAAGACTCATGATTTTCTTCCTAGTTTCCTCATGTTGAATGACAAGACATACAAGGAGGGAAATTTTGTAGTCATTAAGATTTGACTTTTGATGGATTTATATTCATTATTTAAATTGGCCAAAATTTGAAATATTTTGTCATGCTCAACATGTTTTTGCAAGATTGCCAAGTCAGTAGTTGTGGTAAGTACATTGTTAGCTCATCCCACGTGCTCTTGAGAGTGCCAAAATATTCAGTAATTGTTTTATCCCCTTGTTTTGTTTGAGAAATATCTTGTTTTAATTAGAAAATTCAGTAGACAATGTTTTGTTGGCCATACATTTTTTAATAGAGTTCCATAAATCTTGGGCATTTTCAACAAAAGTAAAGATTTCTGAAAGCTTAGGTTTCATGAAATTCATGATCAATAACATTACAAGATCATCACTGAATTTCCATTCCTCATATAAATAATCATCCTTACTTGGATCCTTTTTTTTTCTTTTTATATGTCCAAATTTAGATTTTTCAGAGAGATAACGAGAAACGGCTTTCGACCAAAAAAGATAATTAAGTCCATTCAAATAAACAACAATAAGTTTTATGTTGGAGTTAGGTTTTGAATTACCATTCGAAAGAGATAATGAGAATCAGAAGACTGATCTGACCAGAAGCAAGGGCTATTAAAGAATATAAGATATCTCAGTCAGAACCAATCAAAGATCCCAATGAGCATTACAGTTTCTCTCTCTAGAAATCGCCAATGTTCATACCTCAACACTGACCAAAGTCTATAGGCTTATCACCTGCCTATAGACTTGCTCAAAAGACACCTCCACCCTATCATAAATGTCAAGATTGTGAAACCAAATCAATCTCAATGTCCAAAGAACCCACTAATCCTGCGACACCATTTAATCACATCCATAGAATATCAGTCTGCCACAATAGTACTTAAAAATTTTCAGACCTTCTAAAACTGCTACCATTTTCGCCTCATTGGCAGTTGCTTCCCAGCAAAAGCCTTAGTAAGCAAACAAAATACTACCCTAATGATCTCTAATCGACCCACATTAACCTGCAGGGCTTCTAGAAAAAGGATTCTCCATCTTCAACACTTCATGACTTCATGTCTGCAATTCAATACATCCCAAACTTCTTCATAATTGACTACCCGAAAGGTTCTAGAATGCAAGTCCAAGATCTTCCCTTCAAAAACCCTCTTGTTTCTCTTCTTCTATTCGTCCCAAAGTTTCCACTCTACATGCTCTGTAACAACCTTTCCAATCTCAAATAAGAGGGGTACATATAGGTGATCATCAATATTAGTGGTTGATCTTCGTAGAATTAGGTAAATACTCGCAAACTACATTCGCAAATCAGGCATTTATCAGCAATGGAGAAAATGAAGGTCACTTGATTCTTCATCCTCTTTTCATAAAATCGGTGTTCTGAAAAACGGATTGGTGACTTGGATTGGGGACCCTAAAAACCGGTCCTAAAGGATCTTAAAAAAATTGAAAACGAATCATAGAAAATGCCAAAAAATAAGGAATTTATTGGAGAAATATTTTTTATGTTGTCTATCATTTTGGCAAAGATTGAAAAGTATTTTGGTCATGAATATTTATTTTAAAATTTTTCCTTTTTTGGATTATTTCTAAAATACCCCCAGCACAAATTAGTTTCTTTCAAGATCGATTCTTTTTTACTACTTTTTTTAACATCATTTAGATGTTCTTTGTTGAATTTCACCTTAAAAATAATTCTTTTTTTTTTTGTTTTTTTGTTTTTGACAATTTCTAGCTTGGCTAGAACTTGGCCCTACTCGGGCGCCCAGGTACTTTTCCCATCTTGAGAAATCTTTATTTCTTCCAAGAAAAGTTAGCTTGGAGTTCTATATGAAAGTCACACATGGATGCCTACATATTTGCATATGTTTATTGCAATGTGGACACATGATACCTGCTTGGAGATTTACACATGTACTTAAATCATCAAAGAAATGACAATCACCAAATTTCACACCCATTAAACATGTACTTAAATCATCAAAGAAATGACAATCACCAAATATATGCCAACATGTCAAAGTACTGTATATATTAAGTCATATTGGAAAACTCAGATGACTTCAAGATTTACGAGATGACTGTTTACCATTAATGTCTTTCAGCAAGGCTACATTCATGACAATAAAGACTCCAGGGAGATAACTACCATGGTATTTGGATCCATGGAGAGGCAATTGGGCATCATGAGAAGAGGTGAGCTTACTAGGCCCCTGTTTGTTATGTGGAGAATTGTGGTGGAGGGTGATTCACAAAATGTGATTACTTAGTGCAACAATTTGGGAAAACTACGTTGGAAATTTTGTTGGCTTTGGGTTGAGATAGTTGATCTGTGGGACGCTCTCCTAATTTCATTCAATCATGTTTATCGGTGAGTGAATGATTTAGCAGATGGGTTGTCGGTGAGTGAATGATTTAGCAGATGGGTTGGCAAAGCATGGTGTTTCCTTTAGACAATTGTTGTATATGAACTCCTTCGTGTATTGTAATTCTTTCCTAAGCTTTCATATTGTCTGAAAAAATGTCACCCTAAAAAGGATAAACCAAGGAGAAGAATAACCAAAAAAACACAAATCCCACTTGTTTCGTCGATGCCTATAACAAACAATGCTAAGAATATCATTATAACTAATTTTTAGGAGAAAATGCTCAAGTGCCTGATAAACTACAAGCTGTCTACATTATCTAGTAAAAAGTGAATTTTATCAAAATATCTTATTGTTTAATATTTTACCCATTTTGTTCTATTCCAACTCATGATTACATGTATTTTGATTGACTTGTGGAGATTAAAGTAAAAACAGTTGATAGATTAAAGGGAAAAGTTTATATAGAGCCGAGGTTCCAAACAATCAAATTTGAGCCTACCTCATAAATTTCACTAGAAGAGGTTGTTTTGGTGCTCAAATATCATCAAATTGATCATCTCGACAGCAAGATGCATGGACATGAGAAAAAAATGGATTTCAAGTTTTGCAAATAGTATATTTTGTAATTTATTTTTGGACCGTTAATTTTCAAGATTTCCAAGTTTTCATAGATCTGTCGATCTACACTATTTTTAAAGCTTTTAACTTTATAAATAAAAATGAAAATGTTTTTTAAAGCCATCACAAAGATTTCCAATATTGAAACCACATTTCTCAACACTATTTGAAGGTAGGCTCTAATTTGATTGTTTAGAGCCCAAGCTCTATTCAAACTGCACCCTACATTAAATAGGTCATCTCTGATTTACATTTTTATAAATTTCACTGACAAAAAACTTCATAAAAAATAAAATAAAATGACAAAAACTATAGAAATAAGCCTCGCATATAGAAACGGATACTGAATGAAAACCTCTAAATTCTCGCATACTGAATGAAAACCTCGCATACTGACTGAAAGCCTCGCATACTGAATGAAAACCTCGCATACTGAATGAAAACGGATACTGAACGGATACTCAATGAAAGCCTCGCATACTGAATGAAAACCTCTAAATTCTCATTAGAAACGGATAGAAATGCCTTAATGCTCCAAATAAATCCTAAAAAATAAATTCTACAAACGAAATAATTCACTATCCAAATATGTCATACTATTTCCTTTTCTCTTTCATTCTTCGGAAAAAGAAAGCAAAATCAGTGGCTAATAGAAATTCATGGCCGCGGTCACCTAGAAGAACAAGGGACGTTCTAGACATCATGTGAACTCTGGGGGAATTCACAGGGCCAAGCTGCCGAATCTCAAAACTTGACTGCTGAGTTGCAAGTGGAATTCACAGGGCCACCCGGCAAAACAACAGTGATTTCACAACTGGTGGATGACATCGCCCGAAACTTAACGATCCCAAAGAGCCCAACCTTGCCACTCACTTCTGATATCGAAGTGAAAAACAAGGAACCCTTGAGAATGTCGCCGAAAAAATTCGGGTTCGTCACCAATTTGTCAGCGACTATCACAACTCTCGTGCTCACCATGTGGGACCCACGTGCCGCAATCCGGCCTTCCGGTACCGGAGATTGGGCCACCTCCACACCTCTATAGTAGGCGAAAGCAGTCGAGTTGGAAAATTTGAAACTAGCCACATTTGGGTTCCTTATTAACAACACTAAGCCAAGGGTCACATTGAGGTTCACCACAGGGAACAATCCGAATTCTATGTTCTCTAGGGTAACGGCCCTGGCCTCTACTTTAGGCTGCTTGGGCTTCAATAAGGTGAAATATAAGATCACTAATGTTATTCCTAAGAGAAGGATTAGCAGGAAGGTAACCCCACAACATATCTTCAAGGGCCTCTTGCTTGCCATCTTCTTGATGAGATTGTAGACTGATATGAAATATATGAAATACGAAGAGAGAGGAAAGTCCTCTTTCGAAATATGAAATATGAAGAGAAAGGAGAGTCCTCTGTCTCTCTCTGTGTGAGATGTGAGATGGTTATGGAATATGAATGGGGAAGTTATAGATGGCGATGAAAGCATTGTTGGAGATTTTTGGTTGATTGATAAGGACAGAAGAGAGAACAAAGTGCATGATTTGTTTAATACTTGTATGCACACAACATACATAAGTTTCGAAATTGCCAATTCTTTATGTTGCACGTCATTAAGTTCGGAAGATGGTAGTGGTGGATACCCCATTCTGAATTGCAGGTAGAATGGAATTCAGTTCCATTATATAATATGGGTGAGAAGCGAAAAGGTTTTTATACTTCCCCTATAGGATATCTATGTTTCCCCTACCATCGAGCTGCCCAATTATGATTAAGTGAGCTACTCATCGTTTGCCGACACTTCATAATATTTTATTTTTAATTTTTTTAATACAAATTGTATGAATATGAAATTTGACACGTTCCATCTTGTCATTGGGCCGCACCTATAAAAAATATTGAAAATATTTTTTTGATAAAATATAATGACCAAAATACCTCTTAAAACTTTCAGGGGTATTTTGGTCATTTTATTTTATTGAGAATATGATTTTATATTTTTTACAAGTGCAAGTTTAATAGATTATTAGACGTCCAAAATTTGGTGTCAAAATATTTTTATACAAAAAATATTAAAAAAAACGTATGCCGAGACGTGACATTGTGATTGGGGCAATCATAGCCCTCCTTTCACAATGGACTGTTGGATAAGGAGAAGCATATAAGTTTTACGTTTGAAAGAACAATGTTGTAGGGGAAGCATAGAAAGCTTGCCCATGGGAGAAACCCCTATCTCTTTATCTTTTGTATATAGATATATGTGAGAAATAATAATAACAATAATAATAATAATGCTAATGATAACGATAATAATAATGATAATGATAATGATAATAATAATATTATTATTATTATTATTATTATGAGAGAATAGATCCTCTCTCTATTCTTTTCAAAATATCAACTCTTTAATCAATTCCAGTCTCTTCTTTCTAAATAAGAAACCTTTCTCCTTTAAATACAAATAAATAAATAAATAAAAACGTATAAACAAAAAAACACATTTATCCTTTTCCTTATCTCTCTACTTACTTTTTCTATTTCTTCTTTCTTTAACTGTCTTTTCTCATCTCCTTCTTTATTTGTCCATTTCCCTTCCTCATCTCCTTCTTTGTTTTTCCATTGAGAGATATGATGCTTATCAGTCCATTAAAAGATAACAACCTTAACTTGCACAAAATAGAAATTATATCCTCATGAAAAATCTTTCCTAACCAACTCTTCTCTTTCTTTATTTTTCTATTGAGAGATATGATGCTTATTAGTCCATTAAGAGATAACAACCTCAACCTCTACAAAATCGAAACTATAACCTCTTGAAAAATCTTTCCTAACCAACTCCTATAAAGAATTTATTATTCTACCTTTTAAATTTTTACAGCTAAAAAATGCAAAAAAAACTCTTAAGAAAACTAAAATCTCATATAACATTTTTTTTAAAATTAAAAAAATATATATAAAACAAAAAAAATTAAATAACCCCAATTTTTATTTGCATCAAAATCACAATCATTTCCACAAATTAGATATCAAACTGAATCGCTTAGGGTGAGTCCCAAAGTACCAGAATTTGTGTCTTTTAATGATTACTCTTACAATCACTCATTTTAAAATTTAAAAGAATGATTACACCTCCATAGACAAAAAGATAAATAGTTTCTTTGTAGACAATCCCTTTACAAATGATAAATGGTCTCTTTGTAGAGAATCCCTTTACTCGTGGACTCCCCTCAAAATTTTCAAAATTTTAGAGGGTGAGGTTTGTATAAGGTTGGAGCCTTAAACAGTAGGCCACCTTTAAATGATGCCGAAATATGCACTTTCATTGCCAGAAATCCCCATGGTGGTTTGCAAATCTCTTTTTATATCTAAATGCACTTTCATAGCTAGAAATCCTCAGAAATCTTGAAAATGAATGGTTCAAATAATATATTTTAAGATGCACTATTTCTATGACTTGAAATCGTTTTTTTTAATGCCCATTCATCTTGAGGTCAAGATGATCCATTAGTGGGTTTTCGGCATTAAAACAACTTTTTCTTATGAATTTTTAAGGTGCGCTTTACTTTTACAGTATAAAAGGTTGGCACTTTATATAAATTTTTTCAAATTTTAATATGCAGACATTAGACCCCCTCTACTCTTTTTACCCAATCTAAATTACATATATGCCCCTCATCTTTTACCTAATGCCAGCCCGAACAAATCCTTTCTTTTTATGAATATTATCAACTCTTATTAGAAAGTACTGGGATACAATTACATCATTAGAGAAGATAGGCTTAGATAAGGATGCACCTGTTTGGCTAGATAATCGGGCACATGATTGGCTTCCTTAAAAACATGCAAAAAAGAGATAGAAAGTGAACTAGCCAAGTCCAAGACCTATAAGAACATCATTCTAAACTCCCATGGCACTTTATACTCCCTTTTGCACCACTTGATAACATTTAGGGAGTCCACTTCAACCAGACACGGATAAGAGCCTAGATTCCCTATAGCAAACAACTTCAAGCTATGGAGTAGATCAAAGAATTATGCAAAGTTAGCAATTCACCTAGTGGTCCAGCAAAGGAAAAAACAACATTTCCAACCCAATTCCTTACTCCTCCAAAAAGAAAAAACAACATTTTCAACTCAATTCCTTACTACTACTCCAAACCCCGCTAACTCCGAATTTCCAATTGAGCTACCATCAAAGCTTAGCTTAAAAGCACCCTCCATTACTCCTCCAAACCACGCTAACTCCAAATTTTCAATTAAGCTACCAGCAAAGTTTAGTTTAAAAGCACCCTCCATTGGAGGCATCCATTTACTTTTAGGTCTACACTTGATGAAGCCCATTTGGAACAAGCACATCCATCTACTTTTAGGCCTACACTTGATGAAGCCCATTTGGAACAAGTTGGAAAGATTGATCATCACATGTACTTCTGAAATTCCCCTACCTTCTTTAGATCCCGACAGCCAAAACCACAACAAATGTACGATTTTATAAAAAATCATGTCAAAAGGTAGACTAATCCCTTCAAATTCTTCAAATTTTCTCTTTCCACACTTCCCACAAAACTACCCCTCTAACAATCTCCCAAATAACTTTCCCTATTTGGGGCAAGTGCAGCAAAGAAGATTTGAAACAATCCCTATAACAAATTCCGACATCTTTATCCCTAGCTTCAAGAGAAACCAAGACCAGATCCTAAAGGTGAAAGGACAATGAAGAAACATAAGAGGTAAACGGACAATAAAGAAATAAAAGAGAAATTGTTTCATTGTCATTTTTACATATTAAGCATACGTTCGGCAAGATCTTCCCTCTCTTGATAAGGTTATCAATAGTCAAAATCTTATCTTGTACAACCCGCCAATAAAGTCTTGAACCTTATGCGGGATCTACCATTTCCAGATTTGAGCAACTTGAGGCAAAGACCATCTCCAACAATTATGAAAGAGAAGTCGATACATTGACTTCACCGAATATAGACCATCTTTCTCTACTTCCCATACTAACTCATTGTCTGCAGAGTTGGGGATATAAACATGGCTCAGGATTTCCAAACATGGCTCAGGATCTACAGAGTTGGGGATATAATGGCTCAAGATTTCCAATAAGGAATTTAGCTGTGAGAAGAGATAGTCGGAAATCCTATTATATAGGAGATTGACATTTCAAACCACTTGATTACCCCTTGATCTCAAACAAATATGCTATAAATACATAGGGGTTATCCACTTTATCAAAGATATCAGGGAAAACAACTTTTATGGGACAATCACCTATCCACTTGTGGTGTTAGCAAGAAATATTAACACAGTTACCAAAACTCCACCATATATTTTGGTGTATAAGTGCCTTACATCGATAAATATCTCTCTAGAAAAAGGAATAAGTTTCCCACTCCACACTGGGAACCAATCCAGTGTATAAGTGCCTTACATCGATAGATATCTCTCTAGAAAAAGGAATAAGTTTCTCAACCCACACTGGAAACCAATCCACATCCCAAATCTATCTTACCCCAGAAGAACTTGATACCACATATAGTCCTTAAAGTGCAAACTACTCCCCCACCACTTACATAGAAAAGCTTGGTTAAGCAGTTTAATTTTCCTTAAAACAAAACCACCCTCACTCTATGGAGTACAAACCCTATTCCATCTGTGTAAATTGAATACACCCTATCCCATCTGAGTAAATTGAATACATGAGGCAATTGATGAACCCCAAAAAAAAATTTGTGAAAAAAAGGGCCTCTCTCTCTCCCACCTATGAGCTCATGAATTTCACCAAAAATCACCAAAATATCACCAAATTTCTCCATTATTCAATGCCCCTTCTCAATCTCCCCAATAAAATGAACAAAACCCTAACTATAAACTTATGCATCTCCTTCTCGTCAAGGTAGATACGATGGAGAAAAGCCGCCATAAAAAATCGTAATCCAAATCCTTCACCCATCGCAATCGGAAATTCGCTATTAGAATGCTAGAAATCAGTGAACAGATCTGGCCAAATGGCCAAAAAAGACATCAGAAAATTTTTCCATAAGGGGAGATGATTGTCTTGAAAGGTTAGGTATAAAATTCTTTTTTACTAATTCTTGCATTATATCGTCATTGATAAGTCCGAATCTTAAATGCCATATAGATATGCCATTTCCATCTATGTAATGTCATTAATTTCATCAACAATATTTACTCGATACAGTTTTCAACTTGCTCTCCCCAAACATGAATTGGACCATATTTCCCAATAGAGAGGTTTTATTTATTGAGAGAATGTAGGGCACTTGGTGATTGAAACTCCATATATTAACTTTCTAAATTTTTTTTTTTTGACAAATAGTGTTCTAAAATTTTGTAAATTAACTACGGGAATGTCTACAAAGAGACTATTTATCTCTATAGCTGCCAATGGTTCAGGCCTTGGCCGAGGCCCGGAGAAGCCCCAATTTTTATAGGTCAGCTCGGATATGCCCGGCCTGAAAATAACCATGGACAGTCCCAGCCTTGCCTAGTAGTTACAGGCTAAAAAAAACTTGATATGCTTCTACAACTCCTTGCCATTGGGGTTCTCTCTCTCTATCTCTCTCTCACTCTCTAAATATTCGTAGTCTCCCTCTCTATATCTATCTAAATATTCATAGTTGTGCTTTCTCTCTCTATCTCTGATCTCTCAAAATAAAACGATGGATGCCTATTTTTCTAGAGAGAGAAAGAGAGAGAAACCCTAAAATTCAAATTCGAGCTACACATTCTGGAGCTGGTGAACTTGGTAACAGCTTAGGTACCCTCTGAAACTACATGCTTGGCAAGCTCACCTGAAAGAACCAAACGAGCAGAGGTTTAGATTTCCCTCGAAGTGATGGTGGGCTTCTTGTTGTAGCGAGCAAGATTCAAGGCCCTTTGAGAAAGCTTCGAGTAATGTCATTGATGAAGCCTGACGATGTAGATCTGCAGAGAGGCGAGAGAAAGCAGAGAAGATCTTTTTTTTTTTAGAATGTTTAATTGTTGTATTGAGGTAAAGAGAAAAGTACACAGTTTGCCTACTCACAAGGTGGGTGGAGGAGAGTAAGACCCTTTACAGGGCTATAGAATTAAAACCTAATATCCATGACAAGGCTACAGAAGAACAAAGCTATAAAAAGAGCTAAATGAATCTAGAGGATCTAGGATGAAAAGTCCACAGTATTTGAGCCCAGGGCTCCATTTTTGGCTAGAGCATCAGCGATGGAGTTGGCCTCTCTCCAAGTATGCCTCCCTCCGATTACGCCTCCAGTGGATATGTAGAAGAGAACATCTGTTGTGAATCTCGTCAAAAACAGGATCGAGCCTCCAAGGGTACTAAGTTGAAGATCTTGAGAGATCAGAGTGGTGAGAGAGAGCAAAAAATATCGAGAGAGCATAGAAGATCAAAAGAGAGCAAAGAGGTGACAGAGAAAAGTCTAAAAATGTTTTAAAAAAAATTTAAGTTAGGTTTAGAAAGTTAGGGTTTAGAGAGAGAAATTTTTTTGGGGTTAAAGTAAAGTGAAACAGAGAGTGAGAAGGCATGCTTTTTTATTTGGGTGGTAAAAGAGAGAGACACTGGATTTTTAGAGAGAGAACGAGAGATTGGATTTTAGATAGGGGAATAGATATTGGGTTTTTAAAGAGTGAAATAGATATTTTTTGAAAAAATCTTCATACACCAGAATTTTATATATGATTTCTCAATACAAATTTGAAATGTATACAGCGGCATCAACTTTTCTAAAACTCTTTCTACTAACCCCCAAAAAACATAAAACCATATGTTATACAATGTTTCCATTCCAAACAAGTTTCAAAATGGCACCATCTTTCTCACTCTAGCTTTTCTCTTTTCCCTCATGTCACTCTAGTTTTGCTCTTTTTCCTCTACATCTATCTCTCATGCTCCCTCTATTCCTCCAACCTCTGTCTTGTCCTCCCTCACATGCCCTCTTTCTCCTAAACCTCTCTCTCTCATGCCCTCTCCCCCAAATCCTCTCTCTTTTCCTTTAACCCCCCTCTCTCTCTCCCTAAATCCATGCCCTCTCCCCCAAATCCTCTATCTCTTCCACCAACCCCTCTCTCTCTCTCCCAAAATCCGTGCCCTCTCCCCAGAATCCTCTATCTCTTCCCCCAACCCTTCTCTCTCTCCCTAAATCCAGTCGCCAAAAGGTTTCATCTCTCACGCCCTCTACCCTAAACCTTTATAATGTTTTTGGTGTTGTAAAATCGGGATAACCCAATCATCCCTTTTGAGCAAATCGGGATATCTCAAATCCCATTAGATGTGGTGAGCACTTCACCACAATGATTTCAACACTCAAATTACATGCCCAATATGCAATTACAAGTGCAATATAATTGGGAAAATAAATAAACAAGAAAGCAAGTAACATCGACAATCATCAAAGAACAACATAAATAAAAGTAGAGAAGGACACACACATATGCGTGGTTCGCCCAAGATGGGCTACATCCACCGGCAAGACAGCAAAGATGTATTAAGTACCAAGAGAAAAACTTACAAGATTGGGGTTATATAGAGTTACCTCAAATAATCTCGATAAAAACTCAAACAAAAGAACTTCCTACCACAAAACCACCTACAATTGACTCATTTCTTTAATTCACCGATACCGCAAAGAAACGCCCACAAAAAATGGCTCAAGATGAGCCCTAAATAGTGGTGCTAGGGTTTTGTTGAAAAACCCCTAATTTCCAACGCCAAGCTTCTCTCTCTACAAGTCCCATTTTCTCTTTACAATAGCTCCCTCACTTACCCACACATTTCTCTCTCTATCAAAACCCTTTAAAGAGCCTCCACTAAAAATGGTATATTTTTAGTGACTAAAATAAGAATACCATAGGACCATAAGGTGTGATCTTTACATCACATCTTAACAATCTCCACGTTGATGCCAAATCACATCCTTGTCTTGTCAAACCATCACTTCTTTCATTTCTTGAGACCTAGAGAAATTAGACTCCATTGTAACTTCTCTAACTTGGATGGGCTTTGTAAGCATTTCCGCAAGGTTGTCTTCAATCTTGATCTTGACCAATCGAACTCTTTCATCTTCAACAACTTGTCGGATATAGTGATATTGAACCATTATGTGCCTTGACCTCTTGTGTTGAACCGGGTTCTTGACCATATGGATAACACTCATATTGTCACAAAATAGTTACATGGGCTTGCACATAACGCCTATCTCACCTATCAACCCCTAAAGCCTCACAACTTCTTTTGATGTCTATGTTTCCGCCATGTACTTGGCTTCCGTAGTTGACAATGCTACCATGTCTTGGAGCCTTGACATCCAACTAGCTGGTCCATTTACAAACCAAAAAACAAATGCGGTACTTGACCTACTTCTATCAAGATCACCAGTAAAATTTACATCTACAAAACCTTGTATTGGAATTGAGCCCTTGTCAAATGTGATTGCATAACTAGTTGTACTTCTTAAGTACCGAAGCACCTATTTTGTTGCTTCCCAATTAACCTTTCGGGGTTTGCCATACACCAAACACCAACCACATGCGCGATATCCGGTCTTGTACATATTATAGTAAACATTAAACTTACAATCGTATTTGCATAAGGAACCTTAACCATGCTTCTTCTATCTTTTCCGTCTTCGAACTTTGCATTGAAGATACTTTGAAGTGAGGTGCTAGGTGTGTCTTCACCGGCTTTGCATCTTTCATGCCAAATTTTCAAGCACATATTTTATGTAACCCTTTTGAGATAATGACAAAATTCCATTTTGTCTATCCCTTTTAATTTCGATCTCAAGAATTTGCCTTGCCGGCCTGAGATCCTTCATCTCAAATCTTTTGCTCAAAGAAGTCTTAAGCTTGTCAATTTCTCAAATCTTTTGCTCAAAGAAGTCTTAAGCTTGTCAATTTTTGTTTTATCTTTGAACACCAAAGCATGTCATCCACATTTAAGACTAAAATCAAGTGTGTATCATCATCAAAGAACTTTAAATAAATGCAGTGGTTATACTTACTTCTTGTGTACCCAAGGCTCATCATAAACATATCAAATGTTATATATCATTGTATTGATGCTTGCTTGAGCCTATACAATGACTTCTTCAATTTGCACACCAGTCTTTCTTTGCCCTTCTCTATGAAGCCTTCCAGTTATTGAATACACTTCCTCTTCAAATTCTCCATGCAAAAAAGTCGTTTTCACATCCATTTGCTCAAGGTTTAAATCATACATAGCAACTAACACAAGCACCAAGCGGATTGAGAATAACTTGACAACCAGTGCAAAAATTTCATCAAAGTCAATGCCTTGTTTTTGTGAAAAACCTTTTGCCACCAATCTTACCCTATATCTTTCAAGCTTGCCATATAGCCCCTTCTTTATTTTGAACACTCATTTACAACCAACGACTTTTATACCTTTTGGTAGCTCCACCAAATCCCAAGTCTTGTTTCTTTGAAGGGCCAATATCTCTTCTTTCATAGCTCTTTTCCAATGTTCGGTACCATTGTTATCCATGGCTTCACGGAATAATGTTGGCTCTTCATTTTCAGCTATCAAAGCATGCAAAGTATTTGAATCCACATAATCTTTGTGCCACCTAGGTGCACGAGTTTCTCTTGTAAAGCACCTATGTGCCAAAGACACAACTTCATCAAGATGTCCATGTGGTTCTTCATCTTGACTTCCTAGCTCTTCATGCTCTTCACTATGATTAGTGGGTATATATTCTCATAAGGTATAGTTGCACTTGGTGAAAGTATTTCAGAGTTGCTTTCAAATTATTGGCTCTCTTGTTGCACTTCTTGACCATTGTTTTTAATCATCATCCTTTTTGCCAATACCTTGGATTCATCAAAATGCACATCACAGCTAATGATTATTTTTCAGGTACTTAGATCCCATAACCGGTACCCCTTCACACCCTTGCTATAACCCACAAAGATGTACTTCTTTGGCCTTGCATCCAATTTGTTCCTTTGACAACTTGGAATGAGTGCATATGCATCACAACAAAAAAATTTTAAATCGGAGTAGTCACTCGGAGTTCCATACCATGTGTCATTAAGAGTTTTGCTTCCCAATGCTACCGAATGTGATCTATTGATAAGATAACAAGCCATTGATACAGCTTCTATCCATAATTCTTATTCTAGGCCGGCATTCCTTAACATACACCTCACACACTTCATCAAAATACAATTTATCCTCTCGGCCACACCATTTTGTTGAGTATTGTAGGAATTTGTGTAATGCATAGTAATTCCCTCGGCCATGCAAAAATTTTCGAACTCTGTTGATACAAACTCTCCACCATTATCGGTCCAAAGAATTTGATGTGATACCTTATAGATTTTTCAACTTTGGCTTTAAAATTCTTAAATGCATAAAACACATCACTTTTAGACTTGAGAGTTTTGATCCATACTTTTCTTGAGAAGACATCAACAAATTAAACAAAATATAATGCACCTCCATAAGATGTAGTTGATGAAGGATCACATACATCCGAGTGAATATAATCAAGTTTGCACTTGCTTGTATGCTTTCTGGCCTTGAAAGGTTGTCTATGTTGTATCTCATAGACATAAAACTCACAAAATTCTGATTCATAAATTTTAAGTGTAAGAATAAAATTCCTCTTCATCAAGACCTCTAGACCTTTATCACTCATATGCTCTAATCCTTTATACCATAAGTGAAAGAGAACTTCCTCACCTTCTACCACAGAATTCACTTCATCATTTATTATTGTGCTTCTCAATAACTTGTACAAGCTCCCAACTAGGACTCATTTCATCACAATTAGAGCTCCTTTGGATATTTTGATTACTCCACTTTGATCAGTAAACTTGTAACCTTCCGAAACTAGAGAAGAGAGGGAAATCATGCTCTTTTATAGTTCTATCACATGCCTAACATCCTTAATTACCTGAATAGTTTCATCAAACATCTTTAGGCGAATCGAACCCTTTTAACTACATTGCTAGTGGAATTATTACCCATGGATATCGATCCTCCTTCACATGACTTATATGAGTCAAACCAGGATCTATGTGGGCATATGTGATGGGTGGCTCCACTATCAAGTATTCAATTTTGATAAAATATTGAATTATATGGCACCATGAATACTTCATTTTCAATGAACCCAAATGTAGACTCTTCAACTTGATTTGCTTCATTCTTGGATTCACTTGGCTTTTTACCTCCCGTATTAGGAGCTTTGGAAGAGTTCACTCAATATAGTAACAAGATTAGTGTAGGATTACAACAATGAACAAATTAAAGTGATCGTCTTATCTTCATCGTCTATTCTCGCATCAATACTCTCAAGTTGACAATTGATGTTATTAAACTCATTCAAGTGCTTTGACACATTTGCACCTTCTTTCATTCTCAAGGAATACAATTTTCTTTTTCAAAAAATTCAGTTCGTGAGAGATTTTGTTTGATATAAAATTTCCAATTTTTCTCACAAATCTTTAGCGATCTTTTCGCCAACAATATTAAACAAAACTTCATTCGCTAAACACAAGCGAATGGTGACTCGTGCCTTCATATCGAGTTCGTCCTAACTATCATCGATCATATTTACCGATTTCTTATCTTTTTCAAGTAATGCTTTGTGTTGTCCTTTATGTATCAATCAATCTTGCATTTTAATTTTCAAATTTCAAAATTATCTTTTTTATTAAACTTCTCCACATCAACTTGTAAGATGACATTTCCCCAAAAAAAAATACTATACTAATTCCTTAAGCTCTGATACCGCTTGTTGTAAAATCGGGATAACCCAATCACCCATTTTGAGCAAATCAGGATACTCAAATCCCACTAGATGTGGTGAGCACTCCACCATAATGATTTCAACACTCAAATAACATGCCCAAGATGCAATTACAAGTGCAATATAATTGGAAAAAATAAATAAACAAGAAAGTAAGTAATATGAGAAATCATCAAAGAACAACACAAATGAAAGTAAAGAGGGACACACACATATACGTGGTTCACCCAAGATGAGCTACATCCACGGGTAAGACGACAAAGATGTATTAAGTATCAAGAGGAATAATTACAAGATTGTTGTTATGTAGAGTTACCTCAAACAATCACAAGGAAAACTCAAACAAAAGAACTTCCCACCACAAAACCACCTACAATTGACTCATTTCTTCGATTCACCGATGCTGCGAAGAACTGCTGACAAAAAACGGCCCAAGATGAGCCCCAATGGTGGTGCTAGGGTTTTGTTGCAAAACCTCCAATTTCCAACTCTAAGCTTCTTTCTCTACAAGTTACCTTTTCTCTTTATAATAGCTCCCTCACTCACCCACATTTTTCTCTCTCTCTCGAAACTCTTTTAATAGCCTTCACAAAAAAAGTATATTTTTAGTGATAAAAAGTATATTTTTAGTGACAAAAATACCCTTTAATAGGAAGGAGAATACCATGGGGCCACAGGGTGTGATCTTTGCATCACATCCCAACATTTTGAAGGTAGAAGAGAGGAGATGTTTGTTGCTAGTTGGATGGGATAGGGGAAGGGTCGAACATAATTTGGTTTAGAAAGAGATGGTGAGAGAGACATGTAGGTGAATGAGAGAAGGGGCCGTTCTACCATGGCTTCTCAAATTCATCAGGGGGTATAGATCTATTTTGGCCTCATTTGCTCGTCCACAAATATTTCCTTGCATTTCGAGAACACCTTGACCACATGTACATTCACGAGAGAAATCACATAAAGAAGCTATGTTTATTTAATGAAAATGCAAATCAATTTTCATGGCAAAAGCTCCTATGATAGATGAAAGGTTTTTTATTCGACTTGTACAATCAATATTGACGAATTTGAAAAGCATAATGCATGTACATCTTTCATGTTAAATTTTAAAAAGACAAAAAAA
Source organism: Amborella trichopoda (assembly GCF_000471905.2). The sequence goes on from NW_006494789.1 coordinate 9,479,271, forward strand.
TAAAAATAAACAAATGAAGAACTCATTATGTATTTCTCTAGGAAGTTGAGGGAGCTTCCATCTTGAATACAGCCATTGCTTGTGCCTTAGAAACCATGGGACGTTTCTTTCTTGCTCTGTTGAAATTTACTGGTCTTTTGGCTCAGTGCAACTTCCCCAAATTCGCAATCGATGAGGACTGCCTCTCTTAGATGCGTGCAGAATCAATAAGGAAAAATGCCATTGAAGTAGGAGCGAGGGTAGATGCATTGCAGCTGAACAAGACCTATTTCTCAACGAGGAGCCACCGCGCCTATGTCTGAGGAGTTGTTTGCAACTTGGGAGTAGAAATTTGTGTTGATGATTTCGAAGGACCCCTACAAGGGGTTGAGAATTAACGAATTAGAAAGGAGAGAGAAAGAGGGATGGTGAGGGAAAAGAGGATAGTGAGAGAGAAAGATGGCCCGTGGTATTTTGAAATATGTTTAGGATGAAAATATATAATAAAAAGGTGGTTTGATGAGTTTAGCTGTTCAGGGGGTTAGAGGAAAGACTTTCGATGATTTGAGGCCGCTAGATACATTTTAAATGAGTGGATCTACAGGGAAATCATACACCAAATTAGGGTCCATGAAGATATTTTCTCTTTGGTTTTTATTTGGGTGATAAAACCGTTAGAGGCTCAGAGCCTGTTAGCGGCCCGTTAGTGGCCCGTTAGTGGCCCGAAACCAAGCCCGAGGCTCAACCCGGTCTATTGGCAGCCCTATTTATCTCTTGTACATGGAGTTCACAATCATTATTGTCCCTTAAATTTTAAAATGGGTGGTTGTAAGAGTGTCCTTGAATAGACACAAAATTACAAATAAAAAATCTTAGATTTCGTGATTCATCTCAAGTCATCCAATTAGATATCTAATAAGTGAGAATTATTGTCACATCCATACAAGAGAAGAGGTATCCTAAAAATTCTGTCCTAAAAAAGCACGAACCGTCTCTCCCTAAGCTTTCATTTAATTTGACTAATTGATTCTATGTTTTGTTATTGGAGGAAATCAGTAGTAGTTATTGAAGTTCTACTTTTGTGGTGCATGAGAGAAGTATGAGAGAGAGATATGAGCAATCTTCCAAAATATTGAATGAGAGATATTCTAAGAAATAAGACGTGTAGAAATATATTTATGAGAAATGCTTTCCTAGAAAAATATACGGTGAGAGACGCGAAAGATTCTCTATCTCCTTTTCTTCCAAATTCACCCCCATCATCTCTTCTTTTCCTTCCATAATTATCAATTCCAATATTTTTTCAAGATGTTATCTCTCTTTCCAATATTTTCTACGGATTCTATGTCTCATCTTCCTTTTCCCCTAATTATAGTTCCTCGCATGTTTGCTCTAATACAATTATCTATCCTTCTTGTTTTTATTTTGTTTAATTTGTTGTAATTTTTTTCCCTAATAAAGGCCTCTTCAATGCCTCTTCGATGTATTGACACAAAAGCATTTAATTGAAACGCAAAAGCTATTTCCTTTATCATTGTTACTAAGTCGCTCTACATTTTTTATTTTCTTTCTATTTTTCATTTTTTTGATGCAAAAAATTATTAATTTTTTTAATGATATGATGGTTTGGGCATAAATTCTTATCCTTTGTTTTTCCTTGAATGTTCACTCTTTCTATTTGATTTGCATATTAATATTAGACGAGGAATTTAATCTATATACATTTTTTGTGAATTTCATTGTTAGGGTCTGGAAATGATAGTTCACAAAGAAATTCAATGGTGACAATCGGCATCACATAAAAGACTAGCTTCCCTTTACTAGATGGCATTCTTGGTGAGATAAAGATTACAAGTTACATTATGTATAACAAGGCTGAACTCAAAGGTAAGTTGCATTAATTTTTATTTATTTATTTTACCATTATCCCATTTTGTATTTTTTCCAAGTATTTTTCCCAATTTGTAATGATCAACAAGCACATTCATCTTTAAATGTATGTTGTTAAACTTTTTTGTTATCATTTTTAAAACTTTTATTGATTCCTGTATATTATAGAACAAGGATTAGAGTGCATTAAATTAATTTGTTTATGATCTTCTTTTGAGGTTGTTTTATTAGAAGTAATTGATTTGAGATATCATGGTTGCTAATATTTATCATGATTCACGTATTTTTATTTCTTAACAGTGTTTTTTTTCAATTGCGGAAAATTTCATGCTTTTTCGTTTGATGCTTAATAGGGGTTTAACACACGTGTCATTCCAAGATATTAAAAGTACTTAATAGCAATAGCATAAATTCTAATATTTTGTGAAGAATGGGTTTGATTTTGTTACTTTAATTTCTTTTACAAGTATTTTTTGCGTTAATAACAAGTTTTTATTCCTCATTTAACTTTATTTTTGCATTTTATACTCATCTATATATATATATATATATATATATATATATGAGTATAGTAGGTAAAG
>NW_006494789.1:9493914-9538507 GCF_000471905.2 Amborella trichopoda
AAATTTCTTGCTGTAATTGACTAGATTACGTAAAATTGAAAATTTTAAATCATACTAGACACAATAAAGATTAAAAATCCTAATTATTGAACTCATTTTGTTCAAAATATGCCGTGAAATAAATCAAATGGCGGAAAAAAAAAAAACCCAAAGTTCTTACCTGTTTTTGTGAACCGAAGCCTTCAATCTCCAAAAAACTCTGTTTTTCTCAACGATTATCACAAATTAGTGACAAAAGGTTTTGATTCACAGCTTTAAGATCAAAATGCCTACAAATTTTGAAAGATTCATGCCCTATTTGGCATGAAATTTCAGAAAAGGCGGAAACCCTAAACCCCGAAATTTTCATGATCCAAAAACAACCAATTTTCCCACCATTTAATTCTTGAAAAAGCTGAATAAAGCTGTTTACAGCCTGCAAATCAGATCACATGCCAAAAAAAACAAAAAAAATGATCAAAAAATGACAAATTTGAAAGAATTCGTGAAGAACACTGTGCAACCCGTGTTCTTCACGGACTCGCCGATTCCGCACAGTGAATCGACGAGTCACTGTGCGGAATCGTCCGGTTCTCTCTAGAACCGGACGATTCCCGATTCTTGAAACGATCCGGTCGATTTTCGTGAAATCCGAGTCGAACCGGGCGAGTCCGGTTCAACTCGGTGATTTTTTAAACGCTGATCAAAACTATAGGTTTTTGAGAAAAAACGTAGGGTTTTCGATTTGCTGGAAAAAAAATTGGGTTTTTCCAAAAGAGTAATGGAGAGCACTATAATTATATTTTCATAAATTATATGTCAAACATAGGGTTTTATTCATAAATTTCGTTTTATACCAGAACTTAACCATGTAATCTCGTTTTTTAAAAAACTTTATTTGGGTTGGAGTATATTCAAAGATTGTGGGTTGGGTTCAAGCAAAAAAATAGAGATAATCATTCACCCGATTGGTGCCCTAAACAAGAGGAGTGTGTGGCGTGTGTTGCCGGCGGAACCAAAGCTTCGTGGAGAGAGGAGAGGGCAACAGACGTGAGCATGTTCGGGCTTTGCAGAGAGGGGAGGGGGCAAACGAGAGAGAATGGCTCTTTGTAGAACAGAGGAGAGAAGAGGGTGACCGAGAGAGAGGGGAGGCTCGTGAAGATAGGAAAGGCTTGACCAAGAGAGAGGGGAGGATCGTGGAGATAGGAAAGGCTCGCAAAGCAAAAGGAGAGGAAGAGGGAGGGAAGGGGTAAAATGATATTTTTAGGTTTGAAGCATTTGTAAGTGATATCTTCTCATTGGGCGCACTTACAAAAAAAAAAAAATTAAAAGTATTTTTTCAATAAAATATAATAATCAAAATACTTTTGAAATTTTTAAATGTATTTTGGTCATTTTATTTTATTAAAAATATATTTTTTATATTTTTCGCTAGTGCGAGTTTAATAAAAGATTGAACGTATAAAATTTGGTGTTAAAATAGTTTATAAAAAAAAATAAAAATAAAATAGTGTAAAGACGTAACATTGTAATTGGGACAATCTTAGCCCTCCATTCATAATGGAAGATTGGATAAGAGGAAATATATAGATTTTATGTTGTAGGAGAAACATAAAAAGCTTGCCCATTTTTAACTAGTATACTTATATGTAACTTATACTAATATAATGATGATGGGTTGTCCTTGATTTGAACCTAATCAGACCCGATAGAATCCAAGCTAGACCTAGACCTAGACTGGTCAAGTTAAGCACTGCTTAATTTTTGTAGCTCTCTCTCTCTCTCATTTACGCCTTGAACTCTCAACAACATAAAACAATAGATGAAGAAGATAGAAAGGTTCTTGTTAAGAATCCCTTTTAAACTTCTAAGATATTATATAATAATATATTATATTAAAAATTATATCATTTTGGATATAAATAATATTAGATTGTATAATATACAATGTTATTATAATAAAACTTATATAGCAAATATCCGGGGTTGGACTAGGTCGACTTAACCTAGACCTGGATCGCAACTGACCTAATATTGTGTCCCTAGTTCTGAACCGAGCTCATCGGGAAATAAGACCAGAGCAGGACCCAAATCAGGTCAGTTCGTCAGGAAGGCAGGTCGATCCGGCTTGTTACCCACTATTAGGGGCAAACCAGCCCAGTCCTAAATAACAAGGCCTGGTCCCGTAAAGCTTGGCCCAGTGGCAAGGAATGCCTATTATATATATGTTCTCTATATTCTCTATATAGAAGAAATACTGCTTATACACACTAATATTTTTCATACTGGTACTTTTCGAAAGATCAGAATTATATTTTTTATTTTTGAAGTAAATTAAAAAATCCATATAATTTGACGATCTAACTTTGTTTCAGTGCACACACAAAAATAAATGTTAGAAAAGTTGTTCGGCGTGCGCAAGAGCCTGCTGACTCACCAACATCCATCTTAAAATGGACGTTGCACAGACCCCACCAAGCCAAAATTGATATAGATGGTGTAAAAATATCCTTAAGATAATCACATTTTAAATGCTGTTATTTATTTTTCATGATTGGCTTAGCCTAGATCATAAACCCCTAAAATTTTGAATTAAAAATCTATTTTTAATATAGATTTGATAGGAGCCCACATATGTACAATATGAGTTGGCTGATCCATAGAAACCCCATCCATAAATGTTTATTGCAACATCATACAAACTATGATTAGAGCATGAAAATGAGACCGTTGATGGGATAGTATGGGAGATTGAAAGTGATGCCAGTTTCATGGTTAAATCTACCTATCGGTTGCCTTATCATGATCGATGTGTTGGTCGTTGCCACAAGTTGCTCCATTTTGGAAGTAACCCATCCCTCTTGCCCAAAAAAAGATTCTTACTATTGATAATTTTATGAAGAGGGAAAATTTTTTGCCAAACGTTTTATCTTATATGTAAGGAAGATGGTGACTCTAGGACCTATTTATTTATGCATTGTTCTTTCGTTATTAGAATTTGGTCCTGGTTTTTCACAGAGCTTGAGGTGTGGATGGTAATGCATCAATGTTTGTTGGGGATTGCCACTCAATTGACTTTGCCACATCTTTCAAAGGTAGGTAATGTCATATGGAAGATAACTGGTGGTATGATTGTGTGGGATGTGTGGAAAGAAAGAAATAGAACTTTTGATGGGGTGAGTATCTTTTGATAGAGTCCTTACCATTATCAAGCATACTTTGTGGTGCTGGTTGTCACCGACAAAAGAAGGGTGGGGCATTTCAGAAGTAGATGTTTCATTAAATCTGTAAAATATGTTTAGTCTAAGCTTTATCAAATTTCAGTTGAGAACTTTGTGGATGCCGCCGTAACAAGGTGGGTTCAAACTTAACTTTGATGGTAGCTCTTTCGGCCATCCAAGTATGGTTGGTATAGATAGGGTGGTAAGGGTTAGAATGGGGTAATTATTTTTACCTATGCTGGTGCAATTGGTGAGGCTACAGCAAACCACGCATAAGTTTTCATACTCTTTCATGGATTGAAACTTTTTATTAGCCGAAATCTGAGAAATTGTTGCTTGATTGAGGGGGGTTTTTTTAATGTCATTCGGTGGTGCAATAAAGAACAAAAGGCTCCATGGGAGCTTAAATCGGAGTGGCTGCATATTCTAGATATGGCAAAACCACTGATTGTTTCTTTACATCATATTTTTAGGGAGGCTAACACTTTGGCCGATTCTCTTGCTAAGAGTGGTGCCTCTTTGCCTACACTTGTGGTAACTGATGATGTAATTTCTCTTATGTAACACCCGCTTATCAATAATAGTTGTTAACATATGTTAAAAACAGGATATAACTATTATTGTATGCCCTAAATAACATATGATTGGATGATGAAACAATCATTAGATGGTGTGACTACACAATACTAAAGAAAGATGTTGGATACGATTTTTGTATCTATCCATTTCATCATCAATGTGCCTATAGAGAATCTCATTTATAGTAAAGCAGGTCACCAAATGTATTAGATGACATGGTAAATTATTATTCCTACTAATCTATGTCATCATGTTCTCACAGTTTTGAGTAGCTAGATGGAATTGGTATTTTTGCACTGTAAATTACAGTGTCATACTTCATTGTAACATTGATGTCACGTTATTCTAATGCGAGGAAGATCATGTGCGTGTGTTCTTATAGGAAGATGTTTGTAGGGAAAAGCTCTGTCGGGTTATTTTAATGCGGGATTATATTGTAAATATTGTCTATTATAAAACCGTTTATTTTTTGTGCAAAGAAGTGATATTCATTTTTTACCATTAGATGTGAAATCCGACATATTGAATTGTTACAATATTTGAAAAATTTTGTTTTAAACTTTGTGCCCGATCAACTATACTTTTCCAACCACCTGATTTCACATCCAATGACCGAGAATTATTATGACCTTCTTTATAACATAAGCAAATTGTGTTATTATTTGAATTTTAGTGTTAAAAATCCGTAGGTCATTCGAGAATGCCAAAAAAGGTTCGAGAGAGCACATAGTAAACTTGTAAAAAAGAGAGCACATAGTAGAAAGTATCTACTATGTTAATGAAAGAGTATGGGAAAGAGTTTGAAAGAGAATTAAGAAACTCTAAAATTTGAACTTTGGACCACCTATTATTTTTAGACACGGTTTTTTTTATAAGGACCAGCACCGTAAAACTAAGTTGGACAGTGGAGACTCCACCGGCAAATTTTATGCTGGTTAGCTGGCTAGCCCTCATAACAAAACTCTAAAATTTGAACCTTGGACCACCTATTATTTGTGACTCCGCTGTGCTCCATATTTATCATGACTTACTTCCCTTTTTCTCTCAGCTTCTACTCTTCCATTCGACTAAGAGGTGTATCAGCACGTGCGTGAGAGAGAGAGGACTTGTATGATGGTTCCAAATTTTTAGTGATATCATCATTTTCTAAATTTCTCACCACTCAATTAATGTGCCAAATATGTCAACCCAGTTGGTCAGATATTGCATTTACATCTGAATGCTTAGCTAACAAAAGGTTCAAAACAACAAACCATCCACCATTAAGATTATACAAAGTAACCATCACTTGCATTTTCATGCCCATCAAATAGGCCAATATACCAATGAAACATATGGAAGGAAAAAAAATAAAAAAATCATTGAAAGCCTTGAAACATATCTGAATCTGGCACTTCCTTGTCTGGTAAATTACAATATCAAACAAAACCCATATTGCATTGATTGTCCTGATTAGAGCTCGATCTCAGTTGGCATCCATTTTATTCGGGATTCCATGACAACCCCAATTCAAGACTAAAACTATCCATGAAAACCAACCCCAATTCATTATGCAAAGCTCAATGACACTTTGAAACTGTACCACTTTCTAGAGTGAAAATATTGCAGGTTAGGATCCACTTCACGGTCAAGTTATCACACGCCTCAAGCATAATGGTTTCATGTGATCTCCTGAAACTAAAGACAACATAGCACTCCCCCACAAAAGCTTCTTAGTATCTCAAAATCAACCAACTTGCAAACAAAGGCAACATGATAGCAATAACACCAATCATCCACTTTTGAGTGTAAAAAAAATCACAAGAATGAATTCACCACAAAGAAAGACTAGCTGTTTAAAATGCAGCATGAAAATTTGATAACAGCATACCAACAAGGAATTTACCTCAAGCAAACCCACTTTACACTGCATCAAGTGACCAAATTGGCTTCGCATTAAAACGCTAAGACTAATGATCAATACTGACATGGCTTTCATTCAAATGATCAATCACTATGTACGGTTTCATCAATATTTAAAAAATCAATCAGCTTAGCAAGGGACATACTTCTTAAACAAGCTATTGTGTATATATATTATCATAATCGTCATCATCATCCGAGCCTAATCCCAAGTAAGGGACATACATCTTAAACAAGTTTCATGCCAGCTGCCCACCTCACACAACCCTCCTCCTTTTTCCGGGCTTGAGACCAGTCATGGCAGAGTTAGTGTGTGTGTGTGTGTGTATATTACCTTGCGAGTGCATTTACCCATTCTATCTTTGGTTTTAGTACTTGTCATAAATGCCTAAGATAATCCTTCAACATAGTCAAACTCCCTTGCAGGGATATGTACTTAGAGAAAAGCAAATCCTAGCCAGAAGTCCATGGTATTAAAGACTAAATACAACAATGGAAGTCTCGGTATGGTGGTGATTATAGACATAGGAATGGCTCAAGACCATGTTGATGGTGACTTCCTTGACTACTTCAATGGCTGGATGAGTTTTGGTAATAGATGGATTAAAACTGCATGTTCTTGATATCCATCACAATCATAGTCAAGAAAACCCCAAAGGTATATTTAAGGGTATAGAATGCCTTCAAAAGGGATATTGACATGAATTTTTCCTCTTAAAATTTATTTTCTGATCTTTTGAGAGGTTTGTGGATGAACTTATCATGGTTGCATTAATAGCTTCACACCTTGAGATAGTAAGGTGACCCATCAACAATTTGGCAATGACAGAATCTTGTATTGTGGAATTCCTTAAGCAGAAAATTGTAAAATAATCAAGAGATAGTTTGAGATCATGTCTAGCCAAATGGACAACCTTGCCAAGAGGTTCGTTATGAGTAGTAGTGTCACAAGAATGAAACCAAACCAAACAACTTAAGATGCTCCCATGGTATTTGTCCACTCCATGCTTCATCTTGTGCCACTCATGAATGTTCCCATTTGGGAACTATTTTAAAATACAACAGAACCATAGTTGTTGGTTTTGGGAGCAGAATTGAGATCAGAAGTGAGGGATCGTGAAATGCTACAAGATCCCTATGGTTGGGAGTGTCGTCCATGCAGTGCATATGTTAGGGGTGAAGATCCCTAATGTTAGAGATCGAGATTCCAACTTTTTGGGAATCTTGATCCCAACCTTCTTGGATCTAAGATCATATACAATCTTTAAAGTAGGTATCTCTTTAGTTATAGCCAACAAGCAATGCAACTATATTGGAATTGTACTTATCATGCTAACTAGCTATAAGTAAGGAAAATCATTAGTTTGCTTGTTGTCATAGTCTTTAAGGTTGGAATCGAGATCCCTAATAGTAGGAATAAGGATTACTAACAGCAGGGATCGAGATCCCAAAATTTAGAAATTGAGAACCCTTTCCTTGAGCACGGAAGTGAGATCCCAGAGCGGGATTGCACCTATTTGGAAGATCTTGGTAACTATGAATAGAACAAGAAATAGAATTTATCCAAAATTATTGGAGTATTGTTTCCAACCATTGAGTAGTGAGAAGGCATGTGGTGACTTATGGTCGAACTAAGGGTGTGACCCTTGATGGAGTGGAATGGCATAACAGGATTTGTGCAGCCAACCCCAAATAGTAGGGATAAGGCTTGGATGGTGATGACGATGATGATGATCTTTCCAGCCATTAATACAAGCATGTCATTTCAATTATACCCCTATCTATCTTTGGCATACATTTGTGGCTAGGTAAAAAACTAACAGCTAATTAATAAGTAATACATCTACAAAAGTTGACAATAAAATCAAAATATGACCATCTCGTCCAGTGACCAATCTGCATGTAACTTACATCCAAAGGACATAAACCAATAAAAGAAAAGAAATTAAAATAATGAGAAGAAGCAAACAATAAAGAAAACATATTCGGAAGAACCAACAATAGTTATATGGAACATCAAAGCGAAACAGAGCACCCAAATTGAGAGATCCCTGCCTCGTCTGCCACCATGCCTGCAAACATAGGACTTTAAGACAGGGCACCCAATATGTACACTTTTAAAGTATTTAAAATCCAACAAGAAAGAACACCAAGTTCAACAGTTTCTCCTATGCGGAAAACTGGATTACAGCTTTCATTTATGGACAATTGGACATGGATGCAGTCTCCCATTTACAATAAGTCAATGTTATTATCCTGGTTCACTTAGAATCTACATCACCCTTAACAACTAAATCCATCCAACAGAGACAAACTGCACCTCATTCCAGTAAATAATTCTTATTGAAAGAGGAAAACAAAAGTAGCAATCTATTAAAAATGAAACACTGAGAAAAGAATATTTCATACCATTCCAAGAGTACGACAAGAATGATCTCAACCTACTAAGGAGGAAAACAATTTTGCAACTAGAAGATATAAATCTCTGTTGCAAATGAACTCATTATATTTATTTTCTGCAATAATCAGCAACTTCAATAGAAGAAGGCTCTTACCATCAAGCCCTAAAGAAAACAGAAAAACATCTGAGCAAATTTGAAGATGGTATACTGAAATATCCTTAAATAAGCAACAACTAGTGTTGATAAAAAGGTGATATACATCATGCTCGTTGTGCTCCAAAAAAAAATCGACAAAAAGAAAAAAAGCAGCAAGAACCAACAACAAGTGTATTTATTTATCCATGACATTGCATTCAGCGAATTTAGAATAACCCCGCATTAAATCAATCTTAGCATTAAAAAACTACGGAAAACATGTCCTCGACCATTTGCGTCTTACCCAGTAGAAGAACAGCTTGTGTTTTAATTTACCAAACAAAAAACTACTTGCACCATCAATAATGTTCTTATAATAGAAATCAATGGAATCAAGAGGGACCCACTATGGTAAAATGTATAAATATTGTGGACTAGAAGTTTAAAGAGAGAGCGAGAGAGATTAAGAGCTCCAATAGTCTAATGAAGATTAAGAAACAAGTGATTCACACAAAGAAAGTCTTGACTGGTAGACCATTAGTCGTCACCTTGAACAATAGTGAATCGCCACTGTGCAAAGAAGGTATTGACTAATGGACCATTAGTCATCACCTTGACCAACAGTGAATCGCCACTGTGCAAAGAAGTTACTGACTAATGGATCGTCAGTCACCACTTTGACCAACAGTGAATCACTTTAACTGCCAGTGATTATGGACTGACAGTGACACTATGAGAAAATTCAGGTATCGCTAATCTAGGCAAGGAACACAAGACAACAGCCAATTTGATATTCAGGTATCTCAAAGGAATATCCGAAGTGTGTTTGTGCTTTAGGGGAGAAAAACCTGTATTATTAGCACACAGATGAAGACATCGCTGGAGAACTAGACTCTAGGAAGTCAATCTCGAGATACTCGATTACTTTTGCAATGAGAGTTATCGCATGGCAGTCCAAGCTACAGAAGGATGAGAAACTGTCGCAACTAGGGAAAATCCATACCGCAGGAAAATGTCGGATATAATGACGCAAACCTTGGCCAAAGACAAACAAAAGTCATGTAGAAGTATGACTGACACGGGTGCCATTTGAGCACCTGGTTGATCTGAAAAGGAAGACCTCCCTCCTAGGATTGGAGGGGGAGATTGTAGGGTGTCCCATCCCATGAGGGAGGGACACCAATGAAATTGTTCTTTTTCAATGAAGAGCAGTTCAGGAATATGAAAAAAAGTGACTTGTTGACTAAGTCTTGTTTCCATAAAAATAGGATCTCACGTGATGGCTTTTGATATGGGAAGATATTCCTCTTATCTCCTTCTCAAAACAAGATAGAGATGGACCACTCTTTTGGGTGGTTATGGGATACATTTCTAAATATGATAGTTATCCCTTGACCCATACATAAAAGAGAATTACATGAGAGGCGATGTGGGCACTCTTGGTTGGTTAAACCAAAGCCACCTCTCTGGGCCATTTTTTAGCATGAGCCTCTTTGGGCCATTTTTGGATGTGCATCTCACTAAGCCATTTCTTTGAGCCGACTATTCTTAGTGTATTGAAAATTACATGAAGCCTCCTTCTGTAGAAAAGAAGACGATAGAGATTCATCCTTCTCTATCAGAAAAAAAGAGATAGAGAGAGTTATCCTTCTCTGAGAGAGAAGGAGAGAGAGAGAGTTATCTTTTTTCGTAGAGAGAAGAAGAAGATGGAAGAGAGCCAGTGATCCTCTTCTTAAGTCGTTTCTTCGTTGAGAGAGAAAAGGGGGAGATGGGAAGAAAAATGAGAGAAAGAGATAACCTTTTCTTTTAAAGAAAGACCACTAGAAAGAAAAGAAATATCTGAGATCAGATATGAAAATCTTAGAGAGAGGTCTCTAGAAGAAATCCATGAACTTAAGAAAGTTGTTTCTTAGAAAACTATTCTAATATTTGAGTTAATAGTGGATTCGTCTTTTTCTCCTATGGAAGTGGCCTGAAAAGGTGAATCACGTAAATCCAGTGCTAATAAGATTTATTTCTTTATTTACTTTATTGCATGTTTTCCCACTCATACACACATATCGACTTTGACATATTTTTGTGTCTCAAATATCCTAGTTCTGCAGCGCACATCCGCATTTGTGCGATAGTGCTCTAAGTAGGTGAGACCAACATCACTTATTTATCATTTCTGTAGTTCTTTGTGATTTCTAAGGAAAGTTTAAATTTGGATATGTGATTTTAACGGAATTCAGCCTTCGCTTCATATTTCTTGTTTTCCATTTGATATTTTTAAATTTCTGACTAGTTTCTATAGTTGATTCCATGTTCTTAATCACTGGAGCCTATTTTCATAGAGTATTAGTTTTCTCCAAAATTAGAAAGCTAGGTGTTTGATTATTTGTATTTTTTGAGAGGTCAGTAAATTTGGTTCCCCCTTTTTTGTTAATATTGAACTTGGGCTTAAGGAAAACCCACCTGAAACAATTTCTGAGTATTATTTTGTAATTTCAATCTATTTTCAAAGGACAATTCTATGTTGTCATGTTCTTGACGAGAGGATTTTGCCCTCTTAAAGAATAGATACTTCCTAGTGTTTTTTAATCGTCATTTGTTATGATTTTGATCTTTTTCAAAAAAAAATTTATTTATGGAATCATATGTGACTCTAGAAAAATTACGAAGTTGGGGTTTCAGTTATTAAATGATTTCGTCTTGATTTCAGTTATTAAAGGGTTTCAATTAGGGTTTCGTTATTTTTTGGGTAATATTGTACATTAAAGTATTTTCCATAGTTGATTTCACCATTTGTTCTGATCTTTGATAAATCACAAATTAAATTTCCTTCACTTTTATGATTTCTGTAGTTATTTGTGATTTCTGAGGAAATCGTAAATTTGAGCATCTGATTTTAATGGAATTCCAGCTACACTACATATTTTACGTTTTCTTTTTAATATTTTTTTTTTGTTTCCAACTATTTTTCATGGTCGATTTCATGTTCCCGTTCATTGAAACACACTTCCCCATAGTATTTGCTTCTCATAAATTAGTGTTTTCATAAATTAGGAATTGCGATTGTGCTTGTGCGTTTAGAAGTTGACATTAAGCGGCACCACATCTCAAGTTCAAATCCGAACACTGAACTGTCGTCAAAAGAAAAAGTGTTCTGATAAATTAAATCACTAAATGTTTGATTATTCTTATTTTGAAAGCGATTGGTAACCATGGTTTCTTCTTTTCTATTATTATTGAACTTGAGCCTAAAGAAAACCCACGTGTTTGTTTAGTTTTTTAGTACTATTTTTTAATTTCAATCTATTTTGAAAGGCAAGTCCATGTTGTTTTGTTCTTTAATCCAAACAATATCGTATCTTACTTAATTTCACTTTTTTATAAAACAGTATGATAGAATCACCCCAAAAAGAGGAGCAATGGACTTTGACATAGCTCAATATATGCTCACGAATTCAAGCCAGAGGAATTCGAATAAAAAAAATGTCATTGCTAATTCAACCAGCTGAAAGTGTTTGTGAGGAAATTTCTCTGATAAGCATCAAGTAAGATCAACCAAACCTCAAGGACAAATTTCTCTGGTTTGACTCTCTCTCTCTCTCTCTCAAATTCTCAATGTTATTCCCCTTCTACCTTTGCAGTCAGCTATGAACGTCTCTAAGGTGCCAGACTTGTTGAACGATTACTACTTAAATATATTAGATTGGAACTGTAGCAATATCTTGGCCATTGCCCTCCTAAACACATGTCTGGCACCTCAATCTAATATTGCTACAACTTCAATCTAATATATTTAAGTAGTACTCATTCAACAAGTCTGGCACTTCAGAGACGTCCATAGCTGACTGCAAATGTAAAAAAAGGAATAACATTGAGAATTTGAAAGAGAGAGGAGAGAGAGAGAGTTGAGCTAAAGAAATATGTCCTCGAAACTTGGCTGATCTCACTTGATGCTTATCAGAGAAGCTTCCTCATAAATACTCTTAGTTGGGGCAGGGGGGCTGTTCTTAATTTGGAAAACAATATTGACGAGAGCCTTCTTGACTGGTGAATCAGCAATGACGTTCTCTTTATTTGAATTCCTCAGGCTCAAATCCGTGAGCATATATTGAGCAATGTCAACGTCCATCGCTCCTTTATTTAGAATAAATTTATCATATTGTTTTATAAAAAGTGAAATTAAATAAGATACGATATTGTTTGGATTAAAAAATACAACATGGACTTGGCCTTTGAAAATAGATTGAAATTAAAAAATATTACTCAAGAACTAAAGGAACAAGTGGGTTTTCTTTAGGCTCAAGTTCAATAATAATAGAAAAGAGGAAACCAGAGTCACTAATCGCTTTCGAAAAAAGAATAATTAAATATCAAGTGATTTAATTTATTAGAAAAAAATTTCTTTTGGCCGCAGTTTAGCGTTAGGATTTGAACTTGAGATGTGGTGCCGCTAAGTCAGCTTCTAATCACACAAACACAATCCTAATTCCTAATTTATGAGAACACTAATTTATGACAAGCAAATATTATGTGGAATTATGTTTCACTGAATCGAAACAAGAAATTGACCATGGAAAATAGTCAGAAATAAAAAAAATTATTAAACAGAAAACAAGAAATATGAAGTGTAGGTTGAATTCCATTAAAAAATCAGATGCCCAAATTTAAAATTTCCTCAGAAATCACAAATAACAATAGAAATCATAAAAGCGAAGGAAAGTTAATTTGTGATTTATCGAGGACTAGAACATATGGTGAAATCAACTAAGAAAAATATTTTAATTTACAATATTACCCCAAAAAAAATGAAACCCTAACTGAAAACCTTTAATAACTGAAATCAAGACGAAATCATTTAATAACTGAAACCCCAACTTCCTAATTCTTCTACATATAATTCCATAAATTAAAAAATTACCAAAAAAGATCAAAATCATAACAAATGACGATTAAAAAACACTAAGAACTATCTACTCCTTAAGAGGGTAAAATCCTTTCGTCAAGAACAACACAACATGGAATTGTCCTATGAAAATAGATTGAAATTATAAAATAATACTCAGAAACTGTTTCAAATGTGCTTTCCATAGGCCCAAGTTCAATAGTAACAAAAAGGGGAAACCAAATTTACTGACCTCTCAAAAAATATAGATAATCAAACACCAGGCATTCTAATTTTGGAAAAAACTAATACTCTGTGGAATAGGTTCCAATGATTAGGAACATGGAATCAACCATGGAAAACAGTCAAAAATAAAAAAATATCAAATGGAAAGCAAAGAATATGAAGAGAAGGCTGAATTCCGTTAAAATCACATATCGAAATTTACACTTTATTTAGAAATCGCAAAGAACTAAAGAAATGATAAGTAAGTGATGTTGGTCCCACCCACTTAGAGCCCTATCGAGCGAATGCGGATATGCGCTATATGAGACACAAAAATATGCCAAAATCAATGTATGCGTATGAGTGGAAAAACATGCAATGAAGCAAATAAAAAAATAAATCTTACTAGCACTGGATTACGTGATTCACCTTTTCAGGCTATGTCCACAGGAAAAAGAGACAAATCCACTAGTAACTCAAAGGTTAGAATAGTCTTCCAAAAAACAACTTTCTTACGATCATCGATTTCTTCTAAAGACTTCTCTCTCTAGGATTTCCCTCTCTGATCTCAAATACTTCTTTTCTTTCTAGAGGTTTTCTCTCTAAAAGAAAAAGTTCTTTTTTTCTCTCTCAACAAAAAAAAGACTTAAGAAGATGATCACCGACTCTCTTTCATCTTCTTCTTCTCTTTAAGAAGAAGGATAACTCTCTCTCTCAAAGAAGGATAACTCTGTATCTCTTCTTCTCTCACAGAGAATAATGAATCTCTATCTTCTTCTTCTCCTTTCACAGAGAATAATGAATCTCTATCTTCTTCTTCTCCTTTCACAGAGAATAATGAATCTCTATCTTCTTCTTCTCTACAGTAGGAGGCTATATGTATTTTCCAATACACTAAGAAGAGTCAACGCAAAGAAATGACCCTGAGAGATGCATGTCCAAAAATGGCTCAGAGCGGTTCACACTCAAAAATGGCCTAGAGAAGTGGCTTTGGTTTAATCAAACAGGAACGCCCACATAGCCTCTCACGTAATTCCCTTTTATGTATGGGCCAAGGGATAACTACCATATTTAGAAATGTATCCCGCAATTACCAAAAAAAATGGTCCATCTCTATCTTATTTTAGAAGGAGATAAGAGGAATATCTTCTCATACCAAAAGCCATCACGTGAGATCCTATTCTTATGGAAACAAGACTTAGTTAACAAGTCATCCTTTTCCATATTCCTGAACTACCTTTTATAAAAAAAGAATAATTTTATTAGTATCCCTCCCTCATGGGATGGGATGCCCAACAATCTCCACCTCCAATCCCAGGAGGGAGGTCTTCCTTTGCAGATCAAACAGGTGCTCAAATGACACCCCTGCCAGTCATGCTTCTGCATGACTCTTGCTTGTCTTTGACCAAAGTCGTCGTCATCATATCCGACATTCTCCTGTCGGACAGAATTTTTCCTAGTTGCAATAGTTTCTCACCCTTTTGCAGCTTGGACAACCATACAACTCCCCTTGCAAAAGTAATCGAGTATCCCGAGATTGACTTCCTAGAGTCTAGTTCTCCAGCGATGTCTTCATCTGTGTACTAATGTAATACAGGTTTTCGTCCCCCAAAGCACACACTTTGGATACTCCTCTGAGATACCTAAATATCAAATTGGCTGTTATCTAGTGTTCCTTGTCAAGATTAGCATTACTTGAATTTGCTCACGACGTAACTGTCAGTCTATAGCCACTGGTGGTTAAAGTGATTCACTGTTGGTCAAAGTGGTGACTGACGATCCATTGGTCAATACCTTCTTTGCACAGTGGTGATTCATTGTTGGTCATGGTGATGACTAATGGTCGATTGGTAAATACCTTCTTTGCACAATGACGATTCACTGTTGGTCAAGGTGATGACTAATGGTCTGTCAGTTAAGACTTTCTTTGCACAGTGAGTACTCCCAACAGTCACTAACTAAGCTCACCATGCGTATGCTTCGTGTGCTCCCTACGACCAACTCATAAGGAACTTTCTGTGTTTCTTTCTACTTCCTCTTGGTTGAAGGGATCTCCTGGCACCCAATCCGTGCCTTCTTGCCTTACGACAACGTTACCAAATCACAGGTGTGATACTTATGCAAAGATATATCTCATCTTACATTGCTTTAACCCACACCTCTTTGTGTTTGTCAACCTGACGTCCTGGTAGATTTCTGATCCACCCCTTACAGGGTAATTGATAGAGGGTTTATGTCCCTTAGAGGACCTTCACGGTTCAACTGTTGGTGGCACTCCTTAAACAGGCTGCTCCCCTTGCTCCTCATCACCCGACATGTCAACTCTTTGGACCCATTCTCTTATTTCACTTCACCCCCATCTTCATTTACTACGGTGGAGGAACTATGACCGGTTCTGAACCATAGAAGATTCATAGCTTTGCTACCTTCTTTACGTCTTCAATAGTAAAGTCTTATAGAAAAGCCACAGTCTTCCTGACAGACAACACGCATACCCTTGATCACCTTCTTGTACACAGGATCCCACAGCCTACAACTGAGCTCTTCATCAGAGTACCTTTACAAGATGCATAGAAGTGCTTTCTCATTCAACTTGGATCTTTGTTTCTTCGACATGTGCACCAATGCCTCGAACACCATCAAGTTTGAATAAGAGATATCCTTACCGGTCCAACCTCTCTCTGGGATCTGACCATTCAGAGGAAACAACATGATCAATATTAGATAGCATGCCGTGAGGACTGCTTCACCCCAATACATCTTGGTGGTGGATCACATGCTCCTAACTCTGAGACACTTTAACAGCTTGCGTGTCTTTTCCACCCTAGCGTGGAAATCGTAAAAGATCTCAAACACCTGATCTTTTGATTTCACCCATACCTTTTATGAAGCATCATCGATGAAAGTGGCAAGGTATGATGCGCCATCAAACGACTTGACATCCATGGGACCATACACATCTAAATCCACCAGATTCAGGATTTCCTTAGAGCCCTTACTTGGAGAAAGAGACTTTATGTTGTTTGCCTAGCAAACAATGGTCACATGGGGTTAGAGATGCATGCATCTCCCTTACCCACAATTTGTGAAGTAACATCCGATGCTCCGGTAACCACAACCCAATCCGAGTTGCATGATGCAATATTAATGCACCCTTCACCACAGTTTTCATCCACACCATCATCTGTAGCCACTGCAGTGGTATACTTGCCATCATCCATGATATTGTCCTCATTCCACCCATTCTTGAGCTTCTGGCAATCTTTCTTGATGTGCCCTTCCTTGCCACAATGAAAACATTTGACTCCCTTTCTTGTCTTCGATTGGCTTTGGTCCCCATTCCTGGACCTTCCTCGATTTGTTAGAAGGGTTTGTGAGTTCGATGTGTCAGAAGGCTTTTCTTCTCACCTCCTCATTCAGCAAGCTACTAGTGATCTGACTCATGGTCACTATCTCATCCGGTGCTGAGTTACTCACAGAGACTACTAGGGTCTCTCAACTGTCCGATAGTGAACAGAGCATGTAGCTCATCTTCCACGAACAACTTCATCGTTGCGAGTTGATTAACAATGCTTTGTACCTCATTCAAGTGTTCCACAACGGATTCCCTGTCCCTGAACTTCATGTTCACTAACTTCCGGAATAAGAACGCCTTATTTCCGATGGTCTTCCTCTTGTACAAGTCATGTAGCTTATCCCACAATGACTTCGAGGATGTCTTCATCGACACATGGTGGAACACAATTTCTTCCCACTATTTTCGAATAGTTTCGAGAGCCTTTCGTGCCAGTCTCTTCCACTCATCATCTGTCATACCTTTGGGCTTGTGTTCTACCCCTTCAATAGGTACGTACAAATCCCTACAGTATAGTAGATCTTTCATCTTTGGCTTCCAAATGATCCAGTTATTCCCATTGACCGATATCATTCTGCTCCCGGTACTGGAATCTATTTATCCACACACACTGCCTATTCCCAGTGCGTTACGGTTAGCTATTAGTCGTGCATTACGGTTAACTGTCGCCCGACCTTACGATTAATTGCTGCCCAATCGTTACGGTTAACTGTTGCTCGATCGTTACGATTAACTGCAGACGGATCATTACAGTTAACTGCCTCGCGATCGTTACTGTTAACAACCACCCAATCGTTACTATTAACTGTCGCCCGATCATTATTTTCGCTTGATCGTTACTGTCGCCCGATCGTTAACTGCAGCCCGATCATTAGTGTCGTTCGATCGTTAACTGCATCCACCATTCGTTAAGCATTTGCTGAAATTTTCACAAAACTTTCGCATGAGCGTTTGAATCCCAAAAAATCCCCTAAGCCTAATTAATTGAAAGGTTAAGTCGAGGCAGAGCCCGGAGCTGTGACTAAGAATAAAGGAGCACGATTTGTTTTCTACCTTACTCGCTCTACAACAATTAGGTTCACTATACCGATTTCCCTCTCTGATCTCAGAGACTTCTTTTCTTTTTAGAGGCTTTCTCTTTTAAAAGAAAAGGTTCTCTCTTTCTCTCCTTTTTCTTCCCTTCTCCCTCTTTGTACTCTCAACAAAGAAAAGATATAACAAGAGGATCATTAGTTCTCTTTCATCTTTTTCTTCTCTCTAAAAAAAAGGTTAACTCTCTCTCTTCTTCTCTCTCAAAGAAGGATAATTCTTTCTCTCTTCTTCTCTCATAGAAAATTATGAATCTCTATCTTCTTCATCACCTCTCACAGAGAGGTTGAATCTATATCTTCTTCTTCTCTACAGCTTACTGTATTTTTAATACACCAAGAAGAGTCTGCCTAAATAAATGGCTCAAAGAGATGCATGCCCAAAAATGGCCCAAAGAGGTTCACACCCAAAATGGCCTAGAGAGACGGCTTTGGTTTAACCAACCAATAGCGCACAGAGAGATGCGCGCCCAAAAATAGCCCAGGGAGGTTCATGCCCAAAATGGTCTAAAGAAGTGGCTTTAGTTTAACCAACCACGAGCGCCCACATAGCCTCTCACGTAATTTCCTTTTATGTATGGGCCAAGGGATAACTACCTTATTAAAAGTGTATTCCATAACCACCATTTTGAGTGGTCTATTTCTATTTATTTTTTAAAAGGAGATAAGAGGAATATCTTCTCATTCCAAAAGGCATAACCTCAGATTCTATTCTTATGGAAACAAAACTTAATCAACAAGTCACCATTTTCCATATTCCCGAACTGCCCTTCATCAAAAAGGAACAATTCCATTGGTGTCCCTCCCTCATGGGGTGGGACGCCCAACCAGTGAAGGAAAGCTGATTTATCAAAGATCCAAACAAATAGAAAAATCAACCATGCAAAATAGTTCTAATATAGAATAATACCCAAATTATAATTAAACCCTAATTGAAACCCTTTAATAACTGACATCACTGTTGGAAAAACCGGGCGATCTAACCGCTAACCTCCAGATCAAATCGGAATGTTTTGGGCTGTTTCGTTGATCGACCGGTATTTTAAAAAAAATTACAAAAATGTATATAAATTACCAAAAATAAAGAATTTGGTTTGTAATGTATTTTTTAATATTCTTTACATTATGGTAAAGATTAAAAATTGTTTTAGTCATTCTTAGTCACTTTTCTATTTTCCCAATTTTTTCAAAAAATTTAAAAATATCCCTACGCACAAATCGATTCGTTAAAATCCATTTTTTCATTAATTTTCAGGTTTATTTGAATGTGTTTTTTTTAATTATTCTTTATATGTTTTTCCTATTTTAGTGTTCTTTTTTTTTGTCTTTTTTATTTTTTCAACACTTTTGAACACCGCCCGGTTAGAATGGTTGAAATCACCAGTTTACCGGTTAGGCCGGTTAAACTGCTTCCGGACCCATGTCCGGTTCACCGTTCTGGTTCGATTTTGCGAACACTGATTGAAAAAGCCTGTAATAACCAAAACACTAATTCCTTAGTTCTTCTAGAATAACATATAATTTCATGAGTTAAAAGTTTTACAAGAAAAGGATTAAAGTCATAGAAAAAAGGCTTAAATCTTACACATTGCCTTGAATAACTGAAATCAAGATCAAATCCTTTAATAACCAAAACCCTAATCCCTTAATTCTTCTAGAGTTACATATAATTCTATGAGTTAAAAGTTTTACAAGGAAAATATTAAACTCATAGAAAAAGAGGTTTAATCTTACCTATTGCCTTGAAGGTGGTTTTCTTGGAACCATCTGCTCTTCGAGGATTCATGCATAGGAAGATTGAGAACCTGCAACCCTAACTCAAAGAAAATGAGCCAAAAAAAATTACCTGCAAAATAGAGAGAAAAGCACATAAATATATCTATGGAAAAACAACAGAGAATAGTAACAATATCACAGAAAACTTCAGCAATTGGCGATCGATAGAGAGGGTGTGCGCGCGCGAGGAGAGAGAGCGAGCGATTACGGAGCCCGTCCCCGCGAGACCCTTCCTTTTTTATACTTTTTGTCTGGACGGCTAAAATTTTCTTCCCTGCTAAATTACACGCGTATCCTTAACGCTTATGGCATTTACTTAAATGGTGTGTTTTGGATAGAGTCGAGGCCCTAAACAATCAAATTAGAGTCACCTTCAAATAGTGTCTAGTGGTTTCATTACGGGAATTCTTTGTGATAGCTTTAAAATATATTTTGACAAAATTACATATATATTCGTTATATTTTACATTATTACGAGTGTATTGAATAGTTTTCATTATTATATGTCTATCCGTTTTTTACCTTTTATACACAAATTTTAAGAAAATACGATTTTACTTTTTTTCGGATGTTGAACAACCGAATTGAAGGGTTTTTTGGATGTTCAATATCCGAATTCAATGTATTTTTTGTTGTTAAACAATATCAATCGCATTTCAGAAAGCTTGCATTGCCAGCATCCGAAAATGTGACTGCGAGGAATTTCGCAGTCACATTTTCGAACATCCGAAAATGTGATTGCGAAATTCCAAAAACCTTAAGGAGGGTAAAATCATATTTTTAAAAAATTGTGTTATAAAAAGTAAAAAAATGACAGACATATAATAATGGAAACTATTTGGTACATCCGTAATAACGTAAAGTATAATGAATATGTATGTAATTTTTCCATATATTTTTATATTTAATTATAAAATTTAAAGCTTCAAAAATAATGTAGATTGAGAAGATATATAAAACTTTAAAATTGACGGTCAAAAAATGCCTTACAAGATGTACTGTTTCTAAAACTTGAAATCCATTTTTTTCTCATGATCATGCATCTTAATGTCGAGTTAATCAATTTGAGGATATTTGAGTATCAAAACAATATCTTCTAGTGAAATTTTTTAGGTAGATTCTAATTTTATTGTTTAGCGCCTCGGCTCTATAGAAACTTTTCCCTTTAAATATTACTCTATTTCATACTAGTATCCAATTTTTTCCAATTTTTAGAAGGTCTAAATAGGCCCTACCAAACTATACAATTTTTTAATATTAGTTATTTAAATTTCAAATATATATATTAATTTTGAGACTTAAAATTTCTTAGTTTTCATGATTTTTAGATTTTTAATATCTGAAAATTTATTTAACCCAAAACTTTCATATTTATATAGGTTTTAGATTTTTAATACCCAAAATTTATGTATCTCAAAATTTTAATTTTCTTAAATTTTTGGATTTAGAGTATCCGAAAGTTTTAAGCCCAAAACAAACTTCATTTTTCTTCCTTTACAAATTTGAAACTTTAAAAATCTTAAAATTGAAGCAAAAAAATTGCTAAAAACTTCTCAAATATTCACAATTCAAAAATTATAAAAATAAAATTTTAGAACTATATAATTTTGGATTTTGAAGAACCAAAATATGAAGAATTTGGTCTCTCTAAAAAAATTTGTGGAAGAAACATGTACGAATATAAAAACAAAAAACATTTAGAGCCCACTTGGGTACCTGGAGAAGCCTATCCTGGGAATAGGATTCTCCGGTAATTGGGTTCTCCTGTAATTCGTTTGTCCCTAGATAGGGGTGTCTGCTATTTGGATAGCACCTAATAAGAAACATAGAAATCTTTAACATACTCTAACTCTGGGCCTTTTTCTAATCGGCTTTTGAAAAAAAATGTGAAGAGAAGGAGCCTTGGAGATGCAATGAAGGCAAGGAATTCCTGCTTTGGATTAGATCCAGGAGGTTCCCCATATCCTACTGTCTGTATTAAGAAGTCGGCATGGATGCAGCTTGATATCAGGTCGGAATTCTTCGTGTGTGGTTCATTTTCACCCCTATTTCGAGTTTTTTCGGCTTGTCTGACTGGGCTAAGAGGAGATGGAACCTTTCTCATCTCCCTAATGTTAAGGTCATTAGACCCAACAAGGTTGTGTTCAAACTTCGATCCAAGGAGGAAGTCAGCAGGGCCCTTCAAAATCGTTTTTGCAGAGTCCCGGGAAGCGTACTCTCCTTAGATTTGTGGAAACCTTTTGATCATGTATCCTTCATCCTGAAAGAAGTCCTTTGGATTGACCTATGGGGCATCTCACTATATACTTGAAATTTGGCAATTATCAAAAGAATAGTGGGTGTTTAGGGTATATTGTGACTTAAACTGGGACTCCTTTTTGAGTTCTGTATGCAAAGCTGTGTGCATCAAAATTCTGAAAGCACAATGTGCCCCTCTTTCACGAAAGTCCTGCTGACTATTGGTGATGATTCTTTTGAGATATTGATCTCTCCTGCATCCAATATTGAAAAATCGTGCTGAGCTCCTGCAGCTACGCAGAACAACATTGTAAACCTAAAGGATCAGAACAATGTACCGGAGAAGGGAAGGTCTTCGGCTGGAAATGTATTCTCGAAAAATTTGAAGCATATTAGGAAACCACGGCTAGAAGTTCAGAAATTTGAATTTCAAAGTCTGAAAACTCCTAAAATTCTAAACGGTGGATCCTGGTGGGAAGGTTCCCAGTTTTTTCTGTGGGTCTATCAGAACACACAAGCAAATGGAAGGTAGGGGTTAAGGAAGGTGGCAGTATTATGACTGATAAGAAAGCGGTTTTCTTGGAAACGTTTGAGCCTGTACCGAAAGATTGGATTTTGGATGACATATCATGAGTACAGTTAACTGGCTGGGTCTATCTGGGTGGGCATGAGGGTCCACTTTGTCTTTTTCGAATGGAAGGAGATGG
Source organism: Amborella trichopoda (assembly GCF_000471905.2). The sequence continues at coordinate 9,516,398 of NW_006494789.1, forward strand.
AAAGGCTCCTAAGGCGGCAGGCCAGGGAAATCTCCCTGTGAGATGGTGATGGGTAGGGTACATAATGGGATGTTTGGGGAAGACTGCTCTGTACAAGTGGCAGCCTTATCTCTCTCATCAATTAGTCCTCTTAATTGATGAGAGAGAAAATATCAAGCTATAAAAAGAAAGGTGCAGAAACGTGCAGACCAGACCTCAGCTGTTGCTGGTCTTGCTACTGATTTACAAGGAAGAAGTGGGTCAGGTTTGGCAATTTGTGCTTGTGCTTGTGCTTCTCAGGTCAAAGATGCATCCTCTCCTTTTCCGGTTGGCGACAGCGAAGGGACAATCATGGAAGAGTCGCTCTTGTTTCGACCCATTGCTGATTGATCCCTTAGCCATTGTTGTAGTTGATCATAAGGAGCCCCAACTCTTGCTTGACAACAATACTCAAGAGGAGGCTATTATGGATGACGAGGCACCTGGCCAGCAAGAGGAGCTCATTTTGGCTCGCAGAGAGTTGGTTGTAGTTGCTTTCCCTATGGCCCAACTTAGATGTACTGACCCTCCTACTATCCAGGCTACAGTTCCACCCATTAACAATGGCGATGAATATTCCTTGGTGGCGAAGATGGTGATGGAAATGGGGATGGAGGACGTACCCCTTGCAGTGGTGATGGCGCAGATTAATAAGCGAAGGGATACAAAGAAAGGGGTCGAGAACGAGGCGGAGACCGTTCCAATGTCTGAGGAATTAGCTGAGAAACGATTAGTGGTCACATCGACGACGAAGGGTAAAAGGGCCGCCTCTGGCAAAAAGCACAAGGTTTTTCGAAGAGGGGTGCACCCTTCGGCCAGGCTCGAGGCTTGTGGAGTCCCTAAAGGAGGCTACTCAACAGCTGTTGTTGCTTTTCGTGAGTTGGTGGTGGTGGATGTCGATTTAGGCTCTTCCTCTTCTTCAGAAGATATAAACGACGAGTTCATTGAGGCATGGATGCTGGAAGATGTGTTTTTTGGGGCTGGTCCCTCTAGACCAGGTTCATCTTCTTTCTCCTCTCTTTAATTTGAATAAATATTCTATCCTAGAATGTTAGGAGGTTGGGAGACCCCAGTAGGAAAAGGGATGTGTTGTTTTTGGTATCCAAGTACAAACCTGTGATTCTGGCATTACAGGAGACCAAACTCCTTAGTCCCAATCTTCGAGTGCTAGGGAGGTATGGGGCTCAGGTGAGGTTTTTTCTTGTGGGATCATTGCAGTAGGTAGTTCAGGAGGTTTATGGGTTTTGTGGGACCCTTTGGTTAAAGACAATTTCTTACTTTTGGGTTTTTATAGCCCTAATGCTAGGTTCTCTTGAGGTTTTATGAATGTGTATGGGCCCTCTATTTCTCCATTGAAAGTTGTTCTTTTAAATGCGATGAATGAGGTGGTTCGTTCTATCCACTATTCGATGGTGATTGGGATGGGGGGGGGGGGGGGGTTTAATTTGATATGGTGGTCATGCGAGTCTCTTGCAGGTCACCCTATTAATACATTCATGACGAATTTTAACAGTTTCATTGAAAGTAATGCTTTTTTGGATCTGCCTATTATTGGTTCCAACTTTACTTGGTCCAATAATAGTGTTGCATATCTGGTTATGTCGAAGTTAGATAGGTTTTTGTTTGCTTCAGAGTGGGTCGAGTCTTTCCCGCTTGTTTCTGTGAAAGCCTTGGTTAGGTTATCTTCTGATCATCTCCCTATTCTTCTCAATACGGGTTCTCTCAAGGGTGGGCCAAAACCTTTTAGATTTGAGGTTAGCTGGTAAGAAAATTCAGAAGTGGTTGAGCTGATTAAGAGGTAGTGGTCCAATACTGTCGTGGTGGGCTCCATGGATTTCCAGATACACAAAAAATTATCAAATATAAACACAAATTGTTGGGATGGAAGAAAGAGAATAAATTCGATCTTAAGGCTAAGATCGATTGAGTCCTAACTAAGATTGAACTGATAGATATTAATACTCAAACCTGTGGGGTGTTAACGGAACAGTTGGTGATGGATCGTAGGGTGAAACTGAAGGAGTTAGAGGAGTTGAGAAGATTTGAGGAACTTTATTGGAAACAAAGATCCATGAATAAATGGTTAAAGGAAGGTGATCTAAAGGCTAAATTTATTCATTCTATAGCCAGCGTGAGAAGAAGGCAGAATGATATTCTGGGTCTAACCATTCCTAGGTTAGATCTTGAGGATAATAATGCCATGGCAGAGGATGTCATCAACCATTTTAAGAAAGCTTTTACTAAAGAGGTGGTGATAACTCCAAGCTTTTCGAATGTCCCTTTTAAGATGCTGGATGAAGAGCACAGATGTTCTCTTGAGAGTGAGATTTCTGTCCAAGAATTGCATCATGTTGTTTTTGAATTGCCTAGTGATAAGGCACCAGGTCCAGATGGCTTTCCCATGCTTTTCTTTCAAAAATTTTGGAGCTTGGTCAAAGATGACCTATTGGTGGTTGTGAAAGAGTTTATGATCACTGGTCATATTTTTAAGGGTATCCCCTCTTTGCTTTGATAGCGAAGAAATCTGTGCTTAATGAGCTCTCAGATATTAGGCCTATAAGTCTACTTACAAGTATCTACAAGATTATTGCAAAGGTTCTTGCAGAACGTCTTAAGACGGTTCTTTCTTTTCAAATTTCAACTACACAGTCAGCTTTTATTCAAGACCACCAAATAACAGACTGTGTATTAGTGGGGCAAGAATGTATTCATTCATGAGTTCTGAGTAAGAAAGCAGGCATATTGTTGAAGCTGGATATGGAAAAAACCTATGATAGGGTGGAATGGGGAGTACTATTAGAGATTTTAAAACGGATGGGATTTGGAGATCAGTGGAGAAATTGGATTTTTGGTTGCTTATCCTCAACACATTTCTCTATTACTTTCAAAGGTAGCCCGATAGACTATTTTAATGCTACTAGATGTTTACGTCAAGGAGATCCCCTTTCGAATGCTTTAGTCTTATGCTAAGCAAGGTAGAGAGCGCGGGGGCTTTTGAGGGCTTCCAAATTGCAAACTCAGATATTTTTCTCCGCTCTTCAGTAAGCGGATGATACTTTAATCTTTATTGATGCTGAGACCTCATAAGTGAGGAATGTCACGAGATTTTTAGAAATTTGTGAAGTGACTTTAAAACTAAAGGTTAACCTTCGTAAGTCCTCTATGGTGGGTGTCAACTATAGTGAGTCACCTGTGAGTGAGTTGGCTAAGATGATAGGATGTAGAGTGGATTCATTCCCCGTTACTTATTTAGGCCTTTCGATTTCATATTCAAAATTCCCTATTGCAATATGGGATAGGGTATTTGAGAGAATTCAAGTCAAGCTTGACCTTTGGAAACACAAGTACCTATCTCTGGTGGGAAGGGTCACTTTGCTTAGGTCCTGCCTCGCCAATCTACCCGTGTACCAAATGACCCTAATTCATATGTCAGCATCGTTTGCAAAGAGAATTGAGAAGATGATGAGAAACTTCCTTTGGGGATCGAGTGGGGAGAGTAGGAAGTTCCATTTATTAAAGTGGGATAGAGTTTGCACACCCAAGCGTGAAGGTGGATTGGGTATACGGAAAGTTATGAAGTTTAACCACGCATTGCTTTGTAAATGGTGGTGGCGGAATTTACACCTGAAGAATCATCTATGGTATCAAGTTTTATGGACAAAATATGAGACGAACAGGCACAACTTGTGGATTGGGGGTGGTAGAGGGAAGGAATTGTCTTATATGTAGCGGGCTATTTTCAATTGCAGAACCATGGTCTTGGGATACTTTAGATGCAATGTGGGGTGTGGTAATCAAATTCTGTTTGGGTATCATAAATGGCTTGAGGAGTACCCATTGAAGTATGTTTTCCTTGATCTTTTTAGGGTTGTTGCCTCTCCTTATCATAAAATTAGTGATGCAGTTGAGAGAAGAGGTCAACAGTTCGTGTGGGACATACCCCTCTTGTAAAGAAGGTCAAATAATGCCATGCTATCCCAATGGTGCGCACTAATGGAACTCTTGGATAAAGTCTATATTTCTCAGTGGGCAGATGATATTATGGTATGGAAAATTGAAAGGGATTGTATGTTTTCAGTTAAATCATGCTATAACCTTCTCTTTCACAACCGATGGAGAAGGTCGTCCCTCAAAATTGTGCAAATTTGGAAGTGGCCAATACCACATAAAGTTCAAGTTTTCATTTAGCTAGCTGCGCAAGATAAAATCTTAACAATTGACAATTTGCAAAAACGGGGGAAAATTCTTCCCAATATTTGTCTGCTCTACAAATTGGATGGTGAGTCAGTTGACCATCCATTGATCCACTTCCCATATACGTTGAAGATATGGCATTGGTTTATTAGTGATGCTGGTTTCTTTTTATCGCTGCCTCAGAAAGTGGTTGGGATAATATCACAATTTAGTATTCCATGTTTGCCTAAGGCTGGAAGCACGATTTGGAGGATTGCAAAAGGAATGCCTCTCTGAGAATTTTGGAGGGAGAGAAACAGAAGGGCATTTGAGGGTGTGGCGTTGCCTGTAGATAAGCTTATCCATCTTATTAAGCTATCTATCTTGTCATCTCTATCGGTGGATAAGGATGGGTGGGGCAGTACTAAGATTGATGTTATGATAAATTTGACCAACTTTTTTTCTCTGGGTTTTAAACCTAGTAGGCTTAAAAGTTGGTGGTATGCCCCGCCTATTGGTAGCTTTAAGTTAAACTTTGATGGTAGTTCGGCGGGGAATCCGGAGCCAGAAGGTATTAGGGGGGTTGTTAGAGATTGCTATGGAAATGTCTTGCTTACTTATGATGGCCCAATTGGTGTTGCTACGAAAAATTGTGCGGAGCTAATGATGCTATTAAGAGGAATCGAAATTTTCATTGGGAAGAATTTAGGCTCAAATTGTCTAATAGAAGGGGATTCTCCTAATGTCATTAGATGGTGTAAGAAAGAGAAGAGGGTACCAGGGGAATTGCGATCTTTATGGTTACAGACTTTGGATGCGACGACAAACTTATCAGTCTCCTTTTCCCATATTTACCGTGAATCAAATGACATTGATGAAGGTTTGGCTAAAAGGGGTATTTCTCTTTCTTCTCTTACTATTTCTAACGATGTAATTTCCTTTTAATCAATTAATGAAAAATATGAATCTTGGTCAAAAAAAGAAAAAAGAAACAGAGAATATGCTTGTCCATGTTTGAACACATTTTTTAGTACCTTGGTCCTTGATGTGGAATAAAGAAGAAGCAGGTCAATAAAGCCTCAACATACAGTGGAAATTTCGACAGTCTCGGTATCTCCCCATAACTGGTCAAGATCTTCATAATCACTCTGAAATGCCACTTGCCAAGTTTCATTACAATCCGACATGTCTAAGGCAATGAACACAAAGAAACAATTTCGGAAAATTTGGCCCCTAGCACCTTGAAACGGACCCTGTAACTGGAACTATATTTTCGGTGCGTCAAATTACTGTGGGACTACCACTATTGGATCTGACACGGTCGAAAACTCATATGGGTCAAGTTTCGGCTTAATTGGGCACTCCAGGACAAAGTTATGGGTAAAATACCGAAAAGGGGTAGGCCGCACAATATTCCCATGTGGCCACCCTGCACCAAAATACCATTAAAGGTGCTTGTGTTCACAGTCACGAGCAGTGACTTTCGAGGCCCATATCTCACTCGATCCGAGTTGGATTGTGTTCAAATTTTGTAAGCGTGTTCATCTCATCAAGACGAGCATTTTGATATATGGTACGCCCTGTGCTGATGCCTGAGCAAGGAGAAAAACTAGATAGAATTTGCTGATCTGTAAAGAAAATTGCATAAACATCAACAACAACACGCCTAATCGAGTGGCCAAATCATGACGCTCACATACCCGATCGACGTGAAACTAGTTGCATTATGTGCATAAGATCCGAGGCTATATTTGGTCTGAACCACGCGTACGATGAACGGTTGGATTTCAAACACAGATGCGTCAAAACTGAGGTAAATTTCAGTCGACGAATTGCAATACTCCGGCCAAAAAGCCAAGCTGAAGAAATCTTCATCTGAACATGAAATAGAGCTGTGTTTGCTGCAACGTGATCGTGACGACATGCTCAGTGTGATTCAACGAAAAAACTAAAAAAAAACATCAAGGAACGAGTGCACTATCGATCCGAAGTTTTTAAGATTCATTAAAATTTCAAGTCTCATGATCATGGCTTAAAAACATGATCCCTAGCTCGAAGTTGGTATCAAATCGATCGTCATGCCGATCTCTACAAGAAAACAATCATCTTTTGATCAAACGGGCATCAGAGCAACCCCGGATCGGTTATGAAAGATCACACAAGTTCTTTGACAGCAGCAGAGACTGTTCTGAAATTCCACACATTGTTAGGTAGGGGCAAAATAATATTTTTGTACCTATTTTTAGAATTTCTTTTAATTCAACTAAATTGTAATTATCTTCAATTTAAGTAGTTTTTGGGCTTCCACCTATGTTTGGACACAATTCTATATAAATATATAAAGCCTAATTGTAAAAGGACCTTTGGTTCATTCTTCAACCATTCAATAAAGTTTTCAATTCTTGCTTAAGCTCATGGGTGCGTCTCATAGAGAGAGATAGGAGAGAAGAAAAGGGTCGGTACCCCTCGGTAAGGTAATTCTCTCCACCTATTTTCTTTTTCATCTCTCTCTTTCTCTCTCATCTCTTTCTCTCCTCTTTTCTCTCTCATCACTATCTCTTTTTCTCTCTTCTTTTCTCTCATCTCTATGTCTATCCTCTTTTCTCTCTCATCTCTCCCTTTCTTTTTCCTGCTTTCATCTTTATCTCTTTCTCCCTCTTCCTTCTCTAGTCTATCATGTCTCTCTTTTCCTGCTTTTCTTTCTTTCTCCATTCACGCATGGCAGACCTATCATCTGGTGTGATGCCTTCCTGCTCATGAGACATGAACAGTAAGTCATGCCTTATCCAGAGTGGTGGGCCAAGCTTTTTTCAAAATTATCTCTTCTCTCTTCTGTCACAGACGACGCAAGCCTATCGCCGCCTATGTTTTCTCTCTCTTCGGTCACAAACGGCGCAAGCCTATCACCACTTATATTTTCTCTTTTTCTTCTCTTCTGTCACAGCCAACACAAGCCTAACGCCGCCTGCGTTTTCCATCCTTGTTCTTCTATCACAAACGACGCAAGTCTATTGCCGCCTGTGTTCTTCATCTTTCTTCTTTCTTCTGTCATTGGACGCAAGCCTATAACCGCCTGTGTTCCATCTCTCTCACATATCACAGCCAGCGGAAGCCTATTGTCGCTTGTGTTTCCTCCTCATATTTCTTCCTCACGCTACAGCCAGCGGGACACAACATTGTCTAAGTTTTCTCTCTCCTTCGCTCATTGTTGTCTGGTCTGTCTTTACCCTTTCTTTTCCCTCTATCCTCTCACGCTCTCCTTCTCCCTTCCTTCCCTTCTCTCTCTTCTTCTCTCATTGTTTTCTCTCTTCCTCTGCTTCTTCTTCTCTTCGTTTCTTCTTCTCTTCTCTCTCTTTCTGTTCTTCTTTCTTTCTCTTACTCTTGCGTTTGATCAAGAGAGGTGGAGACTAGCCCTCCATGATAGTCCTATCGTTTAGCTGTATTGTTGTTGTGCCGGTCAGAGTTATTGTGCCCGCTTTATCACCACGACATATTAGCCATTATGTGTAGCTAGTCGATATTAGTACTGTCGTCTAGTAGTAATTTTGTTGAGCCGGTTTGAGTTACCGAGCCCGTTTTACTGCCACGTCATGTCAATTACTTACTAGTTTAACCACTGTGTCAATCTCACCGACTGGTCTAATTCTTTTATCCCCAATCTTTCTTCTCTCATTCTTCTCTTCCTCTTTTTGAATGTGCACGCCCGTGTACGTTCCCTAAAACCAAGGTGGGGTCCTTTGACCCACTTGTCTTGTGACATTTGTCATATATGTATGATTGCAGAAACAGGAGAATACATGCCAAGAGAAGTGATTCCAAACCAGTTTTACGACTGAGGGTCTTTTATCTTGATCTAAGAGGGTGCCCACGCGAGCCAGCTCGAGTAAGTCTCGAACCCGCTTTAAATTTCTCTCTCATCGGTTGGTCCACCTACCCTTGCTCTTGAGCAAGGTTCCCGAGAAAGCGATCTCAAATCTCGAGTTCCCCTGAAACCCGAGACACGTGCTGCCCGATCATCCGGATCCGGAGGGTGAGATCGAGACACATAACCAGCTTGGCGACTCCACTGGGGACTTACTACCCCTTAATCGGATCATGCTTGTTTGACTAATTTCTCCTTTTACTTTTTTGTATCTGCACTTGTGACTTCCGGGTTTTGTAACCCATTCATTCGGATTGGGGATTTTTGTATCCCCGCACTCGTGAGTGTCCCCAGGGAACCAGTTGCTCGAACTTCCTTTTGAACAAAGACCCCGAGTCTAGCTCCCAAGTCTTACCCTGGATTGGTGGGAGGAGGGGCTTAAGGGTCCCTAACTCCCCGTCTCCTAGCTCTGGTGGAACTTCCACCAAGGCCCCTTGCATCGGCAGCACATCTGTTGCCCCACACAACATGTACCCTGCCACCGACAAGTCACTTGTCGGTTGTATTGCCAAGGTACGCCGGAAGGTTGTCCAATCCCTTGCTACAAAAGGCAAACAAGTTGCCATTGCTTTTGCGGGTCGCCGCTAGGCTACCCCCCACATTCGTGCACTATCACGAGTCTCTATTCCAAGAGGCTCGACACATCGAGGCAGAGACCCTGGGGCCACAACCTCTTACACACACCACAAGGTTCGTGGGTCATCCACTCGAGCCACACCTCGGGGCAACCCTTATGTTATTTCGAGTCAGCATCCAGGATCAGACCTCCCAAGGCCAGGTCCTGCACACATTGTTCATATGCATCCCACTGCTCGAGGCAACGCCATCGTTACGCCAGCCCGAGTACACAGAAGATGACCTCCTCATCCTCCTACTCAGCGCACACTAGCACACCCTATAAGGGGCAGGCTTCCACTTGTTCTCTTACAAACACCTGCTCGCATATCTCGGCATCCTAAGGCCAGACCACTTGTTCAAGCCCGGGCTGATCCCCAAGTCGCCTGTGATCCTTCTTCAAGGGGTGTCCACCACAGACAGCCCCTCGCCCTTGACTCAAGCGTCTTCATGAGTCAACCCTGCTCTTGCTTGTTCCTCCTCCTTCGAGCAAGCACCTCCAGCCTTGGTACTCTAAGACTTTCCCCAAGAGTGCCATCCTGAACTAGCCTCATCAGCTCAGTCATGTCTCTGGAGCTCATAAGAGAGCTCGAGGCAAAGGCCTGATGGAAGATCGAGTCCTTCATCCTCCCTGACCCAGAATGACTCTAGCCCCTAGCCCTCATCCTTTGTCGCACCTGATAGAGACAGCTCTCTTGTACTAGAAGGGCTGATCAGTCACAGTCCCGATCACAGTTTTGGCGTGAGGTCCATCAAAACCTCAAAGATAAATGCGATAGAGGTTTACAAATTCCAACCAAGGAAGTGACCAAGGGGGTCGGGGCAACCAGCTCTGATGACCCTCTTTGCTCGAACCCCTTCTACCCTTTTCAGATGACGAAGCCTGAAGAAGAAGTACATGAGCCCTGCACTATGGTTAATGTTGTTGAACATGACCCAGCCACTCAACAGCCACGGTCCCAAGACCGTCGAGAACCGGTCCTCATGCAATCGACATATTAGAATCGAGTCCAGTCGGGGCATGCTGACCCCCTGCTGACCGATTTGCGGCACGCAACCCGTCAAGTTCGCAAGCCCTCAACTACAACTAAAGCTGACCTCCCTTAAGAAACAGTCAGCGTAATGGTTATAAATGAACCTGACTCATAAGAAGACCACATGAACAAGTTCAAAGATATGGTACGCGCAATGATGGAGAAGACAGATCGTATAGAGGTTGTACGACAATCAGCTAACCATGAGGTCAATTCCCATCACTCAGATGGTGCACCTCCAAGGTAGCCACTTCCCTCTGCCGCATAGAACGATTCTGTCCCTCACCTTGTCTCACAAGCAGACATCGATGCTATGGTTACCCATAGCTTAAAGAACAAACAAATTCCTGGGATACAGGGTGCAACGCCTTATCAAAGGTCGTACCCTTCACACATTGACCAGGTGTCGTTTCCCTCATATTACAAGAAAGGGAAGTTTCCCCTAGTCAATGGAACCATGTCACCGAATCAGCATATCGCTCACTTCCAAACAACGTGTCAAGAAACAGCGGCTGATGGGAGACTCCTCTTCCATCAGTTTACCGAAACCCTTGACGGACCAGCTTTTCAGTGGTATGCTCGACTTCCCTCGAACTCGGTGCATACTTGGGAGGAAATGGAGAAACTCTTTCACCAGCACTTCTACGAGGTCGAGAGAGAGGTTCAAACCATCGAGCTTCTCACCTTGACCCAGGATCCCAATGAGCCCGTAGACCAGTTCATATCAAGATGGAGAAATTTGACTGCTCGCCATCCCAATCCTATGCTTGAGAAGGAAGCAGTTCAAACTTGTGTGTGGAACATGTGACCTAAAATCGCTCTACATGTTGAGGCCTCCAATCAGACTTCCATGTCAGAGCTGATCTCCAAATCAGTCCGCATAGAAAGCCTATCACGTCACCATGGCAAGTCACGACAACCGTCTGCAAGCTCTGGAAACAATCCGGGCAATTGTAGATCTCGGACTAACACCCAGGGCAACCAACAAAAAGGAGTGATCAGTGCAGCTGTCACGGTCACTTATCCAAAGAAGGCTTCCTCTCAAACTTTGGACCTTTCCAAAGGCGTGAGCACAACAAAGACAACGCTTCAGGTAGGCAAGCAACAACAGTCGAGTACCCCCACCTACGAATCTTAATCGGGATGACTATTGGACTAATCATATAAACAAGGTCTACCCCTTTGACAAGGAATGGGTCCCTGCGCTATTTCAATGATTATTGGAACAAAACATGATCTAGCTTTCGGAGACCAAGTTCCCTGAACAAGCTGGGCTCGATACTCAGGCGAATTACTATGCTTACCATCCAAGGGTCAACCACCCCACAGATGACTGCTTCACACTGAAAGACATTATCGAGGCTCTGATTCAAAATGGTCAGATCAAGCTTGAAGAGTTAAAAAGGGCATTCGGGGCATTAGAAGCCTCCCATGCAGTAACGGTCCAAGATGAAGACGAAGCCCCTAGTCTCCTTAACGCCTTTTTCGTTATAATGCTTCAAGAAGGTCTTATCACACCGAAACCGACAAGGTAGCCCCGATGCCTTGCCCGGGGAATTGAAGACGGTTGGTGCCCATACCATCAGATATGGGGGCATTACTTGTGCGAATGTACCAATTTCCATGATATAACACAAAAAATACAGGAATGTCAAGAGTCCTACAACGTTTCAGTAAGTGATCCCCAAGTCACTACTCCACCGGTACGGTAAGACCTCCCAACTCAAGACCTGGGTAAAGATGACATAGATCTTGTTGAACCCTTGACTTCCCAACTATGGATAGTCCACCATGGGTGAAGCAGACTCAAGTCTTTAAGGCGAGAAGCAATTCTCCAAGCTAGGCCTATTCTCAAGCCTAGCGAGATGAAGCACCTCCTCAGAAAACCAGAAGGAGACGGGCACTAAGGGCTGCTCGTCAGAGAAACAAGATGGCTCAACCGACAGTCGAGCAGGAATTTCTCAGGCCCCTTTCCCCATTGCCAACTTTACTGGACTTTATCCCTAGCACGATCTTCCTTCCCCATCCGATCAAGAGGACGACCCCGAGTCATCTTCTCCTCAGATTACGTCCAATGAGGATGATGACATTAAAAGCACCCCAACGGTCTAAGCAGGGGAAAGACCTGAAAGATTCCCTGCACACATCCAACCCTAGTGATGACATAAAAAGCTGCCCAGATCAGTCCGATGAGGGGGAACAACCTTAAAAGTCCCCCACCTTCTGACCCTTCTTCTGCTTTTCATCCTTCTTCCCTAATGTCTCCTGCAGGTACAACCTTGAAATGTCTAGACTTCGAGACTCTCGACAGAGAATTTGAAGGAATCAACATAAGCAGGACGCAACAGAAGCGGTTGAAAAAGATCCTGGCCCAGGCAGCTGGATTCTTAACAGTTGTTGATGCCCTGGTAGCTAAAGCCAAAGCAGAGTCACCTTCTTCAAAGGAGCACAAAGAGTCAAAGCCCAAGAAACCCCAGTGGCCCCCTGAGCCTGAATTTAAGCGGAGACTGAGAGAACCAAGGGGGCAGAGCTTTTATTCTCAGGAGGCTTGTCATGTGGTGCAATTTTCAGGAGCATCACCCAACAAGGGGCAAATAAGCCTTAGATCGGTGAAGACGCTACAACCTCCACCGCAAAAGTCGGGCACTTTGAAGTCTCCTAGTTCGCCACTTCTCCCTAATCCAAATACCAATATGCCTATCCTACAGCTCTCTAGGCTCCTTAATCAGAATACCCCAAACAATCCACCTATTCTCCAATTCCCTAGGATACCTTTGATCTCATAAACTCAATCATTTTCTAAGACCCAACTTAGAACACCCGCTCTTCTTAAACAAATCCTTATCCCGGTTAACTAGCCTACCCAAACTAAGCCCACTGTGCAATCAAATCAGCCAGCAGGCCAAAATAAACCTCTTTCACCCAAACCCGCTCCCCAACCCAGCATACCACCCAAACCAGTGGCAGGACTACGATCACAAAGACTTGACCAACAAAAGGTGAAATATGATGTGATAAGGCATCTACGAAAGCTTCCATCCCTTCTCAGCGTCTACAACACCCTCATGCTCTCAAAGGATTATCATATGGCTTTGATTCAGGCTCTCTCTAATCCAGAGGTGTATGAGACCGAAGTGGACTCATTGCGGTGGACCTGACGATTTTAGGAGGATGTATGCCAATCACCCTTTCAGAGGACGACCTGCAATTGGGAGAAAATTTTCATAATCGCCATCTCTTCGTGACTGGCAAATTACATGCTTGCCCTATCAACCGAATTATGTTAGATGGAGGGTCGGCAGTCAACCTTATCCCTTGGAGGATCCTTACTCGGTTGGGATTAGGGTCCGAAAATCTTACTCGGACCCACGTCACAGTTCAAGGGTTCAACCAATCAAGAGAGAAGCCAGCGGGCATAGTTGGCCTTCATCTTAAGATCGGTGAGCAGAATGATTATGCTCAGTTTCATGTAATCGACACTAACACTTCCTACAACAATCTCCTCAATCGGGCATGGCTCCATGACCAAGGAGTGGTTCCATTGACATTGCACCAGTGCCTCAAGTATAGTCGAGATGGGAGACAACATACGGTCTATGCTGACAAAAGACCGTTTCATGTAGCCGAAACTCACTATGCAAATGCTAAGTATTACTTCACAGATCTGGTGTCACCTCAAAAGCCGAATGATGGGGATCACAAGTCGACAATGAAGACAGGATCTTCGCCTCATGAAGATGATGAGGATGTGGGGAGAACATTGGTACACATGTTCAAAGAGGAAGAAAGGCAAGGCAGAAATCTCCCTCTAACCCCGATTCATTTTAGCATCTCCATAATTATCCATGACGAAACTCCGTCTTCACTTGGAGAGGAGTCTTTGCCCTCTGCCCCCAGTTCTGAGCCACCTTGGCCAAAAGATGAACCAGAGGTCAATCTTGAGATTTAGCAAGTCACGGGGATAGAATTCTCAGCTCCAAAGATCACCTATACTCCAGACCATCAAAACGTCCTGCATATCCCTGTTGCACTCTTGAAAACAGAAGTGGCATGCCAACCGCCACAAAATATTTTTCAAAACCCGGGTGTTATAAGCATAGATGATGTTCCTTGTCCCACAACAGGGCTGGTACAGACCAGTGACCAGTCACAAGTTCGGCACTTCCCTGGTTTGGCAGGAAAACAATTTGAGAAAGGACGGTCTTCTTCCCCTCAAGGGCAGGATCCCTTAGTAGAGTTAAGAAGCGAAGTTCGCAATCTTCAGAGCCAATTGAAGGTTATGCATATCACTGCAAAACATCTCAAGGAGTTCATTCCTGAGACCAAAAGCTATGATGGGTTTAAAGTGAATGCACCACTAATGGAGGCCAAGGCCCCTCCTAATTGGACTATCTATAGTGAGCAGGCTCATCAAATGATGAGGAAAATGAAGTTTACTCACAACTAATACCTACATGAAGGCTATATGTATATACATTTCTTGATATAACAAAAATGACAATGGTGCATTTGAGTCCAAAGTTACAAGGGGAAGGTCAATCATGCCTACAAATTCTTCAAACATGGTCTTGTTGCAATAGAACTATGAGACTGCAATTACCCTAAAAAATATTTACTATAGTTTGATGAGTTTGGCAACTCAGTAAGTGATCATCATGGTCCTCAAAAATAATCATGGTTAGAAGATATAAACATTTTTTAAAGAATGTATATTAAAAACAACTTGAGGAAGAGCATTGCGAGCAACAACATTTACGGATAACAATTCACTTTTAAAAATACACAATTAAACATAATCCAAATGATTAAAATGCATATAAACATTTTAACATAAATGCATCATTCAAAAGATCTCACAAAATAGGAACTCGAATAAAACCAGGATGAGAGGAGAGAGAGAGAGAGAGTGTTCACACATAATGATACCATGAGTTGCCATGTAGAGGGAGAGAGTGAAAGTTTAACTAAAGTGGAGAGCGGCCATGAGAAGAGAAAACATTGAAAATAGGATATGATGGATTTAAGGTCCATCCAAAACAAATTAGACCATCAAATTTAAGTTAGTTCTGTTAACAATAATATCACAGCACTTAATGACAAACAAAAAGAAACGATGGTAGACCAAAGGTCCATCCTATAGAAATATACTATCATAATGAGTTATTCCTATTATTATGAATATATAACTGTCATAATGATTATTACTATCTCTCCAGCCCCTGCGACCCATTCATCTTCCTATATTTGTTTTTGCTTCGATTCATTGAGAGAGAGAAAAGTTCTAATTAAAAGGACACATCTCATGGTTCTACAGTAGAAAAATGGCACATTTAATTTTACTTACATGTCATAGTGGATTGTCAAGGGCCAACACGTAAGAGAAATTATACCTTGTAGAGAAGATCCAAAGGAAAAAGGTGGAGTGGTCTTCTTGGGTCAGGCTATACGTATGATCCACCAAACGGAATAAAATGGAACTTTTCATAACCTAATGGTCCCCAGGTGTATTATTAGTGTCATGGACTCTTAGAAAAGTTTATTTCTTTATATAATTATTTTGTTTTTATTTTTATTTTATTTTATTTATTTTTATTGTTATTATTTTATCATTATTACTTATGTTCACTATTATTTTTTAGTTAAAACTTTTTAATTTTAAGGTCATTACATTTATTATTATTGTTTTATTAGTTCTAAAAAAATAGGGTCATTACATTTTTTAAGGTCATCACATTTATTATTATTGTTTTATCAGTTCTAAAAATTAGGGTCATTACAATCATCCTTCATCATTCCCCAATGAGTCTCACCCGTGCTCACAAAATGGCGAACCATCCCG
This sequence comes from Amborella trichopoda, assembly GCF_000471905.2. Next base: position 9,531,999 of record NW_006494789.1, read on the forward strand.
CCACCTATACTTGTCGTAAAGCTAGTGGGTCATCATTTTTCACCCACGTTTCACGCATCATCCATCTTTCACAGGTCGCCTCATGCCATCTCCCCAAAGTGAGCTGAAACCACCACCATACTCACTCCATGGCCTCCACAGACTACCACTCAACACTATCACGGTCCATCTGTATGACCCTAAACTGTAGTGCACGTCTTGGGGGCATGACGATAAAAGGCTCCGCATAGATCCCGAAGGCATGACCTTAAACACGCTTGCACACAAAAAAAAAAAGAAGAAGAGAAAAAAAGCGGCCATGGTGTATACCTGAACAAGGGAACGCCACGAGTAAAAATGATAGACGGGCATGGTCATGAAACCATAGGTAACAGAGTTTTATAAATAAAAAAACCCAGGCACGGTGAAAACCCAAAAAGGCACTATGAGTAACAATGAAAGAATAATGGTGGACATGGCCGAAAGGTCATGGGTAAAAGAGCCTCAAATAAAAAGGAAGTTGGTGAAAACTGTCTCTACGGCTCTGCTTCCCAAGTCCAAGTGAAAATCTGCAAATAACGCTTAGGATCAATAAACAAGTTAATGCAACATTCTCCTCAACAGGCGGCTTCAACCCACATTCAAAGAAAAATCCCTGGGGTTACAATACCAGAATCCAAAAATACGAGCTCTAAGGAAAAGATTCCGACTGCCTGAGTCTATTTATGAAAGGGACTCGAAGGACAGAAGATTCGCCAAGAAGGACAGTACTCCCACGAGGTCACAAACACACTCTAAAAATGCTAAAGACCACCACAAAGGCAAGAAACTGACAAAGCCAGAGTGAACCTGTCAGATACTTCAGTCCGCCTCGCCACAAGTCCCTCTAGCCGACAGACCCAGACTTTCGAGACAGGCTAACAAAATGCTCCAGATTGGACCCAACATATGGGGCCCACAAAGGTATCCTGATTGTCAAAAGCAAACCTGATATCAACCAAAAAAAAAACAAACCCAGACCAAATGGGAAAAATGCCCTTCAGCTGGCACTCGACTCCCAGATGGACCTGATTCTGACTAACGAGATCCGTACAAACTCCTCAGCTTCAGAATCACAAACAGCCCATGCGAGGGTGATGACTTCCACAAGATCCCTCAAAAAAGTCTCTTCTCCCCCTAAAGTCTCCACAGATGGACCTAAACATTGCATCCAAACGTTTGAGCATCCTAGTTGCAGCATTGCATGAATCTCCTCGGCGTTGACGTGGTCCTATGGTCATGAAGAAAAAAGTAATAAAGCCGAAGGAAATTTTTCGAATGTTGCCCTTCTCACTTCTTTCGAAGCACAACATTCGATGGGGCAAGCTATTTGAACACATTTTTCAGCACCTTGCTCCCTGATGCGGAATAAAGAGGAAGCAAGTCAGTAAAGCCTCAACGTACAGTGGAAATTTTGATAGCCTCAGAATGATACCAAAACTGATCAAGATCTTCATAAGCACTCCAAAAGGCTACTTGCCAAGTTTCATCCCAATCCGACATGTCTAAGGCAATGAATACAAATTAAACAATTTCGAAAAAGTTGGCCTCTCGCACCCTGAAATGGACCCTGTAATTGGAACTATATTTTCAGTACGTCAAATTACTATGGGACTACCACCATTGGATCCAACATGGTCGAAACTCCTTATGGGTCAAGTTTTGGCTTAATCGGGCACTCCAGGACAAAGTTATGGGTAAAATACCGAAAAGGGGTAGGTCGCACACTATTCCCGTGTGGCCACCCTGCACCAAAACACCATTAAAGGTGGTTGTTTTCACAGTCATGGGAAATGACTTTCGGGGCCTACATTTCACTCGATCCGAATCAGATCGCGTTCAATTTTTGTGAGCATGTTCGTCTCAACATGACAAGCGTTTTTATATGTGCGCCCAATGACGATGCCCGAACAGAGAGAAAAACTAGAAAGAAGTTGTTGATCATTGAAGAAAATTGCAAAAAAATCAGCAGTAGTACGCCTCATTCAAGCAGCTAAATCATGACGGTCGCGTACCCAAGACGACGAAATCTTCGTCCGGACACAAAATCGAGTTGCGTTTGTTGCAACGTGACCGTGATGGCATGCTCAGTGTGATTCAATGAAGAAACTGAAGAAAAACATCAAGGAGCAAGCGCACTATCGATCCGAAGTTTTCAAGATTAATCCAAACTTCAAGTCTCATGATCATGGCTTAAAAACATGATTCATAGCTCGAAGTTAGTATCAAATCGATCGTCACGCCGAACCCTACAAGAAAAAAATCATCTTTCGATCAAACGGGCATTAGAGCAACTTCGGATCAATCATGGAAGATCACGCAAGTTCTTGGGCAGCAGCAAGGACTGTTCTAGAATTCCACACATTGTTAGGCAGGGGCAAAACAGTCCTTTTGTACCCATTTTTAGAATTTCTTTTAATTTAATTAAATTGTAATTATCTTCAATTTTAGATAGTTTTTGGGCATCCACCCATGTTTGGGTCCAATTCTATATAAACATGCAAAGCCTAATTGTAAAAGGTCATTTGGTTCATTCTTCAATCATTCAATAAAGTTTTCAATTCTTGCTTAAGCTCGTGGGTGCATCTTAGAGAGAGAGAGAGAGAGAAGAGAGAGAAGACGAGGGCTGATACCCCTTAGTAAGGTCATTTTCTCTCTCCTCCTCTTTTCTCTCTCATCTCTATCTCTCTTTTTCTCTCTCATCTATATCTATTTTTCTCTCTCCTATTTTCTCTCTCATCTCTATCTCTCTTTTTTTCTCTCTTATTTTCTCTCTCATCTCTATCTCTCTCCTCTTTTCTCTCTCGTCTCTTCCCTTCTCTTTCATGCTTTCATCTTTATTTGTTTCTCCCTCTTCCTCATCTGGTCTATCATATATCTCTTTCCCTACTTTTCTTTCTTTCTCCATTCACGTATGGCGGACCTACCGTCATGAATAGTATGTTGGGCCTTTGTCAAAATTCTCTCTTCTGTCAAAGACGGCGCAAGCCTATCGCCTCTTGCGTTTTCTCTCTCTTTCTCTCTTCTATCACAGACGACGAAAGCCTATCACCGCCTTTGTTTTCTCTCTCTTTTTCTTCTTTTCTATCACTGCCGGCACAAGCCTAGCGCCGCCTGTGTTTTCCATCCTTGTTCTTCTATCACAGATGACGCAAGTCTATTGTCGCTTGTGTTCTTTGTCTCTCCTCTTTTTCTGTCACAGACGGCGCAAGCCTATTACCGTCTGTGTTCCTTCTCTCTCTCTTCCATCACAGACGGTGGAAGCACATTGCTGCCTGTGTTCTTTCTCTCTCTTCTCTCCTTATGTCACAATCAGCGGGGGACCATCGTGGCCTGAGTTTCTTCTACTTCTTTCTCATATCACATTTGGCGGAAGCCTGTTGTTGCCTGTGTTTCCTCCTCATTTTTCTTCCTCATGTCATAGCCAACGGGGACACAACACCGTCTAAGTTTTCTCTCTCAATCTCTCATTGCCGTCTGAGTCTGTCCTTACCCTTTCTTTCCCTATATACTCTCTCATGCTCTCCTTCTCCCTTCCTTCCCTTCTCTCTCTTCTTCTCTCATTGTTTTCTCTCTTCCTCTGCTTCTTCTTCTCTTTTCTCTTCTTTTCTTCTTCTTCTTCTCTTCTCTCTCTCTTTCTGTTCTTCTTCTTTCTTTCTCTTACACTTTCGTTTGACCAAGAGAGGTGGAGACTAACCTTCCATGATAGTCCTGTCGTTTAGCCCTAATGTCGTTGTGCCGGTCAGAGTTACTGTGCCCGCTTTATCGCCACAACAGACTAGCCATTGTGGCTAGCTAGTCGGTATTGGTACTGTCGTTTAGTAATAATTATGTTGTGCCGGTCTAAGTTATCGAGCCCATTTTACTGCCACGTCGTGTCAATTACTTACTAGTTTAGTCACTGTGTCAATCTCACCAACTGGTCGAATTCTTCTAACCCCAATCTTTATTCTCTCATTCTTCTCTTCCTCTTTTTGAATGTGCACGCTCGTATATGTTCCCCAAAGGCAAAGTGGGGTCCCTTGACCCACTTGTCTTGTAACATTTGCTATATGTGTGTGATTGCAGAAACATGAGAATACATGCCAAGGGAGGTGATTCCATACTAGTTTTACGACTGGGGGGCTTTCTTCGTGATCTAAGAGGCCGCCCACGCAAGCTAGCTCGAGTAAATCCCGAACTCACTTTAAATTCCTCTCTCATCGGTTGGTCCACCTGCCCTTGCTCTTGAGCAAGATTCCCGAGAGAGTGATCTTAAGTCTCGGGTTCCCCTGAAACCCGAGACACGTGACGCCCGATCATCCTGATCCGGAGGGCGAGATCGAGGTACCTAACCAGTCCTCTATTTGGATTGCCTAGAAGATGTGAATCCATGGATATTCAATTGCATTTTTTATATTATTACCCTACATTTAATTTTATAATGATTAACTTCTCCCATTGATTCCAAACTTCAATATTATTTCTTAACTAAGATGAAGTCCTTATTTTTTTCTTATTCTTTTCCATTGTATCCTTAATATATAAATTATATCGCAATAATAATTAATATATAATATATAAATAATATTTTATAAAAATAATATATTATTTTATATATTTGTATTTATTTTAATAATTTAATTGTATTATATTTAATATATAATTATTATGTATAATATATGTAATATATGATATTTTTATACTATATATTATATAATTAATATATAGTATAATACATTTTATATCTTATATATATTATATAAATATATAATAAAATATGATGTCTATAATATACTATAATATAAATATATAATAGTATAAATTAATTTGTATTATATTATATTTTATTATATGCATTATATATTTATATTTATTTTATTAATGTAATTGGATTATATAATATATGATATTTATATAGTACTATATATATATATATATTATAATGTACATATTATATACATTATATATAATCTACATATTAATTGTATCATATATGATATAAAAATACAATATATTATATTATGTAACAAAAACTACTTTCTCTTTAGGGGGTGGAGATATATACATTAATAAAAATAAATATAAAATACATTATATTTCATATTATATTATGGTATAGATCTTACATATTTATATATTTATGTTATTAATATATATTTTATTATAAAATAAGGCATATATCTTATATAGTTATATATTTATGTTATTAATATATATTTTGTTATAGATAATATAAATATTTATCATATTATATATAATATATCATATAATATTTAAGTTAAATGGCTTTGTGATTCGTGGACCTCAATATTTCAAATTAACTTAAATGGATTGTAAAATTTCGGGTCCGACATGGATTGGCCAATCCAAAAAACTGTGAGCCCTATTCCACCTATTTTGGCGTAATAGCATTATCCACGTTTTTTGCCCAAAAACGTGGATTGGCCACTCTTTGGGATTCAGCTACCCATGCATGAATGTATTACCCAAACAAGAGATAAAGGCCCAATACCTAGATAGCGTTATCCTGGAGAGTCCAATGCAGGTACCCAAACAGGTCCTTAGATAAATTCTAAATGATGTGAATTATAAGGGACATGATCATAATTTTCTCTACTTTATATTAAACATTACAAGGACCTTGCCTATTTTTGCAACATTTATCTTGTCTATTACTAATTTTGTCTACTTAGTTCTTAATTTTTTCCATAAAGTTCTTTAATTCTCTCGGCAAGTCTTACTCTCCTAAATCTCTCCTCCCTCGCTTTTCATAAATTACCTCACTCTCTCTTTCCTCATATCCCTATCTTTTTCGTATCTCTTCCTTACAATCTTTCAACCTATATATTTGAAGTTCGTATCAAAATGTCTCAACAATGTAGTTTAAATCGTGGAAAGTTATAAAAAGAGATCAATTACTTTTGGTACACGGAGGTCACAACTGTTCTTGTCCATCTGATTTAATATCTGGTGGTTGATAGTTCAAAGAAAAATATTTCAAACTTTGTGACACCTCTCCAGCCATCAAATTTGAAATTGGATGGCTAGGGTTACTTGTAACTTCCTCATGACAAAGGTCAATGATCACTTATTATACAATATTAAAAGTTGTATAATATTAGGTGGTTTGTAAAAGTTTACGTGGTTTGTATGTCCTAAAAACTACCCTTTGCAACGGTTTTCAAATCCCCTATAGTAATGGCTTCCAAACTCTACTGAAACCTAGATCAGCCTCTCTGAGCTCTCCCTCACTTTCTCTCTCTTTTGTCATCCTGTGTCTCCACTTTCTCCATCACTCTCTCACTCTATTTTTTCTCTTTGCTCATCCTCTTTTTTATATAATGTCCTCTCTCCATCATCCTCTCTCTCTCTATCTCCCCCTCTTTGCAAAAACTTTCATTCATTTTGATGGTTCTTGGATGTGCTAATTCTGATTCTAGTATTAAATTTTTTTACCATTTAAATGTTTTTGTGCTTTTCTATGTGGGTTTCTTGTGTTACTCTCTTTT
>NW_006494789.1:9570418-9614839 GCF_000471905.2 Amborella trichopoda
CCTGCATGATCATCCTATCTAGTAAGGAAAGAAAGAAAATATATACAGTTTCATAAAAAAAGGGTGCTTGAGAAACTACAAGCTAACTATATCTAGGAAAAAGTGAAAATTTACAAAAAAAAAAAAACTTAATTGTATAATATTTTGTAGGGTGAGGTTTATATAAGGTGTAAACCTTATACTATTGAAGTAAGGTGCATTTCAAAACTATGTCGAAAATGTAGTTTCGGTGCTGCAAAGCATTATGATGATATGAAATCCATTGTTGCCTCCAATTCTAAAATTTAAAATTATAAAAATAGTGACGTTCAACTAAGTCTATAAACACTTTAAAATCTTGAAAATGGACAGCCCTGAAAATGTGTTTAAAAGATGAACTATTTTTAGGTCTAGAAATCCTTTTTTTATCATGTCTATGAATCTCGAGATCGAGATGATCAATTTAAGGGTTTTCTAGTATATGAACAACCATCTCTAGCGGGTGTTTTAAGTGCATCTTACTCGTACTTTATAAGGTTGACACCTCATATAAACTTTTTCCTATTGTACCCATTTTGTGTTATTCCAACTCATGATTACATGTATTTTAATTGACATTTTTGGGATTAAATAAAAAATAGTTAATATATTAAAGAGCTCATCTCTGATTTACATTTTTATAAATTTCCTTGAAAGAAATTATAGAAATACATAATGATAATGGCAAGATATTCTAGAAGTTGCACGGTACAAAGTGAGCATGGTACGCGCCGGTGATACAAATATCCCAGCTTCCAAAGAAAATAAAAGTTGCCTCTCCTATACTCAATGAAGTCCTCTAAATTCTTAATAGAAACACAGAGAAGACATGTCCCAAATGCTTAAATGCTCCAAAGAATAAATTTATATCAGAAATGATCCAAATATATATCTTAAAAACTCAATTCTACAAACCCAATAATTCACTATCCAAAATATGTCATATTATTTCTTTTTTTCTTTTCATTTTGCAGAAAAGGAGAGCAAGACAGGTGGCTGATGGAAATTCATGGCCGCGGTCACCCCGGAAACCATGTGAAGTTTGGGGGAATTTTGGTCATTTTAAATTCTGAAACATGGAAACAAGCGGCCGAATCTCAAAACTTGACTGCCAAGTTGCAAGTGGAGTTCACAGGGCCAGCCGGCAAAACAACGGTGATATCACAACTGGTAGATGACTTAGCCTGAAACTCAACGATCCCAAAGAGCCCGACCTTGCCACTCACTTCTGATATCGAAGTGAAAAACAAGGAGCCCTTAAGAATGTCACTCAAAAAATTTGGTTTCGTCACCAATTTGTCAGCGACTATCACAACTCTCGTGCTCAGCATGTGGGACCCACGCGCTGCAATTCGGCCTTCTGGGTCCAGAGATTGGGCCACCTCCACCCCTCTATAGTAGGCAAAAGCCGTTGAGTTGGAAAATTTGAAACTAGCCACATTTGGGTTCTTTATTACCAATACTAAGCCAAGGGTCACATTGAGGTTCACCATAGGGAACATTCCGAATTATATGTCCTCCAGTGTAACGGCCCTGGCCTCCACTTTAGGTTGCTTGGGCTTCAATAAGGTGAAACATAAGATAACTAAAGTTATTCCGCAGAGAAGGATTAGCAGGAGGGTAACCAAACAACATATCTTGAAGCATTTCAAGGGCATCTTGCCGGCCATCTTCTTCGGTCCTGTCGATTTCGGTCGTTTTAGTAAAGGGAAGATGACACTCTAGATTGATGTGAGATATGAACAGAGAGTAGAGTCCTCTCTCTCTCTCTCACATGAAGTATGAAATATGAAGAAAGGGAGTCCTCTGTCTCTCTCAGTGTGAGATGGTTATGGGATATGAATGGGGGGAGTTATATAGATATCGATGAAAGCATTGATCGAGATTTTGTGTTCATTGATAACGACACGAGAGAACTTATTTGCATGATGTGTTTAATATTAGGGTCTGTTTTATGCAAATTAACACACTTGAACTTTCGAAGTTGTCAATTCTTTATGATGCTAGTGCTGGATATTTTTGATCATTGATCGATAATGGAATTGCATTAGAATGGTCATGGATGACGTGGTTGTCTGACGGATTTGGGAATCATCATCGTCGTCATCGTCATCATCATAGTTTTTTTCTCAAATATTTGGGGTAGGCTATGCAAATCCTAGGTGCTCTATCAAGGGTCGTATTTTTAGTAAGATCATAAATCCTCGTATTTTTTCTCACTACTTCCAACTATGTCTTTTATGAAATCAGTTTCATTACATAACATGGAAGAAAGCCCATCTCTTTTTAGTCCCAAAGAAATGCTTCGGTTTGAGAGAAACCCATTGACTCCATCAAAATTTTCAAAATTTTAAAGGGTGAGTTCTGTATGGCGCTTGAAACAGTCAATGTAAGGCCACCTTTAAATGATGCCGAAAGATGTTCTTTCAATGCCAAAAATCCCTACGGTGGTTTGAAAATTTAATTCCATACTAATTATGAAATTTAAAGTTTCAAAAATAGTGTAGATTTAGTTGATCTATGAATAATTAAAAATCTTGAAAATAGACTATTCAAATATACATTTCAATGTGCACTATTTTTATGACTTGAAATCTTTATTTGTTTAACATCTATTCATTTTGAGATCAAGATAATCCATTAAAAGGTGTTTTGGTATCCAAATGACCTTTTCTAATGAATTTTTGAAGTGTGCCTTATTTTTTATAATATAAAGTTGACCTATGTAAACTTTTTCCAATTTTAAAAGGCACACATAAAATCCCCTCTACTCTTTTCACCTAATGTAAATTACACGAGTGCCACTTATCTTTTATCTAATGCCAGCCCTCACAAATCCTCGTCTCGTGAGAAAAAGGGCCTCCCTCTCTCTCTCTTCCACCCATGGGCACGTGAAATCACCAAAATTTCACAGAATTTCTCCATTATCCAGTGTCCCGTTCTCAATCTCACCGTTATAACCAGCAAAGCCCCAACTCTGGCGCTTCCTTCTCTTCAAGCTAGATACAATGGAGAAGAAGCTCTCAAGAAAACCGCAATCCAAAGCCTTTACCCATCACAATGTTGAAGTCCACTATTTCAATTTTTTTTGTTGTTCGTTGAATATTTTTTATTATATTACTCATTATAATGTCATTTTTTTATTAAATTTGACATGCACTCTCTCTCTCAAAATTTTGATATAATTTTTCTCTTTAAAAATTTTTATGTAGTTTTTCTTTCTAAAATTTGATATAATTTCTCTTTCTAAAATTTTAAGATATTTTCTCTCTTTAAAGCTTAAAATTTAAGATAGTCTCTTTCAATTTCATGTACTTTCTCTCTCTAAAATTTGATATAGTTTCTCTCTCCATAATTTTAAGATACTTCTCTCTTTAAAAATTAAAATCTGATGTCTTTAATTTTTTTGAGAAAGTTTCTCATTTAAAAAGTTTTAGATAGTTTCTCTCTCAATAACTTGATATAGTTTCTCTCTCTTTCTAAAATTTTAAGATACTTTCTCTCTAAAATTTAGAATTTGAGATAATTTCTCTATCTAAAACTTAGAATTTGAGATAATTTCTCCATTTTAAAATTTAGAGATAGGTTCCTTCTCTAAAAAATTTCAAATACTTTCTCTCTCTAAAACTTAAAATTTGAGATATTTTCTCTCTCTAAATTTTTTGAGAAAGATTCACTCGAAAGGTTTTGAGATATTTTATCTCTCTATAATTTTCAAGTACTTGCTCTCTCTAAAACTTAAAATTTGAGATATTTTCTCTCTGTAGAAATTTTGAGATAGCTTTCTCTCTAAAACGTCTTAGGTATTTTCTCTAAAATTTAAAATTTGAGATAGCTTGTTTTCTCAAAACATTTTGAGATAGTTTCTCTTTCTAAAAAATTCGAGGTAGTTTATCTCTCTAAGACTTAAAATTTGAGGTAATTTCTCTATTTAAAAATAATGATATAGTTTCTATCTCCAAATATTTTTATATACTTTCTTTAACTAAAATTTAAAATTTTGAGATAGTTTCTCTCTCTAAAAATTTTGAGATAGTTTCTCTATCTAAAACTTAAGATTTAAGATAGTTTTTCTCTCTAAAATTTTTGAGATAGTTTCTCTCCTTAAAACTTTTCAAGTACTTATCTCTTTAAAACTTAAAATTTGATATAGTTTCTCTCTTTAAAAATTTTGAGTTAGTTTCTCTCTCTAAAACTTAAAAATTGATGATGTTTCTCTATCTAAAATTGTTTACATGCTTTCTATCTATAAAACAAAAATTTGAGATAGTTTCTCTCTCTAAGATTTTTTAGGTACTTCCTTTTTATAAAACATAAAATTTGATATAGTTTCCCTCTAAAACTTTTGAGATAGTTTCTCTCATTAAAACTTAAAATTTGAGATAGTCTCTCTCTAAATTTTGGGATATTTTCTCTCTCTAAGAATTGTTAGGTACTTTCTGTTTATAATAATTAAATTTTGATATAGTTTCTCTCTCTAAAAATTTTGAGATAGTTTCTCTCCTTAGAACTTAAAATTTGATATAGTTTCTCTCCAAATTTTAGGATAGTTTCTCCCTCTAAAAATATTCAAGTAGTATCTCTCTCTAAAACTTAAAATTTAATATGATTACTCTCACTAAAAAATTTGAGATAGTTTCTCTCCTTAAATTTTTTTAAGTATTTCTCTATCTAAAATTTGATATAGTTTCTCTCTAAAATTATTTCCTCTCTAAAATTTTAGGATACTTTCTATCTCTAAAACTTAAAATTTGTGATAGTTTCTCTCTCTAATTTGTAGGGGTGTTTTGGTAGAATTAATTTTATTTTATTAAGTAGGCACCTTTGTAGTGGAAAAATTTCCTAGAAATAATTTTCTAAGGATAAAGGCAAGGATACAAATTTCTTTATTTTTGGCTTGAAATAGGAAAATAATTTATGATGGAAATACTTTTTTCTCCCAAAATTTTGATCCCAATGCCAAAAATGTGCCATCTCCACAAAAAAAAATAAAAAATGGAAATGTATTTCCAGGTATCCAAACAGCCCCCAAGGGGGGATGATTGAATCGGAAGGTTAGGTATTACTATTATATTTTTACTAATTTCTGCTTTCAATCTTTATTAATAGGTCAAATCTCCTATAGATGTGTCATTTTTATCTACACTCATTGATGTATCGATGTAAGGAAGTCACATCATTATTTTATTAACAATATTTACGTGATACAAGTTTTCAACTTTCTCCCTCCAAACATAAATTCAATCATGTTTCCCATTAGACGTAAATAGACCTAGCCCTTCTCATCTAAACTAAGAACAAAAATAAGGTTTCACATTATATTGAAGGCGTACAAAGTATTAGTACGAGAAAAACTATATTAAGCAATTCCAACTTGTGGGTGCCAACACCTAGCACATAACAAAAGGAGTCATTCCCCATATATATTTGCTAGTCGTTAGTTCCAACTTCCATCATATTATCAAAATGGTCCCTAGTTCTTAAAACATGTCTATGTGATATGTAATGCCGAGTCCACCCACCATCCACTCAAATCATGGTCACCCAACATGGATTGAGGAATCACACAAACTAGGTTGAGTTTCTTGTAGTTGCTCCTTTATTTATTGTTCTTGCATTGGCTACTATTGGAAACATTTTGATTAGGACATTTAGGTCTAATATGTCATATCTCTCCACATATAATATTTTGGCAGATTGTTGAAAGTCTTTCCTCTTAACAATTTGAAATATTTTCCCTTCCTTTTGAATCTCTTTTTATTAGTTCAATCATTTTAGCGCTAAGATGACCACTTTTAGAAGAATTTTGGGCGAAGCTTCCATGCCCTTTTGTTTCTTCTCTGCTTCTATACTCAAGTGCATGGGCAAGTTTAATATAATAACACCTTAAGTGTTTAAGAGTAATTACTACTGGTTCCCATGAAGATAGTAGATTGTTCAATACAGTTGACATTTACATACCATTGGAAATAGGGTTCCAGTCGTAACATGGTCTTTAACAAGGACAATCATCATGTTAACATACTCTACCACTGACTCATTTCCCTTCATTTTATATAAATTATATTTTTGAAACAAAAGTTGAAAATGGGTTTATGTTATAGATCCATACTTTTCCATCAATGTTTTCATCATTAATTTAGAAATTTTATAATCTTTAAATGCACTAATCATATCATCCTCCATAAAAATAAAGTGGATTTTGCTAGTTTGCCGTCTTCTACCTATTCATCAAATTGTCTTCTACTTTGTGCAATGTGGTTTAAACCCAATTCAAGTTTAATAGAGCATAAACCATAGTCAATTTTGTTTGGAATTAGGATATAATTCCCTTTCCTTATCTACATATTGAAGTTTGTCTAGTTAAGTTTTTTGGTTTTAAACAGTTCATTGATCACCGATATAATAGCCATAGTATCAAAAGAATGAGAGAAAATCAATGGAGATAGAATGCAAGGTTCATGCGAACTAACCACTTTCTCGATAGAGATTTTGTAGACTTTTAAAATGATAATCGTTGCGCTTATTTTTGTTTGACGGTGAGTCACTGATTTCCTCGAGTAGTGAAACGACCAACAAATAGTTTGATGTGGCCACAGCCAATGTGTGTAGTAGGGTTTGGTGTAGTATGAGAATTCGTAAGAGTGTTGTTGCCTTCCACAATGAATAGTGAGTAAAATAAAATAGGATATGGTCATGAGCCAGGCACAACTACTAGCAAAAAGTCCCCTCCCCCCTAAAAAATAAAAAATAAAAGAAAGACATTAATATTGAGAACGACAACAGCAAGGCAATATCCCTATACACAAATGTGGATTATGGTGCTTCTGTTTCTTGAGTAAAATTTTGGTGCTTCATACCACAGAAAATATCATTTAGTGAATTGGGATCAGGTTTGTATGCCGGCAAAGTTAGGGGGTTTGGGTATCAAAAAGCTAAAACTTATGAATTGGGTTCTATTATCCAAATGCTGGTGGATAATTTTTCAGAATTCTTCTCATCTTTGGAAAGATATGTTGATTGCAAAGTATGGCTTCAATCATGTATCTCATTCTATCAAGAAAGGTTGCGGAGACAAGTTCACATCTCAGATTTGGAAAGATATCTATAGCTGCAGAAATATTGTCCTAAGCAATATTAGATGGTTAATGGTAAAGAAGATAGTACTTTCTTTTGGTTTAATAGATGGCTTGGTGATGCACCTCTGTATTCTGTGTTTCCTGACCTTTTTGTCAAAGCTACTCAGCCAACTGCCAAAATTTCAGAACTGATAACGTTTTCTCCTTCCAATGGTGCGGTTTGGAATATTGAATGTCTCTACAACTTGCTTCTAGATACAATCATATCGCAGCTGCAAAATCTTTTACATCTCCTTGAACAAGCATATATTTCTCCTAATTTTGATGATGTTTCCCCTAATTTTGACAATGTAATTATCTGGGAGACTAAAAATGATGGGTTGTTCTCTTTTAAATAAGCTTATAAACTTCTTTTTATGGACCGGGTCTGTAATAGTGATTCTACACTTGGTTCTATATGAAGTGGCCTATTCCTGTTGCAATCCAGGCTTTCCTTTGGATAGCCTGTCAAGGAAAATGCTTGACGGTGGACAATCTATGAAAAAGGGATAAAATTCTTCCTAATATTTACCTGATGTGCAAAAACGATGGAGAAACTGGTATTCATCTATTCTTACATTGTCCTTTTGCTGCTTGCTTATGGCATTGGGCTCTCTCTATATTGGGTCTATTCTTTATGTTACCAGTGAACCTCATTAGTACTATTAAAGAAAAGAGGTGTTATTTAGAAGTGCTATTATGTGGCAGGTTTAGCTAGAACGAAACAGGAGAACTTTTGATGGTTTGAGTATGAAAGGGGTCAAAGATTGTATTTTGCCATTCCTTTGGAATAGGTTCTCTTCGAAAACTGAAGATCGGGAAGTTCTTCAGACTGACATTTATGTCAATCTGAAAAATCTAACTCATTCCTCCTCCTACTTGGGTCCTCTTCATTGGACCAAAAAGTCACCTCCAAAAGGTTGCCTCAAACTAAACTGTGATGGTAGCTCTTTAAGAAACCCAGGTCCTATGGGTGTTAGAGGATTTCTTCGTGACAATGCTGGGTTGGTCTTTTTCTCTTATATTGGTCAATGTGGCTCTACTACTACCAATCAAGCTGAAATGACAGCCTTTTTACAAGGCCTGCAAATTATTACTGATAAGGGTTTTGATGGGGGTATTCATATTGAAGGTGATTATCTAAATGTTATTAAGTATTGCAGGCAAGAGCAAGAGATTCCTTTGTCCTTGCATATCTTCTAGATTAAAATTCTTGATCTTTGTGTTGCGTCAAATACGTGGATCTCCTTCAGCCATACCTATCGAGAGGCCAATGATATTATTGACGGCCTTGCTAAGCATGGAGTTCACCTTCTGTCTTTGTTTGTTTTTAGTGCTTTGATTCCAATATTGTAACCTCATGCTTTTTAAGCATCTTTTTAATACATGCTTATAACATTTGTTAAAAAAAAAAAAATGTGGTGCTTCATGATAGACTGATTGATTTTTTTTTTGTTTAAAAAACAATTGGGTTTTTTCAAGGAGTGTAAACTTAAAAAATTAAGGGGTCATTTGGATATTTGGAAATATATTGTCTGTGAAATATATTACTGACGTAATACATTACTGCATTACCTGCAAATGGATTGTTATTGTTTGGGCAGTATTTAGATGCAACCTGGGAAATACATTACTTCTGTTTGGCCATGTCTGGAAGAAATATGGGAAATGCATTACTAACATTTTACCAACACTTGCCTATAAACTATCATTTCTTTCTTTTTTATCACAAAATTCCCTGAAATCAATTTAAGCAACATGTATCATACTCTGTTTAATTTCAGCAACATCATATATCATACTTTGATAATTTCAACAGCATGTAGCTCACCTTGATTATAAAAAGAATGCACCGAAATTCATATCAGAGAGTATCAAAATCATTCACTTGCTGCCTCTATTTGCAATTTCAACTTTCTTTTATTGAATAAAACAAATACAATGTTTTATGTGAATAAGAAATTAAATACTACAAACGATAAAGCAAGATGTCAGAAGATTATCTCAACTGGACTTAGTACACCCGACACCGTGTCTCCTACTGGTACATGAGATCAATGGTCTATCTCGGATCTTCCAAATATGGGAAAACCTTCACAACAATATGAGAGCAATAACTATTTGATCGAGCCAAGGCTTTAATGCTTTAGGCTAGTTTATGAGTGGTGCCCACCTCCATAGTCTCTTAAGGGGGCATACCTTTTATCTCTCTTTTGAGAGATGAGACATTCAAGAAAGAAAGAAGAATTTCCCAGAGGATGGCGTGCCACCCGATAGAGTTTAAAGAGAGAGAGATAGATTTTTGGTGCAGAAAATGAGAGATGAGGAGACATTTACTTATAGACTTTTCATGGGGATAGAGTTCCATAGGGATAGCCTTGTAGATTGATCTTGACCAATGAATCGTAGGAAATTTGTGGGGTAAGAGAATATAGACATTCATTCTTTAAATCAGCAATCATGATTCAAAGGATAATGCAAAACTTTAGCCTTCAGTTTCCTAAACCTTTATCCTATCAAATAAAAGATAAGTAAAATATTAGATAATATATGTTCATGTAAATATTTCTTTAACATAATTCTAGTACTTTTTGGAGTTGAACTCCTTAAAGCTTATCTCTTTTAGTTATCCTAATCTCTAAGGACTCATAGAGCATATCATGCTTTAATTGACTAGCTCAACAAGACATGATCCAAATCAATAGATCTTAATTAAGTGGATCTCAAAATTGTAGAGAATTCCCCACTTTAAGTGGGGTGTGCCAACTAGGGCTCCCATAGTGGGCCCCACACACGTCCTAATGGGGTCTTGATGGGCCCTCATCTATTATATTAACCTTTAAAATAAGAAATTTGATTTTTATTATTGAAGAAATAAATTTTATTTTCTCTTATTATTTAAATACTAAAAATTGAATATTTTTATTTTATAAATTTATTTTACAAAAATAAAATATCCAGAGACTTAAAAAAATTTAAATAATAATTCTAAAAATTAATTAACATCAAAACAAATAAAACCAAATAAATTTGATGGGAATGGGATCCTTTTAGGTTTAGGAATTAATATTTCTGAAGCACTTCGTCTTCTATTGTAGACTATAATCTACACTTGCTTTTTCAAACTAACTCAGCAGTTCCCATGACCCACAGACTACTGTAGGGATTCATGATTAAGCTATCAAAGTCAACCAATAGGCAAATGGACATAATCTCAGTGTATGAATTATAGGTTCTCCCTTAGAGAAGAAGCCATGGTCACCTAGACTGGATGCAACCATGACTCTCTAGTGTATAGGGGTAATCTCTCATATATATGCACGTTGCACCCTCAATGGTGTATTGTTTTCCCAATTCGGTTGTCATATACACATGTCGTATGATGGTTCAGTGATGAGGCTTTAACCCTTGTCTCTATAGGGCTATCAACACTGTCGATCAACATATTCCCCACTGCTATACCTTTATAAAAAAGAGCACATTGAGAGCAACCAAGAAACTTTCCCTATCTAGAAATGGAAACTTAATTAACTCAAAATATCATGTAAACACCAACTCTCTCTTGGAGGTCATGTCTCTCTCTTTTGGAGACCCATCTCTATCTTGGAGATTCCTTCCCATAACTCCAAATCGGTGACCTCAAAAGGATGTGTATTATATCCTCCTTATACTATCTTATATAGAGAGTCCAAGAAAGTCCATTTTTTTTACAATAATATCCTTAATTTTTCAGAAGAAAATATGGATATGGTGATTTTGACTATCATCAAACCGAATAGTTTAAAGAAAGAAGTAAGAGATTTTTAGATAGAGCAAGAAATTTGAGTTTGAAGAGAAAGACAAAGAATTTTGAGGGAGAGTGGGCAGACAACAACTACTACTGTGTAATAAAATATTAGTTTAAAATAAGAAATATATGTGATGAGAGACTATTTATTTTTTATACATAATATTAGTTTAAAATAAGAAATATATGTGATGAGAGACTATTATTTTTAATACAAGAAGGTCACAATTATTATCAACTATTGGATATGAAATCAGCATCACTAATTGGGCACAATGTTCAAAACAAATTTTTTTGAAAGTTGTGATACATTTTAATATGTTAGATTTCACATCCAATGGATAAGAAAAATCATGATCTTTTTCTACTAAAAATAAATAGTTTCATGATATACTTCCCCTAAACATGAATGAACCGGATCGGATATCAACTGGACTGTTCTGGATCCAGCTATATCAGCTAGACCTTTTTGCATCCAACGATAGAACATGAACCACATAATTTCTTCTATATAATCGATGTGCTGACATCACCAAAGTTCAGAATTGCCGAGTCCACTGTGAAATTTTAAAATTTTGGTTTGAAAAGAAGGGACAGCGCATGTTTGAATGTTGAATCTCGATTAGGCCTCCCTTTTTCAGTGTGTTGACATCACCACAGTTCAGAATCGCTGAGTCCACCGTGAAATTTTCAAATTTTGGTTTGAAAAGAAAGGGCGGTGCATGTTTGAATTGTGACTCTCGTTAAGACCTTTTCTTTTTCTGGCCACAATTTTCGTGACCACCTTACAAAAAGTAAAATTCCCTTCCCTATCTCAATTAGGCCTCCTTTTTACAAAAAGAAAAATTCCCTTCCCTTTAAGTCTATGTTTCAAAAATCGGTGACCTGATCCAAATCGGTTATTGGTTGGACTGTTCCGAATCGAGATATATATCGGCTGGACCGTTTCTCATCCAGCTATAAAATGGGAACCCCAGAATTTCTTCTATATAACCGGTATGCTACCGAGTCAACTGCAAAAATTTCAAATCTTGGTTTGAAAACAAGGGGCAGCGGCACACGTTTTTAATTCAAATAGTCCCATTATGTTTTCCTAGCCCCACACACACTCCTCTTATACATTACATTATGGGCAATCATTGCACGCCACCTTTTCACATCGTGCGTGTCATTGACAATGGAGTATTCTAAAAGGTTTGGCAAATGCTGTAATAAAAGCACCACCAGAATTCTTAATAACACCACCCCCACTTGTTTATAGTGTAAAATCAGAGAGATCTTCAGAAGAAGAATCGTCAGTTCTAAATTCCACAAATTGATTTTAAAAAAGTGATAGAGAATGTGGGGAAAATCGAATTTTCTACTGAGGTTAGATCTACTCAGAAATGAGCAGATTTGCTCTCATATCAATGGCAGAGCTAGCATAGATTCGAAATACGAAACACTGAAAAAAAAAGCAATAAACTAATTACTTCTAATTAAAATGCAATAAAAACAAAAAAATAATAATAAAAGAGTAAGAAACGATACCAAACTGGGCCAGATGGCGCGGGACTACCGAGCTTTCGAGGGTTCGCCTGTATCAGAACCGGTGTCCTCTTTGTGTCTCTTTCTCCAAGTGTTGACCAAGCCTTTGCTTGGTTGAATGGTTTTTCTGATTTAAAGACAACTTAGAACTAGAGTTTCTTAGGTCTAGGTTTTTCTTCTTTGGGCTTTCTCTCTAACTTCTAGCCTCCCATGTCCTAGCTCCTTTTACTTCTAACCTACACGTCCCACCTTTTTAAGAGGTGTCCCTAGTCTCCCATGTCCCACCTCCTTCCCAAAAAAGGGATGTAAGTTTTACTTTTCTTAGAGACCTACTAGGGATGTAGAATAGATAACTACTAAAATATGGGGATTTGTTAGGTGTTGAATGAAAAACTACTAAAAGATGGGGATTTGCTAGGTGTAGAATAGATAACTATTAAAAGCTAGGGATTTGTTAGGTGTGAAATGGATAACTACTAAAATTAGAAGATTTGCTAGGTGTAGATCATAGGATGGGATCATGGATTGTGATGGTCTATGATTTAGGGGTCTACTGAAATAGTGTGGTCCTATGGGTTCAGGAAAACCATGGAATTTGCCAATTTTAAATGGGGTGTCTACAGTTGCTCTCTTTGGCACTTCTTGTTCCCGATGAGTGACACTGAAGTAGACACTCTTTGGCACTCCTTGTCCTTCAAGGGACAGGTGAGTGGCAAAGATAATGCAGACATTTTAACTTTCATCCTGACATTTCGTGGTCAGAGGGCACACCAACTATTCCTCTAAGACATGGTGCTCCCCTCTCATCCACCTAGGGCATTTTCATCCTAGGGTTTTTGACTTGAGATGTCGGTGAGTTACACAAGCTTGAAACTCGAGTTGGATTTTTTGGCCATGCCACTTAACTTCAGGGATTTTCGCAATTTCAAAATTTTTAACTTGGCATTTTCTTTGATTTCCTTAGGGTTTCCTAAGATCATCTATATGTTTTACTTATTTTAGGAAAATATTTGCCTGGTCAATTCTGAAGAGAGAGATGAGGCAGCAACACGATAATCATCATATATAGGTGTCCAAGCTCATTCGTTTTTAAAAGTCTTTTTAGAAATTTTGAAAACAAGGGGGAGTTTTAAAATAGAACCTAAAACTTGGACATGACAAGATTTTAGCAAAGAAATTAAAGTTTTTGAAAACACAAGACATATAATGAAAATTTTGAAATGAGAAAGATATTTCGAAAAGCAAATTTTAGCTAGCAGTTTTAGCTCCTGCAACTATAGAGCCATATAAGTAGTTTAACGTCATACAACGATGGACATGGTAGTTGGCAATTATACTCATACAATCATGGAGTGATTTTTTTTTTTTTAAATAAAAGTTTTGAAATGAAAATTTCAAGATTTTTTTTTATTTTATTTTAAATGTGGGTCTTACAGTTTAACTACTTGTGACCCCTTTGGTGGACCCTATTTGAGCGTGTCGGCTTCTTGCTTGAATCTTCAGGACAATGAATCATAAAGTATTTCTTTATCTTCCAACCTCAGCTCTTGTATTTTAATTCAAAGGATAGTTCTTTGGAGCTTTCGAGCAAAACATAGTTTTGAAAATATAGGATACTGCCCCTGGGTGTTCAAAATCTCTTCGGATTTTCGATTTTGTTCTTCCGCCATTCGCCTTTTGAAGCTCCAGATAATCGAGGACCTTAATAATGTTCCATCAGGCTAATGCTCATTGGTTTTTCTCTTGACACCATTTTGACTCAGGAAGAAGGAAGAGAAGATGTTTAGAGAGAAAGGACTTTGGAGAATAGAATGAAGGAGATAACTTCTTTTTTATCGCCTCTGGGTCCCTTTCTAGTGTTCAGCCCAGCAGCCTTTTTTTCCAACGCTTGGGGTTCCTTTCAGATTTTCAGCCCAATGGATTATTTTTTTCTTTTTTTTTATCGCTTCGAGTTCCCTTTCGAGTGTTCAGCCCGATAGCCTTTTTCCAATGCTTGGAGTTCCTTTTGGATTTTCAGCTCAACGGATTTTTTTTTTTTTTGAAGAAGAAAACAATGATAAAGGAAGAGGGGGAGGATGAAGAAGAAGAGTCAAGGTGCCTTTCCCTTATTTTTTATTTTATTATTTTTTTCTTATTCTTTTTTGTTGCAACAATTCACCCTATGATCATGTAGGACTTCGATCATCTTTTCCTCCTCCAAGTGGCAGGGAGGTTTTAATATCGGTTATCCTTTGATTTCCCTCGCCCCAGGTTGGCATCAAATATCTCTTTAACAATAGTTACTGAATTTCCGTGAAAATTTTCCTTTGAATTGCTCTACTTGAACCTTGATTTTAGGACAAAAAAAAAATCCCTCAATCTTATGCATGGATGGATAAGCTCATCAGGGTTTTCTCGTTAATGGAGTACTTTATGTTACACATTAGGTGTTAATGCCTTTTGAAGTGTGAGGCATGAATGCCTCATTTGGTTATTTGCATGGGGTGAGTGATCACCCAACTACTTTTCAATTATCTTTTTCATTACAAATTTTGTGTTGCTTTTCGGAGGTTAGCTCCGTAGTAGATTCCTTCTTAGTGCTCGAACTTAGGTAAGACTCTCGCACAAGAGGAGTAGTTGGGTTAGTATTAGATGGCCTTACGACATGTTGGGAGTCAACGAAGAAGGGTTCAATCTCATTAGTTGCCCTGTTGTATTAAATGGCCTTATGACGTGTTGGGAATCAACAAACAAAGGTTCAATTTCATGCCCCTATTGTATCCTCTTCATGAGAGGAGTTTTCCCCTATTGAATATTTTGATGGGGTTGCCCCTACAGGGCTTTCTGTTCCGTTGGGAATTTCTTCTTCACAGAATGAATTCTCTTGATATGTGGTGCTTCGGTTATAAGTGTTGTGCTCATGTCGTTAATGACTTTTAAAGAGTCTGCCTCTTGAGGAGATAACATGGTCGAATTTTTAATATCCAATTCTTGATCCTAGATTGATGGATCATTCAATAAATCTTGTGAAGGTGGCTCAGGTGCGTCCCTTAGAATTTCCAAAGGTTTGAGCTCTATCAACCCTAGTGAAGATGCTAAATATTTGGGAACAGTCAAAGTTGGGCTATTTGCTTCTCCATCAGCTATAACTGGGTTCACCTCGAGAGGTGAGTCGATTAAAATCTTTTAAGCTTGGCTCCGCATCCTATATAAGTGGGTTGGTCAAGAAGTCTGGTGAAGGTGGCCCAGGTGGGCCCCTTAGAATTTCCAAATGTTTGACTTCTTTTGATATTTGAGATGTTGGCCCTTTGTTTGGAAGTATAATGGGAGACTTTGAGGGTTGACCCCTTGTTTGGAAGATGATCCCTTCTTGTTGATTTGGATCACATCAATTTCTAATACGTCGTCCTCATCATATTGATCCCACTTAGGTGGATCGTCAAGGTTTTGAGGTGAGGGGCTTTCTTTTAACACTTGCTCATTTGCCCTCTCAAGAGTTATTGTTCTAGAATTAAGGTTTTCTTGTCGTCATGCGCTTGGGAATCCATAGCTTCAAAACCTTAGTTGAGCTTATGCTCAAGTTCATATTGCTCTTGCGAGTTTGATTCGTTGCCACACACGTATGAACCATTTATTGTGTTAACTTGGAAGTACGGGTTGAAGGATTCATATGTCCTAGTGTGACTCTTGATGATGGGGATTTCTTGTGCCACTTTTGGGAGTGTATCTTGGAGTGGAATTCCATATGCGATACCCCTTTCTTTCCCCTTTCTTCATTTATGGGCTTGGAGTTAAGATCATCCTCACTACTTTGATCTTGAGTATCCTTAGTCATTAACTCTTAGATGAGGTTATGCTCGATTTGTCAAGACATCTATAGTTTTTGATTTTTCTTTGCCATCAACATCTTTCTTTTTGACACTTAACATGCCGTTATCGATGAGATCTTGAACTCTATGTCTGAAAGCTCAACATTTCTCAGTGCTATGGGCATAGTTTTGATGTTAATCATACCATTGAGATGTATCGCCTTCATGGGAAGGAGGAATCTTTGCTTCTGTCCGTATTTCTATGAGCCTTACCTTAAGAAACTTCTGAAGGACATCGGTCATAGAATCATCAATGGGAGCAAATTCCCTTGGTGTGGAAGTCTACATTTTAGTTATTTCTTGTGAATGGTTTGGAGAAGGGTTTCTTTTCTTGATCATGTTCACCTCACCTTCTTGAGAGGGTTTTTTTACTGTGACTTTATCTTCCTTGGCTCTCTCGTATCGTGATATTCTTTCAAGCATAACATCAAACGAGTAAGGGACTACGCCCATACTGCAGAACGTGACATATTATGGAGTCATATTCTCTAATGCCATGCTTACCTTCGCGGCTTTAGAGAGTGGAGTTTCAATAACCTGCATAGCGGCCTCTCTGAATCTGATTATAAAGTTAGAAGAAGACTCACCCGACTTCTGTTTAGTAGAAGTTAACTCACCAAGGGTGACAGGTCTTGGCCTTCCTCTAAGATAGCGGGAGGAAAATTACCTGAAAATTTTGTCAGGAGTTGATTGAGGGTCACCCTTCATGGATCTTTGGTGCCACATCAAGGGTTCTTCTGATAAGCTATGCGAGAGCATAACCTTAAGTTGGTTGGGTTGGTCTTGTAGTGCCTGGACCATCAATAAGTAGGCATTGATGTGTGCCGAAGGATCCTCTTTCCCTGAAAATCTGTTTATGAACTGTGGCATCATGAACCTTACTGGTAGATCTTCTAGGAGTCCTAGAATTTATTTTACATAAGCTTTAGGAGTTGAGAAATCCCATATTCCCATTTTCTCTAAAGAGTCTTGGAGGTGTTTCATACGAGCGAATTGAGTTGTTGTTATAGCTGTGAGCTGGCTCGGTTGTATGGTCTGTTGAACTTGACTTTGTGGTATGTGGCTCGTATAAACTAGCTGTTGGGCCCATATAGCGGGTTGCCCCAAGGACTGAGCTTGAGAAATGTGTTGAACTTGATGTGCCGGTTGTCAACTTGTAGACTCACCCGTGCTAAATTGGGCCAGAGAATACCCATCACTAGGAGGTTGTACGACTTGGCCACGCAAGGTGGCCTGCAAGATAGGATCACCACTTAACTGGGATGGACGACTCAAGCTGCTATGACGATTAGACCTCTGACCTCAAGTGGCTAGGTCTACCTACCCTTGACCTTGATTGGGTGATCTATCCTTAGGGCTAGGGTATTCTCATTCCCCGGCACTGGACTGAAAGAGTGAAGGAATGTCATAGCTACTGCTAGATGGAGTCTGCCCTCGAGGTAGACTTAGGCTCGGGTGATGATTAGAATTAGAACTCTGGCTCGTAGTGGGTTGGATTGGCAGGCTAACAACCCTAGGATTATCTTAGTTTGAGACAAAATATTGGACTTGGCCTATAGCTTGAGCTTTTCACCCAACTTTCTTAGATTGAGTGCACTAGATGGTGTATCCTCTATTGAGGAGATCTTGAAAGTAAGCATGCACCTTAGGATTGTCTTTATATCGAGTGATGGGTTGCTTAGGTAGACTTTCTCTAGTTGTATGTGAGTTAATTGGCTAATTGCTAAGATTGGAATGTTGGGCTGCTAATTGAAAGTTGGGTATCACACGACTGAGATTGGCTGACTCAGAGATTTGGGCCGAGGCCATATTCATGTTGTGCCGACTGGATTTGAGGTTAACCCCTACGTGTTGGAGGATTTCCCCCCGCCTGACCCCTTGACTATTCAAGGTGCTAAGAACCTTATCAACCTGTTGGCTCGTGACTTCTAAATGGTGGCCTTGAAGGCGGCTTGGACGGCTATTTTTGGTTCCATGTGGGTCGAGAGTCGGCTCACTGACACGAGTGCTATGGATGATTTGTGACGGAGCACTGTGACGATGCCTCTTGAACTGAGTAGGTTCTCTGAATCTAGACTGAGCTGGGGTCATGGGGTTGAAGCTTGCTCTGCTATGATTCTGGGTCATGATTCCTAGACTCGGTGAGATCTAGACTCGACGCCTCAGGGTAGACCTAGTCTGACTCTAGGGGCAAAACACTAACTAAGACCTAGGTTAGAACCTAGACTGGATGAAATCTGCTAGACTCGGTGGTTTTCGGTTTGGAATGTGAACTAGGGTAAGCCTAGTCTAGCTCTGGAAGCAATTCTAAGCTAAGACCTATGCTAAGACTTAGACTAAGATCTAGACTATAAGGGAATGAGTCTCGGCTCAGACCAAGAGTGGGTCTAGGTTTGGACTTGCGGTGAACCTGGTTCGGACCTGAACCGAGCTGGGTACAAGCTAGGGCTTAGACCAAGAGAGAGTTTTGAATATCAGACAAGGTGTTGACCCGGATTGGATCAAGATTGGGCTAGGCACGAGCGCTTGGCTCCAACCAAAAGTAGGCATAGGTTTGGAGGTGTGAACCTGGTTCCTAGGCTAGGTTGGGTACAAGTTGGGGCTTGGACCTAGAGGATTAAGCTCGAACCAGAAGCGGATCTGGATTGAGATATAAGATTAAGCTACTGAACTAAACAAGCACAACACTCGAAAAATTTTGGCCTAGATTTTGGGTAGGTTTGGTCTTTGTGGGTTCCTAACTATTGAAATGCGGCTAGACTGAGTAGGTCCCCACGTAAATCCTGGCTTCCTGTTATAGGATTTTGACCAGGTCCTGCTATAAAACAGGAGATAAAATAATTTAAAATCTAATCTATTTAGAGATAAAGAGAAAGCAAAAGTAAAATCTAATATATATGAATGCAATCAAAATAGAGATGAAAAGGAAAGGCTAAGTATTGAAGACACTTTGTTGAAACCACTTTTTTTTTTTTATTATTATTATTAGAGAAAGGTTAGAGAGAGGAAAGTGTGGCTGATGCAAGCACATGAAATTAAAGTGCATGTTTGAAGACATTTTTCAACACCTTGGTCCCCAGTCAATAAAGCCTAACAAACAGGTGAAATTCTAACAGTCCCATAATGGCCTTAGAACTGCTCAGGATCTTCATGAGGACTCGTAAAAGTCCCCTGCCAAGTTTCGTCACATTCCGACAAGTCTAAGACAGTGCAGACTAAGAAACAGACCCCTATAACAAGAACTATATTTTTGGTGTGTCAAATTGCTGTGAAACAACTTCCATTGGATTCGGCACGGTTGAAAACCGCAAAGGGTCAAATTTTAGCTTAAATGAACATTCCAGCAAAAATTTATAGGCAAAAGAGTGAAATAGGAGGAGCCGCGTGCTATTCCCGTGTGGCCGCCCTGCAACTCAACTCCATTAAAAGGACAGTCACGAACAATGACTTTCTATGCTTATATCTCCCTCGTCTGAGATCGGATCTTGCTCAAACTTGATGGACCGTGTTTGTCTCGTCAAGACAAGCGTTTCAATATATGGCACACATTGTGACGACGCTCGAGCGCGAAGAAAAGCCAGAGAGAAGTTGCAAATCCATGAAGAAAGTGTAGGAAAATCGGCAGCATCCCACCTAACTCAAGTGACCAAATCACACTGCTCTCTAGTACGATCGATGTTAAACCAACTTCATCGCGTGTGTAAGGTCTAGGGCTATCTCTAGTCCGAACCCTGTACATGATGAACGGTCGGATTCCGCATATGAAGCCGATGAAATGATTGCAAATTCTGATGCCGGAATTCTAAATTCCAACCACAACTCCAAAGTTGCAAAATCTTTGTCGGAACATAGAATCGAGTTGCGTTTGTTGCTACGCGATCGTGATGGCATGCTCAGTGTGATCTAGCGAAGAAATCACAGAAAAACGTCAGGAATGAGCACACTATCGATCCAAAGTTTCAAGAATCATCCAAATTTCAAGACACATGATCGTGCCCTAAAAACATGATCCATGGCTCGAAGTTGGTATCAAATCGATCGCCATGCCGCGCCCTATAAGAAAACAATCATCTTTCAATTAAATGGGCATCAGAACAACCCCGGATCATCCATGAAGGATCACGCAAGTTCAAGGGCAGCACAGGGACTTTTTTGAAATTCTACAAGTTGTTAGGAAGGGGCAAATCTGTTATTTTGTACCTTATTTTCCTATTTCGTTTAATTCAATTAAATCTTAATTTCTAGTAATTAGGTTTAATTGTGATCAATCCACCCATGTTTGAGCACAATTCTATATATACCACATACTACCATTGTATGCAAACCCTCTCATTCATTCACGAGAAGAACTTTGCTTAATAAAATTTCTCTTTCTTCTCATTGTTGGGTCATTTTTGGAGAGAGAGAGAGAAAAGAGAGAGAAACTTTTGGATCGATACCCCTAGGCTCAAGGTAAATTTTTTCTCTCTTCTTTTCTTTCTTCTTCTTCTTCTTCATCCGAACTCCTCCCAGAGGCCATGCACGGCAGTGGCAGTACTGTGCATGCTTGTTTCTTCTCTTTTCTCCCTTCTGTGGTCTCACAGATCGCGCATGGCGATAGTAGCACCATGTGCAAAATGCTTACCCTTTCTGTTTGCCCGTTGTTATCTCTTAGCGAGGCTCGCAGATGGTGTTGCTCACTGCCATGCGTAGAGGTGTCCTCAACGTCTAAGTGAAGAGCACAGACGACGAAACTTATTGCCACCCGCAGGGGTCTCCCCTTATTGCGTGCCTATCGCGGACGACGATGCCAATCACCGCCTGCGAGGGGTCACGACAATACCTATTACTGTTTGCGAGCTTCCTACGTTCGCTTGGTGCTATCGCCGTCCATGAGCTTCCTTCGTGCGCTTTGTGCCTGTCGCCTTCTGTGAGCTTTCTTCGCGAGTTCGGTGCCTATTTCTGACTAGGAGCTTTCTTCATGCGCTCGGTGCCTATCGCCGTCCACCAGCTTTCTTCGCACGCTCAGTGCCTATAGCCATCCGTGAGCTTTCTTCATGCGCTCGGTGCTTATCGCCATCTGTGAGCTTTCTTCGTGCGCTCAGTGCCAATCGTTGTGCGCATGCCTCTCTCTGAGTCCCACGACTGTCGCCGTGCGTTTCACAAGAAGCTATCGCAGCCAACAAAGGGACATGATGCCTTCTCGTGTTGCCCACGACGATGCCTAACGCCGCCTGTAGTCCACTATTTGCTCCCCTTTCACCATGAGCAACAGTGTCCAGCGTCGTCGGGACCTCCTCCTTTTGCCATCTCGTTCCTTCTCCTCATTCTCTTCCCTTCTCACTTGGTTGAGGGTAGACTCGGTCTAGAGTTACCATAGCGGTCTGGCTGTCGATAAGTATTGCCGTTGTGTTAGTCCTGAGTACCACGCTAGTCTTGCTGCCACGTCAGATTAGGACAGTCATATCGACCTTAGTTTTGAGTAGTATTGTCGGCACGCCGGTTTAAGTTACCACGCCTATTTTGCTACCACTCCAAGTCGATCATTGTACTGGTCCAGCTATAATGCTAGTCGCGTCACCTTGTCATTCAAACCTCCTTCTTTTCATCACCTTAACTTATCACCTTCTCCGTCACATGAAGGTACATTTCCCTAAGAAAAGGGTGGGTCATTCGGTCCACTTGTCTTGTAATTAACCATAGTAGTGTTGTGCAGAAAACCAGGAGATTGCAAGTCAAGGGAGGCGATTCCGAACCAGCTGAAGAAGCTGAGGCGATTCCGAACCAGCTGAAGAAGCTGAGGCGCTTTCCGTCGTGATCTAATAGGGCACCCGCGCGAGTTAGCCCGAGTAAGTCACAGACCCAAGTGAGGTTGGTCCCCACCTCACATCCAAAATTCCTCTCTCACTAGTTGGACACTTGCTCTTGTTCTGTGAATGCGATTCCCGAGAGAGCGATCTCAGGTCCCAGGTCTTTCAACACCGAGACATGTATCACCCGATCACTTAGATCCGGGGAGGTGAGATCGAGGCACCTAACCAGTGCACAGAAAGGAAAAGCATGTTTTATTGAAGAGGGGAGAAAATAAAACAAGGAGACATGAAGCAAAGGTTTATGCAACAAAAACACTTTTTTTTTTAGAACTGCTCTCGGAGAATGAGGAGGAGGAGAAAAGTGTGGGCCAATGACAGTGATCTAAACGAAAAAGGAAGTTGCATATGAAAACAAAGACTGGACTTTTGTATTTGCTCAGAAAAAGGTTTTTCCTAAAACATCTCTGATGAAAATATCTTTGATAAGAGATTTTAGCAAAAAATTAATGAATATGATTCAAATTGGTGCGAAATATTTTTTATTTTTTGTTTTTATTTTTCGTGAACAGATCTAGCTCGAAATGCCCCACGGTGGGCGCCAAACTGTTTACAATGCATAATCAGAGATATCTTCAGAAGAAGAATCCTCAAATCTGAATACCACAAACTGATTTTAAAAGGTGATGGAGAATGTGGGGAAAATCGAATTCTGATCTGAGGCCAGATCTACTCAGAAATGAGTAGATCTGCTCTCAGATCAGTGGCAGAGCCAGCATAAATCCGAAATACGAAACAATGAATAAAAAGAAGTAAACTAATTATTTCTAATTAAAATGTAATAAAAATAGAAAAGAAATAATAAAAGGATAAGAAATGATACCAAACTGGGCTAGAT
Organism: Amborella trichopoda; assembly: GCF_000471905.2. The sequence goes on from NW_006494789.1 coordinate 9,593,404, forward strand.
GTTCCAGGACTCTTGAGCTTTCGAGGGCTCGTCCGTATCAGAACCAGTGTCATCTTTGTCTCTCTTTCTCCCAAGGGTTGACCAAGCCTTAGTCTGGTTGAATGGTTTTTCTGATCTAAAGATAGCTTAGAACTAGGGTTTCTTAGGTCTAGGTTTTTCCTTCTCTGTGCTCTCTCTCTCTAACTTCTAGCCTCCCACATCCCAGCTCCTTTTTCTTCTCACCTACACGTCCCACCTTTTTAAGAGGTGTCCCTAGTCTCCCACGTCTCACCTCCTAAAAAAAGGGACGTTAGTTTTATTTTTCTTAGAAACCTAATATGGTTGTGGAATAGATATATACTAAAACATAGGAATTTGCTAGGTGTGGAATGGATAACTACTAAAAGGTGGGGATTTGCTAGGTGTAGAATGGATAACTACTAAAAGCTTGAGATTTGCTAGGTGTGGAATGGATAACTACTAAAACTAGAAGATTTGCTAGGTGTGGATCATAGGATGGGACCATAGATTGTGGTGTGGTCTATGGTTTAGGGGTCTACTGTAATAGTGTGGTCCTATGGGTTCAAGAAAACCATGGAATTTGCTAATTTTAAAATGGGGTGTCTACACCCTTGCTTGAACTGGGTTATGCAAGGAAGCCCCATCAATGTTTCTCTTGAAGTGATTAGGGCTAGGAAATGACCATGCCACTGAAATAATAATTTTATCCCTCGGATGATACCATTTGAACTGTAAGTTATCAATGATCACCTTTTCTGACAAATGAAATGTCCAAGATTTAGCATCAGCTAACTCCTGAACATGTGAAATGATCTGTATGACTAATTGTTCCCTTCTGGTCAACCTATCCTGGAAAACTCTCAATTGCATTCTGCCCATAAGAACCATATAGTTGTGAAGAACAAAGAGGTCCATGGTTAGGTGCCTCGAGCTCGCCTCCCCGGATCTTGGTGATCAGGTGACACGTGCCTCGGGTTGGAAGACCCGAGATCTGAGATCGCTCTCTTAGGAACCTCGTTCACAAAACAAGGGCAGGTGTTTAACTAGTGAGTGAGGAATTTTGGATGTGAGGTGGGGAACAACCTCACCTGGGTCCGTGACTTACTCGGGCTGACTCGCGCAGGAGCCCTCTTAGATCATGACAGAAAGCTCCCCAGTTACTTTAGCTGGTTCGGAATCGCCTCCCTTGACTTGCAATCTCCTTTCTGCACAACATTATCATGGTTAACTTGTAAGACAAGTGGGCCAAGGGACCCGTCCTTATCTTAAGGAAATGCACATTCATAAGTGAGGGTGATGAAACGGAAGGTTCGAATAAAGGAAAAGAAGGGAACTTGATAAGGGGATGAGACTAGCATGATAGCTAGACCAGTGACCGACTCGGAGTGGTAGCAAGATGGACATGGTACTCAAGACTAGTACAATGGTAATGCTACTCGAAACTGAGGCTGATATGACTGTCTTAATCAGGTGTGGCAGCAAGGCGGGCATGGTACTTAAGACCAGCACGACAGTAATACTGCTCGACAGCCAGACCGCTATGGCAATGCTAAGCTGAGTCTACCCTCAATCAAGTGAGAAGAGAAGAAAATGAAGGGAAAGCATGAGACGGCGAAGAGACAGGTCCCAACGATGTTTAGGCATCGCCATTCACTATCGTGGAGCAACAGCGTCACGGCCCTTGGACGACGCTAGACACTACTGCTCACGGCTGGAGGGTGAGCAGTGAACTACGGGTGGCACTAAGCATCGATGTTGGCAACAGGAGAAGGCAGAACACCCTTTCGCAGGCAGCGATAACCTCTTATGAAGCGCTCAACGATGGCCACTTGTGAAGCACGCGGCGATAGTTCCCTATGAGGCACACCGCGATAGGCGTCGAACGCAAGAGAAACCAGCGAATGGCGATGGGCACTAAGCGCACGAAAAACGCTCGTGGACAGCGATAGGTACCAAACGTGTGAAGGAAGCTCATGGACGACGATAGGTATTACTGCGACCCTTCGCAGGTGGCGATAGACATCGACGTCTGCAACGGGCATCACTGTCTGCAATAGGTACGCAATAAGGGAATACCCCTGTGGGTGGCAATAGGCTTCGTCGTCTATGCTCCTCGCTGATATGTCGAAGAAACATCTGCGGACAACGATGAGCAACGCTGTCTGTGAGCCTTGTCGAGAGATAGAGATGTAAAAAAGAAGGACAAAAAAGCTTGCTCATGGTGCTACCACCGCCATGCATGACCTATAAAACCACAAGAGGGACAAAAAAAGAAAAGAAAGAGGCATGCACGACACTGCCACTGCCGTGTATGGCTTCTGAGGGAAACTAGGACGAATAAGAAGAAACAGACAACGAGAGAGAAGAAGAAAGAGAAAAGGAAATGGAAAGAAAAGAAAAGAAGAGAGAGAAATGTTTACCTTGAGCTTAAGGGTACTAATCCAAAAGTTTCTCTCTCCTTCCTCTCTCTCAAAACGTGACCCAACAGTAAGAAGAAGAGGAAATTTTATTGGGAAAAATTGTCTTTGGCGATGGGTACTCGTACAATGGTAGTTCGTGAGATATATATAGTTGTTCCCAAACATGGGTGGATTAATCAAAATTAAACCTAATTGCTAGAAATTAAGATTAACTGAATTAAAAAAATTAGAAAAATATGGTGAAAAATGACTGATTTGCCCGTTCCTAACAATTTGTGGAATTCTAAAACAATCCCTGTACTGCTTTAAAACTTGCGTGATCTTTTATGGATGATCCGGGGTTGCTGTAATGCTCGTTTGATCAAAAGATGATTGTTTTCTTATAAGGCTCGGCATGACGATTGATTTGATACTAACTTCGAGCCATGAATCGTGCTTTTAGGCCACAATCATGTGACTTAAATTTTGGATGAATCTTGCAATCCTCGGATCAAAGTGTGCTAGTTCCTTGATGTTTCTCCATGATTTCTTCGTTAAATCACACTGAGCATGCCATCATGATAGTGTGGCAACAAACGCATCTCGATTTCGTGTCCGGATGAGGATTTTGCAACTTTGGGGTTTTGGTTGGAATCTGGAATTCCAGTGCTAGAATTTGCAATCACTTCATCGGCTTTGTGTGAGAAATCCGACGGTTCATCATGCACAAGCTTTGGCCCAGTGATAGCCATGGGCCTTGCAAACATGGTGCAACTAGTTTCACGCCAATCGGACTTGCGAGCGGTGTGATTTGGCCGCTCGAGTGAGGTGTGCTGCTGCTGATTTTCCTGCAACTTTCATATATCGGCAACTGCTCTCTAGATTTTCAGTGCTCGGGCGTCGTTACAAGGCTTGCCACATATCGAATCGCTCGTCTCGATGAGACGAACATGCTCCATCAAGTTTGAACATAATCAGATCTCAGATGAGGGAGATATAAGCATCGCAAGTCACTGTTCATGATTGTCCCTTTAATGAAGTTTAGTTGCAGGGTGGTTGCACGGGAAAGCGTGGAACTCCTCATGTTTTACTCTTTTACTTATAAATTCTTCTTGGAATGTCCGTTTAAGCTAAAATTTGATCCTTGGGGGTTTTAAATAGTGCCAAATCCAATGACAGTGGTTGAACAGCAATTTGACACATCTAAAATATAGTTTTAGTTATAGGGATCTATTTTAGGGTGCTAGAGACTGATTTTGCCAAAACTGTTATTGGTGTGGACTACCTTAGACATGTCAAAATATGACGAAACTTGGTAAGATATGTTTTGGGGTCCTTATGAAGATCGTGACCAGTTCTGGGGCCATTCTGAGACTATCGGGATTTCCATTGTTTTGTCAGGCTTTATTGACAGGCTTCTCTTTCTTAATTCCGCATCGAGGAACCATGGTGCTGAAAAATGTCTTCAGACAACATGCCCCACCGAATTTTGTTCTTCGAGAGAAGTGAGAAGGACAATTATTCGAAAAATTTCCTCTGGCTTTATTTCTTTTTTCTTCCTAGCCACAGGATCACGTGAATGCCAAGGATATCCACACAAAATTGTAACTTGGATGCTTAGACGTTTTGATGCACTGTATAGGTCCATATGTGGAGAATTTAGTGGGAGAAGAGACTTTTGAGGGATCTGTCGAAGTCCTCATCCTCAAGGGACTATTTGCGATTCTGACAGCTGAGGATTTTTTATGGGACCTTGTTGATCAGAATCAAGCTTATCTGGAGGCCAGGTGCCATGCTTTAGAGCACTATTGGATTGACAGCCAAAGACCCTTTGGTCGACGTTTGTTTGCTGCTACACCAGCTTTGCTTTTGATAATCAGGGTACCTCTGTGCGCCCCATCTGCCAGGTCCAGCCGGGGGCTTTTTCTTTGACCTGTCCCGAAGGTTTGGGCCTGTCGACTAGAGGGCATTTTGACGAGGCGGCCTCACGGCGAGGCATCACCTTGAAGTCTCTAATCTGCCCTGGCTTTGTCAGTTTCTTGCCTTTGGAATCTTAAGTTTGTCATAATGTTTTTCTTGTTCTTGTTGTTTGGGAGATCTTGTCAGGCTCTCACTCCCGGGTGAACCATCTTGTTTTGTGATTCGATGCTGGCTGCTAAGGATTTTGTATGGACCTCATTAGCCAGAATTGTGCATGTTTGGCAATTGGGTGCCAGCTGAGGCTATGATGTTGTTTCAACCTGCTTTTTTGTTGGTCCAAATGCCCTTTGCGGGTTTTCACCTGGAGTGGGGAAGTGGCGCTGTAAAGATGGTTTTCACTACCCTCCTTTATTTTTAGGCTCTTTTACCCATGACCTTGTGTCCTTGTCCGCCTCTGTTCATCTGTTTTTTCTCACGGGTACCCTTTTCAAGTTTTCACCGTGCCCGGGTTTTTGTTTTTATGGAACACTTTTACTCATGGTTTCGTGACCATGCCCTTCCGTCATTTTTACTCATGGCATTCCTTTGTCCAGGTATACACCATGCCTGTTATTTTCTTTTTTGTTAAGGTGTGTTTAGGGTCATGCCTTTGGGACCTGTGCGAAGCTTTTTAATGTCATGCGGCCAGGACGTGCACTACAGTTTAAGGTCATACAACTGAGCCGTAGTGGGGATGAATGGCAATCTGTGGTGGCCTTGGAGTGAGTATGGTGGTGGTTTTGACTCACTTTGGGGGAGATGGCATGAGGCTACTTATGAAAGATGGGTGATGTATGTGTGGACGGTGAAAATTGGTGACCCATTAGCTTATGACGAGTATGGATGGCGGGATGGCTTGTCATTTTGTGAGCATGGGTGAGACTCACTGGGGAATGATGGATGATAGTGAATGGATATGGACTCACTGGGGAGGTAATGAAGGTGGTGCATGCGTACGAAGGGGTCGGTTAGGGAAAGCATGCATGAAGATGCACGTAAAGGGAGTATGCGTGTGTGTAGGGGTGAGTTTAAGGTCATGCCTCCAGGATCTATGCAAAGAAGTTTAACGTCATGTGGTCAAGACGTGTGCTATGGTTTGAGGTCATAAATTTTGGACTGTGGCTATGCAGTTTAAAATCCTGCAGCTAGGACCATGCAGTTTAGGGTAGTGCAACTAGACTTCTGCTATAGTTTATGGTCATATAGTTTGGACCATGCAGTTTAGGGTCATGCACCTAGACCATGGCTATGCAGTTTAAGGTTATGCAGCATGGACCATTGTGTGGGTCACCATGTAGGTGATTCTCCATGTTGAATAGGTCGTGGATAGCAATCTGACTCCCTTGGGGATAAAAATGGTTAAGGCTATACACAAGCAGAGAGCTTTAGATGAAGATGGTGGCCTTACAAGGTCTGGCAAATGGAAGTGAACTTCACTGGGGATTAAGAGGGAAATTGTGACTTCCCGGGGATAATGAGTCATGGTATGGATATAACTCTATTGAGGATGACAGACTAGAGCACAAATGCAAACCAACAGGGGGTTGAAAAGATAAGAATGACCCTGTGGAGCTACCGGGTTGTGGTACGGATGTGACTTCTGTTGGGGATGTTGGTGTGAAACAGACCCATTGGGATTGAAGGGGTAAGGCAACCCACTTTTTATTTTGCATACACCCAACTCCACAGGGGATGTTGATGGAATACGCCTAACTACACTGGGGATGTTGATGGAATACACCTGACGAGGAGGTGTGCCCATTTCAACTTTAGAGTCATGCATGTGGATTATTTATCATGTCGTTTATCATCTTGCTATAGGGACATGCGTTATAGTTTTAAGGTCTCGTAGCTCGGACCATGGCTATGCAGTTTAAAGTCATGTGGCTAGGACCATACGGTTTAAGGTCGTGCAACTAGACCTCTGCTACATTTTAAGGTCGTATAGTTTGGACCATGCAGTTTAAGGTCGTGCATCTAGACCATAGCTGTGCAGTTTAAGGTCATGCGGCACTGACCATTGTGTGGGTCACCATGTAGGTGATTCTCCATAGGGAATAGGTCGTAGATAGAAATCCGACTCCCTTGGAGATAAAAGCGGTTAAGGCTATACACAAGCAAAGAGCTTTAGATGAAGATATTGGCCCTACGAGGAGTGGCAAATGGAAGTGAACTTCACTGGGGATTAAGAGGGCAAGTGTAACTATCCGGGGATAATGAGTAATGGTATGAATATAACTCTGTTGAGGATGACAGGCTACATCGCAGATGCAACCCAACTAGGGGTTGAAAAGATAAGAATGACCCTGTGAAGATAATGGGTTGTGTGACTCCTGCTGAGGATGTTGGTGTGAAATAGACCCATCGAAGATTGAAGGGGTAAGGCGATCCTCTTTTTCTTTTATTTACACCTAACTCCACTAGGGATGTTGATGGAATACGCTTAACTCCACCAGGGATGTTGATGGAATACACTTGGCGAGGAGGTGTGCCCATTTGAAGTTTAGAGTCATGCATATGGACTATTTGTCGAGCCGTTTATCGTCTTGCTATAGGGACGTGCGTTACAGTTTTAAGGTCTTGTAGCTCGGACCATGGTGCGGCTAGGACAATGCAGTTTAAGGTCATGCAACTAGACCTCCGCTATAGTTTAAGGTTGTATAGTTTGGACCATGCAGTTTAGGGTCACGCATCTAAACCATGTGGTAAGGGAATGTGACTCCCTGGGGAAAGCCGTAACTGGAAACTCGACTCTGAGGAGTGAGACTGTGCTACAGGGAATGAACTTCTTGGGGATGTAGGACGAAGGTCTAGATGGGAGTTCCATGGAATGCGCACATCGCTAAGTTTTGGATGGTGCATACGACATTAGGCCCTGGATGGAGGGCACGCGGCGTTAGGCCCTTGTGAAGCGCATGCGGCGATACCTTCTGGTAAAGTGCACAACGATGGCTTTTGGGTGAGGCACGTGTGTCGTTAAGTCCTCACAAAGCGCGCGATGATTTGTCCCTGACGAAGCATGCCGTGAAATCTCCTTGACGAAGCACGCCGTGATAACCCTTTAGGGTCTCGGACTTGACCCGCCCGGGCCTGGTCTTATTGCTGTCTGAGGATGAGGACTGGAGCATCATTTTGAATTTGTAAGGGGCAGTTTGTGGCACCGTTGAGTATAAGAAGAGGGAAAAACTCGATTTTATTGTTTCACAGAAGGGTAAAATAGTCGAAGAGAGTTTTTTAGAGAGTGCCAGAGCTTCCATCAAGAGACTTTTGGCAAGATTTTCCCAGCCAAAACTCGCAGCATACAGGCCTTCATGAATTTTCTGGTGATCTTGAGCAGGTCGTGGGCCTTTGCATTGTGCTTGCGATTGTTTTCGAAGAGTGTTAAGGTTTTTTGAGCAGGGAACGGGGGCTACTCCGAGTTTCATTGAGACTTTTCCAGTGAAACTGCAAGAGTCGCAGTGCTGCTCTAACGGAGTCCTAGTGCTTTTTCAGTAGTTCCGTGGTTACTGTCAGGTTGCGAAAGGGTCAGGGGGTTTTGACGGTCATTTGGTTATCTGGAGAGATGAAGGAGGAGCAGCAGTAGGCTCACTGAAAACACAGTGAACTTCCAATGAGTTGTGGCAAACTGTAGAAGTGCGAAGAAGGGAGAAGGAAAACCTGCAGGGTCACAAGGGAGCTTTCGGGAGATTTCCAGCAATTTTTTGGATGTTCCGAGCTGTTGGAAAGGGGAAAGAAAAGGGTCGGACGGGGATTCCAGGCGAGGAGAGGAAACTTCGATGAGAAGCCGAGGCATCACGAGGCCGGCAAAAGGTCATGCGAAGGTGGACGTGAGAAGGGTGGTGGGACGGTGAATGGTCACCCTTTGCACACGCAGTGACATGCCATGCCGCAAGTGTCAGGCGGTGTGCCCAAATTTCAAGGAACGTGGTGTGCTGCACGTGTGACATGTGTAAACAGCTGGAGCGCAAGTGTTTCTACTTTACTTCGGCAGACGGCGATAGCCCACTGGTCGTGAGACGGTAATAGCCCTGCCTTTTGCTCATGACGATAGCCTTCATAAGAGCAGTCAGCGTTAGGCTTGTGTCTTGGTGATTGATTGTGCGTAGATGGTGGTTGGCTCAATCCTCTTTTAACGGATGTCTTCTTGGCAAACACCCAGGGCCTTGAAAGCTTCCAAAATGCCAGTACCTTGGAAGAAGGTCTTGAGAACGAGAATAGGGGGAATTGATGGTAATTGATCCTAACGAAGCGCATCCCTCATCTCAACCTCCTGTTCCTAGGAGTGGTGGCACGCCACTGCCTTCCTAAGGTGATTCTGGTTCGTGAGACTTGATAGTAATGAGGAACCGGGGGTTTTCTCTTGCAACTTTGAGAGGGGACCTTGCAGTTTCTACTCGAAGGGTTCAACTTTTATAGTCACCTCCTTCTCAGGGAAGGTTATTCATCCTCTCGTTTGGCGCCTTCATGGAGGCTTTGTCGTACCATAGGCCGTGATGCCTTTCCCTGCACAAGTTACCAGACTCAATCATCGTAATGTTTCTACGGACAATGGACGTGATCTTCTTAGAGCTGCTTATCAACTTTTTGGCCAAGCTTCTTTCTTCGTGATGGTCATCTTCCCATTTTTTGACGAAGAGGCAGAGAGACAACCTCCTCAACTTCAATGTTCCCTATGCAGACTTGTTCAAAATGAAAGTGACATAGCTCAACGAGCTAGGGCAGTTCTAGATTTAGAAGAATCAACTTCTATTGAGAAATATCCCTCTATCAGGCCTTTACTTAAGTTCTTCCCTGGTCCTTTGACTGTCACTGATTCCGTGGCGGTGCACTTAGGTAACCTTAAAACCAATTTTCTTATGCATCAGTTTTTTCACCCAGATTTCGAGATTTTTCCCTCAGAGATTCCTTCAATATTTAAAGAAATGCATGTTTTGAAAATGAGGATGACATGCCAATTTTTGACCGTAACATCAATGATTTGGAAGGCTTGCTTACTACGACCGTGAGGTAGAAAAAGACCCATTTTCACCTTAGTTGATACGTGGAGAATATCCTCGTTTGGTTAGAAAGTTTGCCTTTCTCCAGGCAGCGGTTATGAAGGATAGAATCAAATGGACGCCACAGAACTACTATCAGCTTAGTCTTGAGAACTGAATGGCATTCTTCATTTATAACGCATTGTATACAGATGTTTGGCAATAAAAGTGCCCCTCTTTGCCTTTTACTTTCTTTGTACGCGGTCACTTGTGACATTTTCTTGATTTATGAATAAAATTCTCTCTTTTGCTTCAGTGTGATGCATGGCTCTTTTATTCTTCCTTCTCGTTCTCCTTTATTGCTTCTGCTTTTCCACAGTGTGAGATGATGGAGAGTAGCCCACTCCTGGCTTTGTCTTTTGGCAGCTTGCAGAGTTGCTTTTTCACCCCTTAGGGTTTGACTAGACAGGGGCTCATAGTCCATGGTTCTCATGATCTGATGAGTCTGTTTGCTGTAAATACTCAAATCTGGGGGAGCCTTGGCTTCGATTCGAGGTGCATTCCTCTTGAGCTCATCGTAGGTCTTGGTCTCAGGGACGAACTCTTTTAAGTGCTTTCAAGCGCATAACCTCCAACTGATTATGGAGGCTACAAACCTCATTTCTCAGCTCCACCATGGGGTCTTGTTCCTGAGAGCCAGGGGGCTGACTCTTGTCCACATGTACTTCTTCGACAACCCCTGAGAAGTGTAATACTTTCTTTTGGCTGCTGGTGATCTCCTTATTCAAGGAGGATGGAATTTGGAGTACCTTCCTTGGTGGATGGTATGCCAATTCTGATTTTAAAAGAGCAATGGGGACATACAGGACTTTTTGCTGGTCCGACGTGTAGGTGACCCTTGGTGATAGAAGGTCCACTTCTAGGCTTCCTCGGTCTCAAGTACTACTTCTAACTTGTCATTTTGTTCTTACAATTTAGAAGTAGAGGGGGAAGCTTCATCTTCGGGAGAGGATGCCATGACCTCGGAGAGGTGGCAAGGTATACTTGGATAGATAGGAGTCAAAGGGAAGATCTTGCCTTGTCTTTCCTCCTCTTTGAACATGTCCTTAATCATTCGCCCCAGATCTTCAACATCATGATGAGACGAGGGTCCAGACTCTCTCACAGGCTTCCAATTATCATCCTTTGACTTTTCTAGTGCTGGAAGGTCTGTGAAATAGTATTTAGCGTCAGCATAGTGAGTCTCGACAATAGGGAACGGTCTCTTACCAGCATAGACCGTGTTCTATCTCCCATCTCGGCTGTATTTGAAGCATTGGTGGACCGTGGAAGGAACCACCCCTTGATCGTGAAGCCAAGGGCGGCCGAGGAGGATATTGTAAGATGTATTGGTGTCAATTACATGAAACTGAGTGTAATCATTGAGGTCACCGATCTTGAGGTGAAGATGAACTGTCTCAATTGGCTTTTCTTCTGATTGGTTGAACCCTTGTACAATGATGTGGGTGGGAGTGAGGTCGTTAGATACTAATCCCAATCAGGTAAGGATCCGTCCCAGGATCAGGTTGACTGCTGACCCTCCATCCAGCATGATCCGATTGATAGGGCAGGCGTGTAGTTCACCATTCACAAAGAGGAGGTGATTATGAAATTTTCCTCCCAACTGAAGGTCATCTTCAGAAAAGGAGATTGCCAAGCACCACTCAGGATGGCTGGGTCAACCTCAATAGGCTCCACTTCAGTCTCGTACACCTCTGGGTTAGAAAGAGCTTGAACCAAGGCCATACGATAATCTCTAGATAGCAGAAGCGCATCATAGATACTCAGAAGGGCTGGAAGCTTTCTCAAATGCTCAATTACATCATCTTTCACTTTATCCTCATTAGTCTTATGTTTTCCAATCACTGGTGTAGGTGGTAGGGTAAGTTTAGGAGCGGGTTTTGGTTTGTGACACTTGTTGACTTGTTGTTAAGCCAGTGTGGTCTGGGTTGATGGGGAAGTAATATGGATTTGTATTAGGGATGTAGAGGTTTGAGGTCAAGGTCTAGGGAAAAGTGAAGGATTAGGAAATTTGAGGACCTTAGGCTTTTGAGGTGTGGGTTGTAGCTTCATCCCTGATCTTAGGCTCATTTGCCCCGTGCTAGAGGATACTTCCAAGATCTGCACCATATGGGAGGCCTCTTTGGGATTGGAGCATGAAGATGGCTCGGTCTTGGCTTGGGTTGCCAGGGCGTCAGCGGCTAACAAGAATCCAGTCGCCTGGGCCAGCATCCTTATTAGGCACTTCCATTGTGACTTGCTGAGGTTGGTGCCTCCGAGCTCTCTGTTTAGAACGTCGGAGTCTGAGCACTGTGGGACCGCACCTATGAATGAGATAGAGGAGGAGGGAGGAGAAGAAGAGTTAGAATATTTTGGGTTGGTTTTCATGTCATCACCAGAATTGGACGTGTGCAGGGGTTATTTTAGTCGTACCCTGGCTTTGACTGTTGTGGGTGCTTTTACCGTCGTCACCCATATTGAACGAATCTTGAGAAGTTGATGACTTAGGGATGTCCATGTGTTTGGATGAAGGGATAAGGTGAGCCGAGTCTGAGATGAAGTCCTGTAAGGTCAGTAGTGGAGGAAGGGGCCGGAGAAATTCTTCATCCACTGGTGGCTCAAGAATACGATTCCTTCGGTGAGCCGATCTGGGCACTCGTCTCCTTTTGGATCCCTGAGGAGGGGTTTGGTTCATCCTATCGATCTGATGAGTAGCCCTAGCTTCGTGGACCAACTCACATTTCAGGGATTTGAGCCTGCTTCGTCCATGGTAAACTTCCCAGGGCTGAGAAATCGAGGGCTCTATAGGGTCCAGTATATGCTCATAAGGGACCTATAGTGGGATTTCCTCTTGGACGGGAGTGGTGGCTTGAAAGTGTTCTGGGAGAATGGAACAAACAATGTGGCCTTCCTGCACCTTCTCAACGACTACAGCTTCAAACCCAGACCATTCTTTCAGCTTGTGGCCCCATACTTAGTGATAAGGGCACCAGAGGTTTTTTGTTCCCTGGGCAAGATGCCTGGGCTGCCTGGCGTGATTGGGGGTGACAAGGCCTTGTTGGAGCATTGCCTCAAAGAGGGTCTGCAGATGATCTGACTCAACGCTTCCCTGGGCTTGTGACGGGAGGTCCTCTTGTACTGGTGGAGTAGGGGCTTGAGGGTGTCCTTCCGGGTTACCATGAGCTTCTTGGCATTATTGCAACTTCTTTGTCAAGATCTCATGGAAGCTAGTGCATTCTCTCAAGTCATGGCCTCGTATCAGATGATACGAGCACCAGAGGTTCTCAGTTCTTGGAGGCAGGAATTTGGGCTGCCTTGTCGGCTTTGGCGTGATGTGTCCCTCTTCAAGCATTAGGGAAAATAGTGCATGTAGGATAGCAGGTGCCTCGTCATCTTCTTGTATTGACTTATGTGAGCAGCCTCAATTGCCCCGAATGCTTTCTTTAACTCTTCGAGCTTTATCTGGCCTCGATAATATCCTTGAGCGTTTAGCAGTCTTGAGTGGGATGACCAACTCTCCTATGATAGGCGCAGTACCTCTCGTGTGTCGCCTGCCCGGCTAGCTTTGGGGTTTTGACCGCTTGATCATGTTCTGCTCAAGTAGCAACCGAAGGAGCGCAGGAACCCACTCCTTCTCGAAGGGGTACACCTTGTTTTGGTGCTAGATCCAGAAGTCATTTCGATTTGTATTGTTAGGGGGGCGGGACCCTGTTGTAAGACTAGTGCTTGCCCTCGGTCTGAGACGTCTGTGCCTTGGAGAGGTCCAAGGTTTGAGGGGCGGCTTTGTTAGTGTCAGTCACGGTGACAGTCGTGCTAATCACCACTTTTTTCTGGTTGCCTCGATTGTTGGAGCGAGGATTACATTTCTAGAGCTAGAGGGCTGCTGACGAGATCCGCCATGGTGTTTGGACAAACCTTCTATACGAACTGCTTTAGAGGTGAGCTCTGACATGGAGGGTTGGAGGCCTCAACATGCAGAGCGATCTCAGGCAGCATATTTCGTATGCAAGTTTGAACTGCCTCTCTTTTAGTCATGGAATGAAAGATTGCGAACTCTCTCCATCGGGAAATGAATTTGTCAACTGCCTCGCCAGGGTCTTGAGTCAGAGTGAGGAGCATGATGGTTTCCACGTTTCTCTGGACTTCGTAGAAGCATTGGTAAAACAACTGCTCCATTTCATGCCATGTGTGTACCGAGTTGGGAGGCAACCGAGCATACCACTGGAAGGCTGGCCCTTCGAGAGTCTTGATGTACTGACGGAGGAGGAGTTGCCCATTAGTTGCCGTCTCTCGACAGTCTGCTTGAAAGTGAGCAGTATACTGGTGCCGGGATGTAGTACCATTGAATAAGGGGAGCTTCCCTTTTTGGTAGTTTGGGGGAAGTGACACCTGATCGATGTAAGAGGGGTACTGCTTTTGGTAGAGCAGCGCCTCTTGCATGTCCAGGACCTTGTTCTTGAGACTGTGCGCCACCATGGCATCTATGTCGGTTTGGAAACCCCGCGGGAAGCAAAACTGCCTTGGGAGACTGGTGGGGGAGTTTGCCTGAGAACTGTGTCCTCACCAGACGGGTAATCAGTCTCATTGTGAGAAGAAGGGGACCTAGAGGCTTCTAGGCGTTCCATCTTTTCGAGGATGGACTGCATCATTACCTCGAACCTGCTCATCTGCTCTTCTTAGGCATCGTCTGGCTCATTGATCCCATGACACTGATCGTTTCTTCTCGAAGGTCAGAGCCAAGTGGAGTAGTGAACTGCCAGGGCTGGCGAGTCGTGTGTGACAAGTTGGTCAGCAGGTGCTCAGCATGCCCCGATTAGACTTGAGCCTTGTACATCGACAGTGTATAGACCGGTTCTTGACGATCGTGGGACCGTGACTTCTTGACAGTAATCACCAAGCAATTTTCTTGGACTTGCTCAGGTTCTGGGATTCGCAAAGAGAAGAAGGGATTGTGTGGCAGGATGTCACCAAGAGTGGTAACCTCAACTACCTTAGGGGCCTCTTTAGTCAAGATTTGCAAGCCTCTCTTCTGCTTAATCCTGAGGCTGCTATGGACTTCACTCCAGAACCGAGCCTGAGATTTGGACTGCCCCGTCTTCTTGAGCACAACAGGGCTATGTCCATTAGCGGGAGCAGAGAATGGGGTCTAAGGACGGAGGGCAGTCTGGGCTACTGCCTTGGAGGCTATAGGCTTCTGTTTAACATCAGGCCATCGCCCCAAATTCGCTTGTGAGGCCTGAGTGCCTTCTTGACTTGAGGCGGCTGACTCAAGATGGTACTCTTAGGAAAAACCTTTCAGTACTAGGTCTCAAGGTGCATGCTTGGTGAAGGAAGAGTGACAGAGGAAGGGACCGGCTCGTGACTCCACCTTAGTCGGGAGCGGGAAGGCACCTACGAAGTCGGTGCGTGTGCACCTTTAGGGTTGGTTGTCCGGGTGACTTGGGGGTCAGCCCTGGCTCGGTCAACTGGTTCGACCTTAGGAGGCTGAGACCTACAAGCTTGTGTTTGTGAGGGATCAGGTAGGAACCTATCTCTCATAGGGTGAAGCCATGTGTGTTGAGAAGGGCGAAGTGGTGGACCCTCGTGTGCTCGAGCTGGCACTGCCCCGAGCTATGGGATGCAGATGCATGGCACATGCAGGGTTCGGCCCTAGAAGGCCTAGCCTTAGACGTGAGCTCAAGCCAGCGTGGAAGTTGCCCTGAGGTGTGGTTCGAGTGGATGGACCACAAGCCGTTAGGTGTGTGCATGGGGTGGAGACCCTAGGATCTCCGCCTCTTCGTGCTGAGCCTCAAGTTGTAGAGGTTTGGGGTAGTGAAGGAGTTCAAGGAGTAGCCTTACGGCGACCCTCTGAAGTAATGACAACTTGCTTGCCTTTTGTGGGAGTGAACAGGGCAGCCTTCCAGCGTACCTCAGCAATATGACTGGCAAGGGACTTGCTAGTAGTAAGGTGCGTGCTATGTGTGATAGCAGATGTGCTCCAATGCAAGGGGCCTTGGTGCAGGGCCCACTAGGGCGAGGAAGTGGGGAGTCAGGGACCTTTATGTCCCTTCTCGCACCAATCTAGGAGAGAACCTGGGAGCCAGACTGTGAGTCCTAACTCAGAAGGTGGGAAAGGAAGGAAGCTTCAGTAGTTCGCTTCCCTAGGACAGTCATGAGTGCGGGGATGAGAAAGTCCCCGACTCTGATGAACGGGTTGCATAACCCAGATGCCATAAAATGTAACTTAGAAAGTAAAAGGAAATACTGATCAAGCAAGAGTGAACCGACGAAGGGGTAATAAGTCCCTAGTGGAGTCGCCAAGCTGGTTAGGTGCCTCAATCTCGCCTTCCCGGATCTAGGTGATCGGGAGACACGTTAGTTAGGTGCCTCGATCTCGCCCTCCGGATCTGAATGATCGGGTGACGTGTGTCTCAGGTTTCAGGGGAGACCCGGGACATTTTTGAGATCGCTCTCTCGAAAACCTCATTCGAAAACGAGGGCAAGTGTTACCAATCCGTGAGAGAGGAATTTTAAAGGTGGGTTCGGGACTTACTCGTGCTGACTCGCGTGGGCACCCTCTTAGATCACGAAGAAAGCTCCCCAGTAATAAAACTGATTTAGACTCGCCTCCCCTAACTCGTATTCTTCTTATTTTCTACTTTTCTGCAATCACACACATATATGGCAAAGGTTATGGGACAGGTGGGTCAGACCTCACCCTTTTCCTCTCTGATGAACTTACACAGGCATGCACATTCAAAAAGAAGAAAGAAAGACAAGGGGAGTACAGCTAGATGACAGACCTGCCATGAGATGCTAACCTCAATCCCTCTTGGTCGAACACAAGAATAACAAAGAAATGGTCTAAAGAGAAGAAGGGAATAGACAGAAGGAGAGAGAAGGAAGAGAGGAGGAAGAAGAAAGGAGAGAAGATGCATTTGGTGCTAGACATTGCCGACTGTTTCAAGGAGGAAGCAGTTGGCGCTAAGTCTTGCCAACTGACAGAAGAAGTGAGAGAACCAGTCGGTGTTAGGTCTCGTCGACTGACAGAGGACGAGAGAGGAAATCAGTAAGCGCGAGGTCTCGCCGACTGGCAGAGAAAGATAGAAAAAACCAGTCGGCGCTAGGTCTCGTTGACTGACAGAGGAAGAGAGAAACACAGTCGGCGTTAGGTCTCGCCGATTGACAAAGGAAGAGAGAGAAAACCAGTCGACGCTAGGTCTCACCGATTGATAAAGGAAGAGAGAGAAAAACAATCGGTGTTAGGTCTCACAGAATAACAGAGGAAAAGAGAGAAACCCAGTCGGTGTTAGGTCTCATCGATTAACAGAGGAAGAGAAAGAAAACCAGTCGGTGTTAGGTCTCACTGATTGACAGAGAAAGAGAGAGAAAATCAATCCGTGCTAGGTCTCACTGACTGACAGAGGAAGAGAGAGAAACCCAGTCGGCACTAGGTCTCACCGACTGACAAAGGAAGAGAGAGAAAACCAATCAGCGTGAAGTCTCATTGACTGACAGAGGAAGAAAGGGAAAATCAGTTGGTGCTAGGTCTCGCTTATTGAGAGAGGAAGAGAAAAACCCAGTCAGTGTTAGGTCTCACCAACTGACAGAGGAAGAGAGAGAAAACCAGTCGGTGTTAGGTGTCGCAGACTGATAGAGAGAGAGGGGAGACCAACCGGCGTTAAGCCTCGTCGATTGCATCAAAGGGGGACAAATAGAGATAGTGATGAGAGGAGAAGATGAAGAAAGAGACAGAGAAGAGAGAGAGAGAGAAAGAGAGAGAAGAGAGAAAGAGAAAGAAGAGAGAAAGAGAGAGAGAAGAGAGAAAGAGAAAGAAGAGAGAGAAAGAGAGAAAGAAAGAGAAGAGAGAAAGAGAGAAAGAAAGAAAGAGAGAGAAATGGTGGAGAGAAAACGTTGCATGCTCGAAGGGTATTGATCTATTTCTTCTCTCTCCTCTCTCTCTCTCCAAGACGTACTCATAGGCTCAAGCAAGGAATCAAAATTTTTATTCAATCTTCAATTAATCATTTGAAGGCCAAGGGTCCTTTTTATAATGAGGCAGTGCCTATTTATATAGAATTGTGCCCAAACATGGGTGGATTGATCAAAATTAAACCTACGTGCTGAAAATTAAAATTTAATTAAATTAAAATAAATTCTAAAATTGGGTGCAAAAGGACTGTTTTGCCCCTGCCTAATAATGTGTGGACTTTCAAAACAGTCCTTATTGCTGCCCAAGAACTTGTGTGATCTTCCATGGCTGACCCGGGCTTGCTCTGATGCACGTTTGATCGAAAGATTATTGTTTTCTTGTAGGGCTCGATGTGACGATCGTTTTGATACGAACTTTGAGACATGAATCATGTTTTTGAGCCATGATCACGAGACTTAAAATTTAATTGAATCATGGAAACTTCGAATCGATAGTGCGCTCGTTCCTTGATGTTTCTCTATAATTTTTTTGTCGTAGTACACTAAGCATGCCGTCACGATCACGTGGCAACAAACGGGACACGATTTGGAGCCCGTACAAAGATTTCAGAACTTTTGAGTTTTGGCCCGAATCTAGAATTAGGCGTCAAAAATTTCAGTTACTTTGTCAGCTTCGTGCATGAAATCTGACCGTCCATCATGTACGGAGTTCGGACTAATGATAGCCTTGAACCTTACACACACAATGGAATTGGTTTGGTATTGATCCGTTACACGAGCGTCATGATTTGGTCCATCGAGCGAGGCGTGTCGCTGCTAAAGTTCTTGCAATTTCTTCACAGATGCACAACTTCTCTCTAGCTTTTCTCCTCGCTCGGACATCGTCTCGGAGCGTGGCACATATCGAATTGTTCATCTTGATGAGGCGAATACGCTTACCTAATTTGGGAGCAACCCGAATTGAAACGAGTGAGTTACGGATACCGAAGGTGACTGTTCGTGACTGTAAAAACAATCACCTTTAATGGTGTTTTGGTGCAGTAAGGCCACATGGGAATAGTATTCGGCCACTTATGTTTCAATGATTTGCTCATATCTTTGTTTTGGAGTGTCTGATTAAGTCAAAACTTGGTCGATAAGGATTTTCAACTGTGCCAGATCTAATGATGATCGTTCCACAGTGATTTGAGATACTGAAAATGTAGTTCCAGTTGTAGGATCCGTTTCAGGGTGCTAGAGGCCATTTTTCAAAAACTGTTCCTTTGTGTTCACTGCCTTAGACATGTCTGATCGTGATAAAACTTGGTAGGTGGTATTTTGAAGTGCTGATAAAGTTCTTGACCAGTTTTGGGGCCATTATGAGACTGTCAGGAATTTTCACTGTTTTGTAGGCTTTATTGATTTGCTTCATACCAAGGACCAAGGTGCTGAAAAATACGTTCAAAGAGCTTGCCCCACCGAGTGTTGTTCTTAAAGAGAAGCGAGAAGGAAAATCATCCCGAAATTTTCCTTTGTCTTTTGCTTTTTTCCTTCCTAGCCTCAAGACCATGTGAACGCTGAGGAGATTCACGTAATGGTGTAACTAGGCTGCTCAAACGTAGGGATGCATTGTTCGCGGGTCTGTCTGTGGAGACTTTAGGGGGAGAAGAACCTTTTTTGAAGGATCTTGTTGAATTCCTTACCCTCATGCCGACTGTTTGTGATTCTGAATCTGAGGATTTTGTACGGACCTCGTCAGTCAGAATTGGGCCCATCTGGCAATTGAGTGCCATGGCGAAGGGCATTGTTCCCATTTGGTCTGGGTTCGTTGGTTTGCTTTGGTAGGTGTTGTTTGCTGCTACACCAGGTTTGCTTTTGACGTTCAGAGTACCACTCTGGGTCTCGACTGCCGAGTTCAGTCAGGGGCAGTGTTAGCCGGTCCCGAAGGTCTGGGCCTATCGGCTAGGCAAGCTGAAGTCTCTGACAGGTTATCCCCTTGCTTTTTCAGTTTCTTGCCTTTGTAATGGTCGTTTCTTAGAGTGTAATTGTGACCTCATGAGAATAATGTTCTTCCTCATGAGACTTGTCTTGCCATCTTGGTGAGTCTTTTGTCTTTCCAGTCCTTATGCAACTGGACTCATACTGTCAGAATCTTTTCCTTGAAGCTCATGTTTTTGGGTTCCTGGTTTTTATGTCACTAGGGATTTTCTTCTTTTGAGTGAGGATTGAAGCCGCCTGTTGAGGCGAGTGTTGTATTAACCTTTTTATTGATCCAAGCGTTCTTTGAGGATTTTAGCTTGGTCTTGGGAAGTGGTGCCTTAGAGACGATTTTAACCAACTTCTTTTAATGGGGTTCTTTTACCATGACCTTCTGGTCATGTCCACCTTTTTTTTTTTCATTCTTGCACACGATGCCCTTTCAGGTTTTCACCATGCCCGATTTTTTTATTCACGAAACTCTTTTACTCATGGTTTCGTGACCATGCCCGTCTATCATTATTACTCATAGCATTCCCTTGTTCAGGTATACACTATGCCCGTTATTCTTCTTTTTTTCTTTGTAAAGTTTTGTTTAAGGTCACGCCTCCGGGACCTATGCGAAACAGGTTAACGTCATGCAGCCTGGACGTGCACTATGGTTTAAGGTCATACAGCTGGACCGTGATGGTGATGGATGACAGTCTATGAAGGCCATGGAGTGAGTATGGTGGTGGTTTGGCTCACTTGGGCAGATGGCTCGGGGCTACCTATGAGAGATGAACGATGTATGAATGTGAGTGGATGATGATGAACCACTAACTTACAACAAGTATGGATGGTGGGATGGTTCATTGTTTTGTGAGCATGGGTGAGACTCACTAGGGAATGGGGTATGGTGATGAAATGAATGAACTCACTGGGGAGGTAATGAAGGTGGTGCGCACACACTATCAAGTAGGTTAGGAAAGGCATGCATGAAAGTGCACGTAAAGGCGTGTGCACGTATGTGGGGACGAGTTTATGGTCATGCCTGCATGACCTGGGCAAAGAAGTTTATCGTCATACCAATAGGACGTGCACTATAGTTTAAGGCCATACAGCTGAACTGGGGTTGCTGAGCCTTTAAACGTCATGCGACTAGGACGGGTGTTACGGTTTAAGGTCACCCAACATGACCGTGGTTATGTAGTTTAAAGTCATACGATTAGGACCATGCACTTTAAGGTCGTGCAACTAGACCTCCGCTACAGTTTAAAGTCATATAGTTTGGACCATGTTGCTGTGCAGTTTTAGGTCATGCAATAGGGACCACCGCTACAGTTTAAGGTCGTATAGTTTGGACCATGGTGCTGTGTAGTTTAAGGTCATGCAGGACGGACCACTGCTACAGTTTAAGGTCGCATAGTTTGGAAAATGGTAATGTGCAGTTTAAGGTCATGCAGAACGGACCACCACTACAGTTTAAGGTCACATAGTTTGGACCATGCAGTTTAGGGTCGTACGTCTAGATCGAGGCTGTGCAGTATTAGGGTAGTGTAGCACGGACCGAGGCTATGGAGTTTAGGGTCGTAGAATGGATCGAGGCTGTGCAGTTTAGGGTTGTGCAGCACAGACCGAGGCTGTGCAGTTTAGGGGTCATGTAGCACGGACCGAGGCTGTGCAATTTAGGGTCGTGCAGCACGGACCAAGGCTGTGCTATGCAATTTAGGGTCGTGCAGCATGGACCGCGGCTGTGCAGTTTAGGGTCGTGCAGCACGGATCGAGGCTGTGTAGTTTAGGGTCGTGCAGCACAGACCAAGGCTGCGAAGTTTAGGGTCGTGCATCACGGACCGAGGCTTTGCTGTTTAGGGTCGTGCAACATGGACCGATGTTGTGCAATTTAGGGTCGTGCAGCATGGACCGAAGCTGTGTAGTTTAGGGTCGTGCAACAAGGACCGAGGCTGTGCAGTTTAGGGTCTTACAGCATGGACAAAGGCTGTGCAGTTTAGGATCATGCAGCACGGACCGAGACGGCACAGTTTGGGGTCATGCAGCACGGACCGAGGCTGTGTAGTTTAGGTTCATGCAGCACGGACCGAGGCTATGTAGTTTGGGGTCGTGCATCACGGACTGAGGGTGTGCAGTTGAGGGTCATGCAGCATTGACCGAGGCTGTGCAGTTTAGGATCATTCAGCACGGACCGAGGGTGTGCAG
>NW_006494789.1:9615576-9638295 GCF_000471905.2 Amborella trichopoda
GAGGCTGTGTAGTTTAGGGCCATGCAGCACAGATCGAGGCTGTGCAGTTTAGGGTCGTGCAGCACAGACCGTGGCTATACAGTTTTGGGCACACAGCACGGACCGAGGCTGTGTAATTTAGGGTCATGCAGCACGGACTGAGGCTGTACAGTTTAAGGTCGTGCAGAACGGACCGAGGCTATGCAATTTTGGGTTGACAACATGGATCAATGCTATGCAGTTTAGGGTCATGCAGCACGGACAGAGGTTATGCAGTTTAGGGTCGTGCAGCACGGATCGAGGCTGTGCAGTTTAGGGTTATGCAGCATAGACCGAGGCTGTGCAGTTTAGGGTCGTGTGACACTGACCAAGGCTGTACAGTTTAGGGTTATGCAGCGCGAACCGAGGTTGTGCAGTTTAGGGTCATGCAGCACGGACCGAGGCTGTGGAGTTTAGGGTCGTGCAGCACGGATCGAGGTTGGGTAGCATGTGGGTGGAGCTCCATGGGGAGTAGGTATGCGGATGGCGATCCTACTCTTTGGGGATAATGGTTAAGGCCATTCACAAACTGAAGGCCTAGATGGAAATGGTGACCTGATGAAGGCTGGTCAACAGAGGTAGACTTCACTAGGGTTTAATGGTGGTAAGCGTACTCTTTGGAGAATTGGCTTATGAGGATAACCCGACTCTTTGGGGATAAGATTGCTTGGTGTGAAATAGAGCCACCAAGAATTGAAGAGGTAGGAATGACCCTAACCCCACTAGGGATAATAGGCTGCAATATGGGTGTGACCGGGACAGCTCTTGACTTCATTTGGGAAGTCACGGTTTGGGTGCAACGGCGCGTGTGTAACTCCACTGGGGATGACACATCATGGCTTGGATGCAACTTCACTAGGGATTGGGGTAGGGCACATTGCTTGAAATACGGCCGGCGCCATGTGTAGCGCTAATGGTCTATTGAGAAGATTCAACTGGCGTTGAGTTCTCACAATATAATCGACACTGGGTTGTTAAAGATTCCGTTGGCGTTGTGAACGACCCGTGATGTTATTTGGAGTCAATTGACGCTGAGTTAACCGACGCTAGGGCCGCTTTTGGAAACACACCCGGTGTTAAGTCAACCAACGTTAGGGTTGTATTTGGAAACTCACCCCGTGCTAAGTCAATCAGCGCTAGGCTTGTATTTGGAAACTCACCTGGCGCTAAGTCAACCGGTGCTAAGGTTGTATTTGGAAACTCAACTGGTGCTAAGTCAATCGGCGTTGGGGATGAGAGTTACCTCAGGACTCGGTTCGAGGCCCGACCCGGCTCATCGGTTCTTGGCTTTCCTTGGATGCAACTGAAATTTCGAGTTTGTGAGGGGCATTTGAAAGCAGCGTAGTCTATCTAAGGGGGTAAAATCCTGTTTTCCCTTATTTTTCACCAAGGGTAAAACCTGAAGCAACAAGTTTCTTTAATAGTGAGGAGAGGGTGTGCTCGGTTGAAGTTTCGACAAGCAGTAAGACTTCAGCAGGAGTTTTGCAGGGAAGATTCTTCGGCAAATCGCAGAATTCTGACAAGGGTCTTGCAGAGAAAACCTTTGGCATGTGGACTTTTCCCAGAATTGGCGATGTTACAGAGAGAGTAGTAGAGAGAGGAGAATCCTCTAGGAAGTTTTTTGTGAAAGAGAGGAAATTTCGGGTGCAGTTTTTCTTCTGGTAGGGATTTTTAGGGGTTTCCCGACAATTGTGGAAGTTTTCCGACACTGGTCATGGTGTTGTAGAAGTTTCCAAGAACTTAGGGGAAGTTTTCAAGAGTTTTTTGGTGAGGTTCTGGTGACACTTTGGCAAAAAACACAGGCGAGAAAGTTCTTCAGTGGGTTTCCGGCCGTATTGGAAAAGTTCTGGCGGGAGATGAGCGGTCGTAGGGGGTGGGCCGTACGATTGTAGGAGGTGAATCATCGTGGGGAAGGCGTACAATTGGTGACGGTTTGGCCTTCATCCTTGGAAATCGTGTGACCATTAAGGAGGTGCTAAAACTTATGTTTTGAAAAAATGAGGAGTCTCGAGAGGCGAACAGTCGCGATAGAGTCGATGCTAACAGAAGTGCAACTGACACTGAGGCAACCGACGCTAAACCTCAAGAAAGGCAACTGACGCTAAGGGCTAGGAGCACAACTGGCGCTAGCCTTTGGAGAACACAATCGGTGCTGGCTTCAGTCGGCGCTCGTCAGCACATGTGGCTTCTTACGTATGGCAGTAAGTCACGTGCAGGGTCGCAACATTCGGTGATGAGCTACGTACGATGATGTTCATGGGCCAGCAGAAAGTGGCGAAGGATGGGGCGTGGCTTGTGGGACTTATTTGAAGTCAATTCCTCCAGGACAATAGTGAGGTCCATGTTGTTCTGTGGAAGGGCATCCACTGTGAACAACGCATGCTTTCCGTCATAAGCCAGCTCCTTGCTAAGGCAGCCCCTCTTGTATGTTTTATATACACGTCGAATGGATCCTACGTCGTATGTTTGACATACACGTCAGATGAGGTATCTGACTTGTATGTTTGACATACATGTTGGAGGGACTGAGGCAAACGTCTTGGAGTGGCTTTGCTTTGTCTTCAGACCTGTAACCATCCTCTTACTCGTCGGATGAATTAAAGCTAACTCTCCAAGTGGTTTCGATTCTTCTTCATGAGGAGGGTATTCCTTTGGTGGGTTTGCTTCTTCTTCATGAGAAGGTCTCCCTTTCATGGGACCGGCATTTGTTTTGGCCTGTAACTGTCCTCTTACTCTCAGATGCAAGAGCAAGAGTGCAAGTTTTGACTTGTAACCGTCCTCTTATCCTCAGACACAAGAGACTTGTAACCTCCCTAGTAATGGGTTCTTATAACTCATTTTTACTGCAATAAAAAATAAGTTACCATTTTGTTTGGACTATCTTGCTTGTTCTCACGTTGAGTCCCTTTCTTTTGAATACACATCATGGTTAATACTTCTTTAGGTATCGCCCGTTGATAGGGGGCATCGCCTCCTTTCCATTAGGATGTGCCAATATGTAGGCTTCATTGGGCGAGACCTTTTTAACTGTAAAGGGACCTTCCCACTTAAGCTCAAACTTCCCTTTATGCTGGCCATGCATAACAATATGCCTCTTGACAGCTAAGACTAGATCACCACGGGTGAACGAGCAGATCTTGACAGACTTTTCAAAAGGCCTCTTCATTCTCCCTTGGTTGAGTTCAAGGTTCTACTGAGCCTCTAGCCTCTTTACATCAAGTGCATCCAATTCTTGATACTGGAACTTGACTCTCTCATCTTCGGTTATTCCTTGGTGAATAGTGACTCGCAATGAAGGGATTTGTATTTTGAGAGGTAAAACTGCTTCAACCCCATAGCCTAAAGAATAAGGAGTGGAATCAGTAGCATTTAGTGTAGTATTACGATAAGCCCACAGTGCTTCGAGAAGCTTCTCATGCCAGTTCTTCCTTGTTTTTGATGCTGACTTTCTTAAGACATTGCACAAAGTCTTATTGAAAGCCTCAGCTAATCCATTCGCTCGAGGGTGGCACATAGTCGAGTACCTCCATTCGAAACTGAATTGGTTAACTAAGCGATCAATGTGATGACTCCTAAATTGAGGGCCGTTGTCAGATATGATTTGGTCGGGCACTCCGAAGAGATATTTGATATGATGTCGAACAAAGTAGGCTATTGCTGTCCCATGAACCTTCTTAAGGGGGATCGCTTCAGCTCATTTAAAGAAGTAATCTGTTGCAGCTAGGATAAAAACATGGCCCATTGCAGAAGGGGGGTCAATAAGCCCTACGATCTCCATAGCCCATTGTGAGAAGGGCCATGATGCAACCGTTGAGTGTAAGGGCTCTGGAGGTTGGTGAACCAAGCTGGAGTGTATTTGGCATACTTGGCACTTTTTAGCATAGCTTAAGGAATCAGCTATCATGGAAGGCCAATAATATCCCAATCTGCGTATTCGTTCATAGAGTTTAAGACTGGATTGGTGTAGTCCATAGATGCCTGAGTGGACTTCTTCTAGCACTTGTTTTGCTCCTTGGATGTCTACGCATCTAAGAAGAACGACGTCAAACGACTGTCTGAAGCGAGCATCTCCCTCAAGGAGGGTATACTTGATAGACATTCGCCGTATGCTGTTGCGTTCGGTACAATCTTCCTGGAGCCTGCCATGCTTTAGGAAACTGGTGATGGGTCCTCTCCAATCTTCTACCTGCTCAACTTCTGCACACAATGGGTCAAAGAATTCTGGTTCTTGGTTTCGACCCTTAGATGCTTGACTTTGTGTTATTTCTTGTTCAGTTTTGACTACTTCTTTGACCGATAGAAGTGCTCCAAATGGATAAGGGGGACACTTAGGGAAGATATTTCTCTCGTCATCCGCATCAACCTCGGCTCTTAGTTCGATGTGTCTCCATTCTGCCGCCCAGAAAAACGTAGGCCCTGATGAGGATAATTGAATTATAGCATCGAGTTTTCAAGTGTGTCAGCTTGCGAGTTTAGTATTCTAGGGATGTGACTCAGGGATACGTCCTCAAACTGAGCCATATACGATTTTGTAGTATCATGATAAGGCTTGAGAGTGTCTTTTCTTACATCATAAATCCCTTTGAGCTATCGGATAACCAACTCAGAGTCGCCATAGATCTTGAGCTGCTCCAAGTCGTGGTCAAAGACTGTCTCCAATCTGAATTATAAGGGCCTGATATTCTGCCTTAGTATAAGAACAGGCTTGAGCAAGAGAGAAAGAAAGTGGCAATTTTCCTCCTTTCGGACTCAGGAATACTACTTCGGCACCTCTTCGACTTGATTGGAAGGCTTCGTCGAAGTACAATTCCCGCACAAGAGCAAGGTCAGCACATAATACTTCTTCATCAGGGAAGTCGCTTGATAGAGGCGATTCTGCTGGTACAGGCTGTGCTGTGAGAAAGTCAGCCAAGGCTTGGCCCTTGATGGCCTTTTGTGGGACATACGTGATGTCGAACTCCATCAGCAAATAGTGCCCACTTAGCCAGGCATCCCGACAAGCATGGGGGCTTCATGAGAAACTTTATAGGATCAGCTTTCGATATAAGCTTCACTTCATGACCGAGCAAATAATGACGGATTTTTTGTACTGCGAAGATTAGGGCCAGACACATCTTCTCAATAGGGGGATAATTCCTCTTGGCACCTTGCATCCTGTGACTAAAGTTATATAACGCGGGTTCTTTTCCTTCTTCATTGTTTTGTGCCAACAATGCTCCGAGGGACTCATCTAAGGCAGTCACATATAAAATGAGGGGTCTCCCAATACTAGTGTTGAGTGTACTGGAGGATTGAGTAAATAATGCTTGATGTCGTCAAGGGCTGCCTGACATGCTTCATCCCAGATGAATGGGGTATCTTTATTTAGCAGCTGTGTAAAGGGTTTACAGCGACCTGAGAGGTTGGTGATGAACCTAGGATTGTAGTCCAGTTGCCCTTGGAGGGAATGCAGTTCTCAAAGCGTCATCGGTGATGGAATTTCTTGGATTGCTTTGATCTTGACTGGCTCCACTTTAAGCTCTCGATGTGTGACGATGAACCCCAAGATTTTTCTGGAGCACACGCCAAAAGCGCATTTTAGCGGGTTCTTTTTAAGTTGATGAAGACGCAAATGCTCAAATACTTTCTCAACGTCTCTCATGTGAGCATCCGCCTCTTCCAATTTTACCACCAAATCATCTTCATAGCATTCCACTTCTTTGTTCATCATGTCTTTGAAAATGGTCGTCATTGCTCTCTGATATGTGGCGCTAACATTCTTTAATCCAAAAGGCATATTGTATAATAGAAGACCCCTTTTGGAGTTAAGAATGCAGTGGCCTCTTCATCTTCAGGTGCCATCCTTATCTGATTATAGCTGGAGTATCCGTCCATTAAGGAAAAGGTTTGGCAGTGAGTAGTAGAGTAGATGAGCATCCCGATGAATGGCAATGGGAAGTCATCTTTGGGATAGGCGGTATTCAAATCGTGAAATTCAATATACACCTTGATTTGACCATTCTTCTTCTTGACCAGAACAACATTTGCTAGCCATTTCGAGTACTTGACTTCGTGAATAAAGCCTGCTTATTTGAGTTTTGTCACGTCGACATCTATCTGCATCTCGCAGTCAGGCCTGAACCTTCTCGATTTCTGTTTGACAGGTTTGATAGTTGGATCGATGCCAAGATGGTGAACAGCTACTTGAAGGTTTAAGACGGGCATCTCATGATAATGCCAAGCAAAGACGTCACGGTTTGATCACAAGAAGGTAGTGAAATGCTCTTTCTCTTCTGAAGACATATTCGCTGAAATGAAAGTGGATCTGCTTCGTCTCTAAGATTTATTTGTTTGAGTTCGTCAGCTGTGGCCTAATCACCTTCTTCCCATTCTTCTAGGGCCTCTTGGAACTCTTCATCATTATTTTCAGAGGACTTTTCATCAACCTCAAGCACAGAGACCCATGACCTTGACATCTCTGCTCCCAATCGGGTTCCAGACATGTCATGATTTTTGCGCCTTTCTCAGATCGGGACAGAAGGGTTGACCTCAAACATGGGAAGCCAATCAGGCTGCAGGAGCTTTTTTTGGGGTTCAGCAAAGGTTGGGCGTGAAGTGTCCTCGTATGAATCACACAGCCCTTGCGGAGATGTGTGTAGTGCTTGCTCCGCGGTGACTTGCGCTGCATACACTTGTACCATATGGCAAGCTTCTTGAGAATAAACACTTTGCCCCCTTGATTCTTTCAGCCTCTGCTCGAAGTCGGGCTCAGGGGGCCACTGGGATTTCTTTGGCTTAGACTTCTTGCGCTTCTTTGAAGAAGGTGGCTTTACCTTAGCTTTAGCTGCCAGGGCATCAGCAATTGTTAAGAATCCTGCTGCCTGCGCTAAGGTCTTTCTCAATCATTTCTGTTGCGTCTTTGTTATGTTTGATCCCTCAAGTTCTCTATCGAGAGAATCAAAGTCAGGACATATCAAGGTTGTACCTATAGGAGACATAGACAAGGAAGAATGAGAAGCAGGAGAAGAAGGAGAAGTAGGGTTAGAAGGTAGGGGACTTTTAAGGTCGTTCCCCTCATCAGACCGATCTGGGAAGCTTTTTACATCATCGCCAGAGTTGGATGGGTGTAGGGGATCTTTTAGGTCTTTCCCTTGCTTAGACCGTTGGGGAGTGCTTTTAACGTCATCATCCCCATTGGACGTGTGTTGAGTGGGAGATGAGACGGGGGCATCTTCTTGACAGGATGAAGAAAGAAAAAGGATTGTGTCAGGGATGAACTCAAGCAAGGTTGGCATCGGGGGAAGGGGCATGAGAAATTACTGCTCGACTAGGGGTTGAGCGGTCTTGTTTCGTCGGTGATCAGCCCTTGGTGCCCGTATCTTTCTGGTTTTCTTACATGATGTCTGGTTCATCTCTCTGGGTTGGCAAACCACTCTAGCTTGGCGAACCACTTCTCGTCTTAAGGACTTGAGTCTGCTTCGGCCATGGTAGGTTATCCATGGTTGGGAATTTGAGGGTTCCGCAGAGTCTAAGTCATTGATAGGAAGGTTCTGGTTTGTGAGATCATCTTTCCCTGATGGAGAAGTGATTTGGGGATCATTTACGGGGAGATTGTAAAATTATTAACACTCTCGCATTTTCTCTACGAATATATCAAAGAAAAGTTGTGCATTCTGACAAATAATGACCTCTTATTTGATGAAATGGGCACCAACGGTCTTCAGTCCCCTTAGCAAGGCGGTGGGGTTGCCTTGCTTGCTTCGGTGTGATTATCCCTTCCTGAAGCATTATAATGAAGAAAGCGTGGAGGATATCAGGCATTTCATCTTCCTCTTGAATAGTTATGGCATGAGAGGCCTCAGCTGCCCCGAAGGCGTTCTTCGAATCTTGAAGCTTTATCTGACCTTTCAGAATGAGGGCCTCAATGATATCCTTTAGCATGTAGCAGTCATCTCTGGGATGATTGATTCTCCGATGGTAGGTACAATAATTCGCCTGAGTGTAATGGCAAGACTGCTCAGGGAACTTGGTTTCTGGAAGCTAGATCGTATTCTGCTCCAATAGTAACCGGAACAGCACAGGGACCCATTCCTTCTCGAAGGGATAGACCTTGTTCCTATGTCTAGCAAAATAATCACCCCGATCAAGGTTGGCTGGTGGAGGCACCCGATTGTACGACGGTTGTTGCTTGCTAGTCTGGGGTGTTACTGTTATCACAGTTACCCCTTTAGAGAGGTCCAAAGTTTGAGAGGGAGCTTTCTTTGAATCAGCGACGATGATGGCGGCACTGATTACCCCTTTTATTGGCTACCCCCTGTGTTATTCCGAGAGCTACCATTGCCCCTGTTGTTTGCTAAACTGGTAGATGGTTGTCATGTTCCACCATGATGGCGTGACAAACTTTCTATGCGAACTGATTTAGAGAACAACTCTGACATGGAGGTCGAATTGGAGGCCTCGACATGTAGAGCGATTTCAAGTCGCATGTTTTGCACTCATGTCTGGACTGCTTCCTTCTCAGGTATAGGACAAGGATGGCGAGAAGCCAAGTTTCTCCATCTTGATATGAACTGATCCACAGGTTCATCTTGTTCTTGAGTCAGGGTGAGAAGTTCGATAGTTTGAACCTCTCTCTCGACCTCATAGAAGCGTTGATAGAACAATTTCTCCATCTCCTCCCATGTATACACTGAGTTTGGAGGAAGTCAGGCATACCATTGGAATGCTGGGCCATCGAGGGTATCAACAAACTGTCGGAGAAGAAGTCTCCCATTAGTCATTGTTTCCCGACATGCTGCTTGGAAGTGGGCAATATGCTGATTTGGGGAGGTGGTTCTACTGAATACGGGAAACTTCCCTTTCTTATAGTCTGAGGGGAACGTGACCTGATCATAGGAGGGGTAAGGTCATTGATAAGGCATCGCACCCTGTATCTCCAAAATTTGTCTGCTCTTTAGGCTATGGGTGACCATAACGTCAATATCTAACAGAGAGACCAGATGGGCGACAAAATTGTCCTATGAGGTAGAAGAAGGGGGCTTCCGTGGAGGTGCACCATCAGAGTGATGAGAATTGATCTCATGTATAGCCGACTGACATGCAACGTCAATACGATCGATCTTCTCCATCATCGCGTTCACCATATTCTCAAACTTGATCATATGATCCTCTTGCACATGACCCGGCTCGCTTACGACCATTACACTGATCGTTTCTCTAGGGAGGTCAACATTAATGGAAATTGAAGGATTGCGAGCTTCACGGGTCATACGTAGTAGGTCAGTCAGTAAGGGGTCAGCATGCCCTGATTGAACTCGACTCCTGTACACGGATAGCATTTGGACTGGTTCTCGACAGTCTTGGGACCATGGCTGTTGAGTGGATGGGTCTTCTTCTGTAACAGTAACCACAACACAGGGCTCATGGAGCTCTTCTTCAGGTTTCATTGTCTGAAGGGGATAGAAAGGATTCAGGTGAAGAGGGTCATCAAAATTGACTGTTTTGACTACCTTGGTCACCTCCTTAGTAAAAATTCACAGACCTCCATCGTGTTTATCCTTGAGGTTTTGATGGACCTCACACCAAAGCTGCGATCTAGGTCGCAGCAGGGCAACTCTTCTCGCACAGGAGAGAGCTGCCTTCATCGGATGTGGCAATGGATGAGGGCCAGGAACTGGAGTCGTCTTGGGCCGTGGAGGCTGAAGGACTCGATCTTCTATGAGGTCCATGCCCCAAGCTCTCTTATGAGCTCTAGAGATATGACCTAAGTGATAGGGCTGGTTCAGGATGGTACTCTTGGGGAAAACCTTCGAGTACCAAAGCTAAAGGTGCTTGCTCAATGAAGGAGGATTAAGTAGGAGCAGGGTTGACTCATGAGGAGGCATGAGTTGAGGGCGAGGGGATGCCTGAGATGGCGACGCATGTGCGCCCTTCGAAGAAGGATCTTGGGGGACCTGGGGGTCCACTCAAGCTCGTGTAGATGATATGGCCTTAAGAGGCCGAGAGCTACGAGTAGGTGTCTGTAAGTGAATGGGCACAGACCAGCCCCTTACAGGGTGCGGTTGTGTGTGCATAGTAGGAGGACGAAGAGGTCGTCTCTTGTGTACTCGGGTTGGCGTAATAACGACGTTGCCCCGAGCAATGAGATGCATATGAGTAACATGCGCAGGACCTGGCCTTAGAAGGTTCGATCTTAGAAACGAACTCGAGGTAATAGAAGGGTTGCCCCGAGGTATGGCTCGAGTGGGTGATCCACGAGCCTTGTGGTGTGTGTGAGGGATGGAGACCATAGGGTTTCCGCGTCGAAGTGTTGATCCTCTAAGGATAGAGATCAATGGTGCAGAAATGTGGGGGGTAGCCTTATGGCTACCCACAGGAGTAATGGCAACTTGCTTGCCTTTTGCAGAAAGGGATTGAGCAGCCTTTCGGCATACCTCAAGAACTCGACCGGCAAGCGACTTGCCAGTGGCTGTTGTATGTTGTGTGGGGCAACATAAGTGTTGCCCATGCAGGGCGCCTTGGTGGAGTTTCCATCAGAGCGAAGATATGGGGAGTGAGGGACCTTCAAGTCCCTCCTCACACCGGTCCACGTTAAGACTTGGGAGCTAAACAAGGGGTCTTTGCTTAAGAGGATGGTCAGGAACAAAGTTGAAGGACCTTGTTCCCTGGGGACACTCTAGAATATGGGGATAAGAAAATCCTCGATCCGAATAAATGGCTCACAGAACCCAACAGCCATAAGTGAATATGAAAAGATAATAAAAGAAGAGACTATCTAAACAAGAATGATCTGACTAAGGGGTAGTAAGTCCCCAGTGGAGTCGTCAAGATGGTTAGGTTCCTCGATCTTGCCCTCTGGATCAGGATGATCGGGTGGCGCGCGTCTCAGGTTTCGGGGGTGACCTGGGATGTTTATGAGATCTCTCTCTCAGGAACCTCGTTCGAAAATGGGGGCAGGTGTCACCAACTAGTGAGAGAGAAATTTTAAAGGTGGGTTTGACACTTACTCAGGCTGACTCGCATGGGCGCCCTCTTAGATCACGAAGAAAGCCCCTCAGTAATAAAATTGGTTTGGAATCAACTCCCTTGGCTAGTATTTTTCTAATTTTCTGCTCTTCTGCAATCACACACGTATATGGAAAAGGTTATGAGATAGGTGGGTCAGACCTCGCCCTTTCTCTCTTTGATGAATTTACACAAGCATGAGCATTCCAAAAGAAGAAAGAAAGACGAGGGGAGAGAAGAATTCCACCGAGCGAGAGGACCAGCGCAGTGACTAGGCAACTTGATAATTGACCTAACGTGGTAGCCAAACAGGCTCGATAACGAAAGTCGGCTCATCGGATCACCACTAGACATTATTACCAAAATCGACCAGCTCAGCACGATGGTCGGTCTGTCGTGGCAATAAAGCGGGCCAAGTGATCCTGGCCCAACAACATTACGGCTAGACGACAGGCCTGCCATGAGATGCTAACCTCAAACCCTCTTGGTCGAATGCAAGAGTAGCATAGGAATGGTTTGAAGAGAAGAAGGGAATAGACATAAGGAGAGAGAAGAAGGAAGAGAGGAGGGAGAAGAAAGGAGAGATGATGCAGTCGGCGCTAGATATTGTCGACTGTTTTAGGTGATGAGAGAGGGAGGAAGCTGTCAGCGCTAAGTCTCGCCAACTGATGAAATAAGAGAGAGAGAGAACCAGTCAGCGCTAGGTCTCATGGATTGACAGAGGAAGAGAGAGGAAACCAGTAGGTGCGAGGTCTCGCCGACTGATAGAGAAAGAGAGAGAATCGGTGCTAGGTCTCGTCGACTGACAGAGGAAGAGAGAGAAACCCAGTCGATGCTAAGTCTCATCGACTGATAGAGGAAGAGAGGGAAAACCAGTCGGTGCTAGGTCACGCCTACTGACAGAAGGAAAAAGAGAAAACCTAAGTCTCACTGACAGATAGAGGAAGAGAGAGAAACCTAGTTGGCGTTAAGTCTCGTCGACTGACAGAGGAAAAGAGAGATAACCAATCAGTGCTAGGTCTCACCTACTGACAGAGGAAGAGAGAGAAACCAATCGATGCTAGGTCTCATCGATTGATAGAGGAAAAGAGAGAAACCCAGTCGGTGCTAGGTCTTACCAACTGACAGAGGAAGAGAGAGTTTAATCGACACGAGGTCTTGCCAACTGATAGAAGACT
Source organism: Amborella trichopoda (assembly GCF_000471905.2). The sequence goes on from NW_006494789.1 coordinate 9,627,756, forward strand.
AGGCCTCGTCTACTGAGAGAGGAAGAGAGAGAAGCCTAGTCGACATTAGGTCTCATCCACTGTTAGAGGAAGAGAGAGAAAGCCAGTCGACGTTAGGTCTCGCTGGCTGATAGAGAGAGAGAGGAGACCAACTGGCTAAGCCTTGTCGATTGCATTAAAAGGGGACAAATGGAGATAGAGATGAGAGGAAAAGATGGACAAAGAGAGAGAAAAGAGATAGAGAAAGAAAGAGAGAGAAGAGATAAAGAGAGAGAAGAAATAGAAAGAGAAAGAAGAGAGAGAAAGAGAAGAGAGAAGAGAGAAGAGAGAAATAAAGAAGAAGAGAGAGGGAGGAGAGAGAAAGTTTCTTGCTCAAAAGATACCGACCATTTTCTTCTCTCTCCTCTCTCTCTCTCCAAGACGTATTCACAGGCTCAAGTAACGAATCGAAATTTTTATTCAATCTTCAAACTATCAACTAAATGCTGAGGGTCCTTTTTACAATGAGGCAGTGCCTGTTTATATAGAATTGTTCCCAAACATAGATGGATTGATCAAAATTAGACCTAATTGTGGAAAATTAAGATTTAATTGAATTAAACAAAATTCTAAAAATGGGTGCAAAAGGACTGTTTTGCCCCTACCTGACAATGTGTGGAATTCCAAACAGTCCCTACTGCTGCCCGAGAACTTGCGTGATCTTCCGTCGCTTACCCGGGCTTGCTCTGATGCTTGTTTGATTGAAAGATTATTGTTTTCTTATAGGGCTCGACCTGGTGATTGTTTTGATACCAACTTCGAGCCATGATCACGAGACCTGAAATATGTTTGAATCTTGAAAACTTCGGATCGATAGTGCGCTCGTTCCTTGATGTTTTTCTATAATTTTTTCATTGTAGTGCACTAAGCATGCTGTCACGATTGCGTGGCAACAAATGGGACACGTTTTGGAGCCCGTACGAAGATTTCACAACTTTTGAGTTTTGGTCAGAATCTAGAATTGGGAGGTCAGAATTTCAGTTATTTTGTGGGCTTCATGTATGAAATTTGACCGTCCATCATGTACGGGATTCAGATCAATGATAGCCCTAGACCTTGCGCACACAATGGAATTAGTTTGGCGTTGATCCGTTGCGCGAGCGTTGTGATTTGGTCCATCGAGCAAGGCATGTCGTTGCTGAATTTTCTACAATTTCTTCATGGATCGGCAACTTCTCTCTAGATTTTCTCCCTGCTCGGACATCGTCTCGGGGCGTACCACATAGCGAATTGTTTGTCTTGATGCGAAGAATACACTCACCAAATTTGGGAGTGATTCGACTTGGAAAGAGTGAGTTACAGACCCTGAAAGTGACTGTTCGTGACTGTAAAAACAACCACCTTTAATGGTGTTTTGGTGCAATGAGGTCACACGGGAATAGTGTGTTGCCCCTTTTGTTTCAATATTTTGCTCATATCTTTGTTATGGAGTGTCTGATTAAACCAAAAATTGGCCCATTGGGGTTTTTGACCATGTTGGATCTAATGGCGGTGGTTCCACATTGATTTGAGACACCAAAAAAGTAGTTCTAGTTGTAGGGTTCGTTTCAGGGTTCTAGAGGCCATTTTTTCAAAAACTGTTCCCTTGTGTTCGCTGCCTTAGACATGTCTGATCGCGATGAAACTTAACAAGTAGTCTTTTGTGGTGCTGATAAAGACTTGACCAGTTTTGGGGCCATTCTGAGACTGTCAGAAATTTTCATTATTTTGTAGGGTTTATTGACTTGCTTCCTACCAGGGACCAAGGTGCTGAAAAATATGTTCAAACACACGTATCTCTGGTTGGAAGACCCAGGATCTGAGATCGCCCTCTCAAGAACCTCATTCACAGAACAATGGTAGGTGTTCAATTAGTGAGAGAGGAATTTTGGCTGTGAGGTGGGGAACAACCTCACATGAGTCCGTGACTTACTCGGGCTGACTCGCGTGGGCGCCCTCTTAGATCATGACGGAAAGCCCCTCAGCTGCTTCAAATTGTTCAGAATAGCCTCCCTTGACCTGTAATTTCCTTGCTTTCTGCATGACATTATCATGGTTAACTTACAAGACAAGTGAACCGAGGCACCACCCTTGTCTTAGGGCAAAGCACATTCATAAGTGAGGGTGATGAAGCGAAATGTTCGAATAAAGGCAGAGAAGGGAACTTGATAAGGGGATGAGATTAGCATGATAGCTGGACCAGTGACCAACTTGAAGTGGTAACAAGATAGGCATGGTACTCAGGACCAACACGACGGCAATACTGCTCGAAACTGAGGCCGATATGACTGTCCAAATTTAGTGTGGCAGCAAGACGGGCATGGTACTCGGGACCAGCATGATAATAATATTGCTCGACAGCCAGACCGTTATGGTAATGCTAGGTTGAGTCTACCCTCAATCAAGTGAGAAGAGAAGAAAATGAAGGGAAAGTGCGAGTCGACGAAGAGACGGGGTCTTGACGACGTTTAGGCATCTCCATTCACAACCGCGGAGCAACAGTGTCACGACCCTTGGATGGCGCTAGACACTACTGCTCACGACTGGAGGGTGAGCAGTGAACTACGGGAGGCGCTAGGCATTGCCATTGGCAACATGAGAAGGCATCACACCCCTTCGGGGGAGGCGATAGCCTCTTGTGAAGTGCGCAACGATAGCCACTTGTGAAGCGTGCGACGATAGTTCCCTCTTAGACACACGGCAATAGGCGTGGGACGCAAGAGAAACCTGCGGGCGATGATGGGCACCGAGCGCATGAAGGAAGCCCGTGGATGGTGATAGGCATCGAACGTGCAAAAGAAGCTCGTGGACGGCAATAGGTATTGTTGCGACCCTTCGCAGGTGGCGACAGGGATCACCGTCTGCGATAGGCTCGCAATAAGGGAATACCCCTGTGGGCGGCATTAGGCTTCGCCGTCTATGCTTCTCATTGAGACGTCAAAGACACATCTGTGGATAGCGATGAGCAGCATTGTCTGTGAGCCTTGCTGAGAGATAGAGATGGATAAAAGGAAGAAGAAAGAAGCTCACATATGGTGCTGCCATAGCCATGCGTGACATGTGAAACCAAAGAAGAGACAAAAAAAGAAAAGAAAGAGGCATGCACGACATTACCACTGCCATGCATGGCCTATGAGGGAAAATCAGATGAAGAAGAAGAAATGGACAAAGAGAGAGAAGAAGAAAGAGAAAAGGAAAAGGAAAGAAAAGAAAAGAAGAGAGAGAAAGGTTTACCTTGAGCCTAAGGGTATTGATCCAAAAGTTTCTCTCCCCTTCCTCTCTTTCTCAAAACGTGACCCAACAATAAGAAGAAGTGGAAATTTTATTAAGCAAAATTCTCTGTGGCGAAGGGTCCATGTACAATGGTAGTACATGATATATATAGAGTTATGCCCAAACATGGGTGGATTGATAAAAATTAAACCTAATTGTTGGAAAGTAAGATTTAACTGAATTAAATAAAATTGGATAATAGGCTCCAAAATGACTGATTTCCCCTTCCTAACAATTTGTAGAATTCCAAAATAATCTTTGTGCTGCCCTAGAACTTGTGTGACTTTCATGAATGATTCGGGGTTGCTCTGATGCCCGTTTGAGCGAAAGATGATTGTTTTCTTGTAGGGCTCGACATGGCGATTGATTTGATACAAACTTCGAGCCATGGATCGTGTTTTGAGGCCACGATCATGTGACTTGAATTTTGGATAAATATTGCAATCTTCATATCGATAGTGTGCTCGTTCCTTGATGTTTCTCCATGATTTCTTCACTAGATCACACTAAGCATGCCATCATGATTACGTGGCAACAAACACAGCTCGATTTCGTGTCCAAATGAGGATTTTGCAACTTTGGAGTTTTGGTCGGAATCTAGAATTCCGATAGATTCCGACACCAAAATTTGCAGTCACTTTGTCGGCTTTGTGTGCAAAATCTAACGGTTCATCATGCACAAGGTCCGGCCCGGTGATAGCCATGGGCCTTACGCACGTGGTCCAACTAGTTTTACATCGATTGAGCTCGTGAGCACCGTGATTTGGTCGCTTGAGCGAGGCATGTTGCTGCTGATTTCCTACAACATTCTTCATAGATCAGCAACTTCTCTCTAGCTTTTCTCTGCGCTCGGGCATCATTACGGGGCTTGCCACATATTGGAACCATCATCTCGATGAGACGAACATGCTCCATCAAGTTTGAGCGCGATCCAATCTTGGATGAGGGAGATATAATCGTCGCAAGTCACTGTTCGTGACTGTTCCTTTAATGGAGTTTAGTTGCAGAGTGGCCGCACGGGAATAGCGTGCGGCTCCTCTTGTTTCACTCTTTTGTTTATAACTTCTTCCAAGAATGTCCATTTAAGCTAAAATTTCACCCTTAAGGGTTTTCATCTGTGCCCGATCCAATGGAGCTGGTCCCACAACATTTTGACACACTGAAAATGTAATTCTAGTTATAGGGGTCCATTTCAAGGTGTTAGAGGCTTGTCCATCATGATGAAGTTGTGCCTTTGCCACATAAGCACTCTACTAGAGAAACTCGTACACCCGGGTGTCACAAAGATTATGTGGATCCAAATACTTTGCATGCTTTGATAATTAAAAATGACGAGACAACCTCGTTCCATGAAGCCATTGATAACAATGGTATCAAGCATTGGAAAAGAGATATGTAAGAAGAGATATTGGCCCTTTAAAGAAACAAGACTTGGAATTTTGTAGAGCTATCAAAAGGTAGAAAGGCCGTTGGTTATAAATGAGTGGAGGGGGCCCAATGGCACGCTTGAAAGATATAGGGCAAGATTGGTGGAAAAAGGTTTTTCATAAAAACAAGTTATTAACTTTGATGAAATTTTTGCACCGGTTGTCAAGTTGGTCTCAATTCACTTGGTGCTTAGTTTAGTTGCTATGCATGATTTAGAGTTTGAGTAAATGGATGTGAAGATGGCATTTTTGTATGGGGAACTCTAAGACGAAGTGTACATGCAACAACTAGAAGGCTTCATAGAGAAGGGCAAAGAAGGACTTTTATGTAAATTGAAGAAGTCCTTGTATGGGCTCAAGACAATGGTATAAAACATTTGATATGTTCATGATGATCCTTGGGTACACAAGAAGTAAGTATGACCATTTCATATATTTAAAGTTCTTTGATGATGGTACATACTTGATTTTAGTCTTGTATGTGAATGACATGCTTTTGGTGTGCAAAGATAAGGCAAAAATTGATGAGCTCAAGACTACTTTGAGCAAAAGAGCTGGCAAGGCAAATCCTTAGAATTGAAATTGTAAGGCATAGACAAAATGAAATTTTGTCATTATCTTAAAAGCGTTACATAAAAAGGGTGCTTGAAAATTTTGACATAAAAGATGCAAAGCCGATGAAGTCACCATTTGGCCAAGAACCCAGTTCACCACAAGAAGTCAAGGCACATATTGGTTCAGTATCACTATATCCAACAAGTTGTTGAAGTTGAAAGAGTTCGATTAGCCAAAATCAAGACCAAAGACAACCTTGTAGATATGCTTACGAAGCCCATCCAAGTAGAAATGTTAGAATGACGTCTTGTTTACGATGCATATTGGAACAATCTTTAGATGAAGATCCCTCATATTCAAACACCACAAATGGATTTTAAAAAGATGATAGAGACAGTGGGGATAATCTAATTCTGATATGAGGTCAGATCTACTCAGAAATAAACAGATATGCTCTCAGATCAGTGGCAGAGCCAGCATAAATCTGAAATATGAATAAAAGTAATAAAACTGATCTAATTCTAATTAAAATGAAATTAAAACAGAAAATAAGTACAAGAAGGGATAAAAAGGTACCAAACCGGGCCAGATGGCGTGCGACACCCGAGGCTTTGAGTCCTCGCCCTTATCATAACCGGCTGGATTTTATGCCGTGCGTTCTCTTTATCTCTCTTTCTCCAAGTGTTGACCAAGCCTTGTCTTGGTTGAATGGTTGTCTTTGTCTAAGGGTAGCTTAAGACTATTCATAGGTCTAGATCAGGTCTCAAGACTAGGTTTCACAATCTCAATTTCTCAACTTTTAGGGTTTCAAAAGCTCAACCACCCCCAAACAGCCACGAAAATACCCCTTTTATGGACTAAGGATCAGCTGGGAAAGGCAACATGCCTTAACCATTAGGTCCCCTAGCCTGGACTGCCATTTTGGTGATCCCAGGTTTTAGCGATACTAGGTGTGTCGCCCAGTCAAAAGTGGTCCAGGTTCATTGAACGTGTCCCAAAATGGCTAGGAAACTCATGGCATGCAGAAACTGTCGTTTCCGGGCAGTCAGAGCTGGACGGCACTAGTAGTGCTTCCCAAGCCAGGACTGCTCAAAATTGGCATTTTCCAATGCAAGGTAGATTTTGGGGCTGTCAAGATGTTGCCTGCCAAAAATCATCCGTTTAGGGTCAGTTTGGGATGGGTGACACTAGGTGGTCGCTCAGACCAGATCTACCCAAATTGGCATATTCCTATTCAGGATCAATCTCAGGGCTGTCAAGATGTTGCTTGCCAAAAATTGTCTGTTTCATGTCAGTTTGGGTTGGGCAACACTAAATGTGTCGCCCAAACCAAATCTACACAAAATGATAAATTCCTCATCAGGACCGATCTTAGGGTTGTCAGGATGTTTCCTGTAAAAAATCGATCAATTTGGGTCAGTCTAGGCTGGGCGACACTAGGAGGTCACCTAGACCAAATATGCTCAAAACAAGCAGTTTCTAGTTTAGGGCTAATCTCGGGACTGTCACAATGCTGCCTGCTAAAAATCAATGAATTCGGGTCAGTTTGGGCTGGGTGACACTTGGAGCATCGCCCAATCTAGTGGGCGACACTGGGAGCATCGCCCAGTTTGGCTGGGTGGCACAAAGAGCATCACCCAATCTAGTTAAGCGACACCAGGAGCATCGGCCAAACCAAATGTGCCAAAAAATCCTCAATTTTCTGATAAGTCTTATCCATGGGTTCGTGTGATGCTTCAGACAAGCATTTGGGTCAAAAAAAGGTATTTTGCTATTTTTAGTGCTTTTTTTGGTAAAACATGATATCTGCAGGATTCTAGATCACTAGGTAGGCAATATGGTTCTGGATCACAGGGTAGGTAGTATGGTTTTGGATCACATGGTGGGAAGTATGGACTATGGTGGTTTAATATCTGGGGTTTGCTAGAATAGTGTGGTCCTATGAGTGTAGGAAAACCATAGAATTTATTAATTTTAAAATAGGGTGTCTACAGTTGCCCCTCTTTGGCACTCCTTGTCCTTCGAGGGATAGATGAGTGACAAAGAAGTAAACACTCCTTGGCGCTCCCTATCCTTCAAGGGGGAGGTGAGTGGAAAGATAATGCAAACATTTCAACTTTCATTCTGATGTTTCATGGTCAGAGGGCACACCAAATATCCCTCCAAGATATTGCGCTCTGTACTCACCTACCTAGGGAATTTTCATCCTAAGGTTTTCAGCATGAGATGTCTGTGAGTTACACAAGCTTGAAACTCGAGTTGGATTTTCTGGCCATGCCGCTTATCTTCAGGGGTTTTCACAATTTCAAATTTCTTAAACCTAGCATTTTCTTTGATTTCCTTAATGTTTCCTAAGGTCTTCTATAGGTTTAACCTATTTAGGAAAATGTTAGGCTAAGTTAATTTTGAAGAGAGAGATGAGGTGGCAACATGGTGATCATGATATACAGGTGTCCAAGCTCCTTCGTTTTAAAAGATATTTTAGAAATTTTGAAAGTAGGGAGTGATTTGAAGTAGAACCCAAAACTTGGAGAGGTCATGGTTTTAACCAAGGAATTAAAGTTTTTGAAAACACAAGACATATAATGAAAATTTTAAAGAGAGACAGATATTTTGAAAAACAAATTTTTGTTAACAGTTTCAGCGCTTGCAACCATAAAGCCCTCTAAGCAGTTTAACGTCATGTAGCGATGGATAATAAACCCGACCTTTTACATCATACGGGGCTAGACGAATACACCAGACCTTTTATGTCATACGGGGCTAGACATTTTCTGAATACACCCGACCTTTTACGTCATACAGGTTTAGACGTTTCCTGAATACACCCAACCTTTAATGTTATACGGGGTTAGACATTTTCTGAATACACCCGACCTTTTACGTCATACTAGGCTAGGCGTTTTCTGAATACACCCTACCTTTCACGTCATACAAGGCTAGACATTTTCTGAATACCCGACCTTTTATGTCATACAAGGCTAGACGTGTTCTGAATACACTCGACCTTTTATGTCAGATGGGGCTAGACGTTTGCTGAATATACCTGACCTTTTACGTCATATGGGGCTAGACGTTTTTCTGAATACACTCGACCTTTTACACCATACGGGGCTAGACATTTTCTGAATACACCTGACCTTTTACGTCATACGGGGCAAGACATTTTCTGAATACACACGATCTTTTACATCATACGTGCCTAGACGTTTTCTGAATATACCCGACCTTTTATGTCATACAGGGCTAGACCTTTTACCTCATATGGGGCTAGAAATTTTTCTATCTTGACTCATTTACATCGCACAAGTTTGACGTTTTCCTGCCTTGATTCTTTTACATCGCACGAGTTTGACATTTTCCTGTCTTAATTCTTTTACGTTGCACGAGTTTGACGTTTTTCTGAATTGGATTTTGGTTGGTAGTTAGGCTCCTGCCACCAAGGAGCATTTTCTTTTTAAATTTTTTTTTTGGCTGGCGACACAGGTGGTGTCCCCCAAGAAAAGGAAAAAAAATTATAATTATTATTTTTTTTTTGTTTGGGCCAAATAGGTGGTGTCGCCCAACAAAAAAAAAAATATTTTTTGATTTCTTGATTTTTGGATGGGCAACACGGCTAGTGTCACCCTTAAAACGTTTTTTATTTTTTATTTTCATGTTTAGGCTGGGCGACACAGGTGGTGTCGCCTAACAAAAAAAGATTTATTTTTTTATTTTTTATATTTTGGATGGGCGACATGGGTGGTGTCGCCTAAGAAAAAAAATTTATTTTTGATTTTTTATTTTTTAATGGGCGACACGATTGGTGTCACCCAAGAAAAAAAGAATTTATTTTTTTATTTTTTATTTTTTGTTTAGGCAACATTGGTAGTGTCGCCCAAGAATTTTTTTATTTTATTTTTGATTTTTATCTTTTGGCTAGGCAACACAGGTGGTGTCACTCAAGAAAAGAAATTATTTTTCTATTTTTATTTTTTGGACAGGCGAAGAAATTTTTTTTTTTTTTATGTTTTAGTTGGCCGACATGGGTGGGTTGCCCAATAATGTTTTTTTATTTTTTTATTTTTTGTTTTTTGGATTGGCGACAAGTGTGATAGCCCAAGAAATGTTTTTTTATTTTTTTATTTTTGAATTTTTTATTTTTTTTATTTGCTTGATTTTTTGGCAAGGGTAGTTTCGCGCAAAAAAAAAATTTACTTTTTTCTTTGTATGTTTTGAATGGGCGACGCGGGTGGTGTTGCCCAAAGAAATTATTATTACTTTTTTATTAAGTGTTTTGGCTGGGCGACACCAGGTGTGTTGCCCATAGAATTTTTTTTTTTTTACTGCCCCAGTTGTGGGGTATTTGTTTATATTTACGTGTGTAATTGATTCATCGAGGTAGAGGGGGACATTTTATTTGCACACTTTTCAAACTAAATTTCTTTACAAACTTCCCCCTGATTATAGGGTTTTTGTCCAAAAATTATGGTTATCGGACCGTCATACACACACACGGGGATGGCTTTGCCTCTTTTTGCCTCAGTGGATCCAGTTAAGAGAAAAAAAGCTCCCAAACTAGCCAATGTGATCATTGATGAGGTTCACCCATCTCCGATATGTGGTAGTTGGCAGTTATACTCATACAACTATGGAGTGCCTAGCGTTTCAAGCTTTCATAACATGCATTGGAGGTTGGCTTCGAGAACGAGGCCAAGCTGACTGATAGTTTAACCTCTTGTAGTGATGGACGAAATCCTTCTAGGAAAGGAAGACTTTGAAAATGGGTGATTTTAAAAGTCAATTTGAAAAGAATTTTCAAAAGGGATGGGCCTTATAGTTTTTTCCACCTGTGGCCCCTTTGGAGGTAATTTTCTTTATTTTCTTTTATTTAAAGATGATAAGAAGGATTTCCTTGTGAGATATCGAGGGCTCAAGAGTCTCGGTGTTTCCCTTGACCTTTAGAGCTCCCATCTTATGTTTCACAGAACCATGAGGAGTTCTTTGGGTACTTACTGGGCTACCTTCTTGGAGTGGTCTCGACATTCTTCCTGGGGTTCGTTGAAGTCTTGAGCCTCCAATTCATGTTGCATTCCCACATCTTCCTATGTTGGTTCTGTTGGGAACCTGCAGGGATTAGAAGGAGTCTTCATCCTCAGGGTCTGCTTATACAGTATTATAATGGCTTGCAAGTACTTATTTTGTACTTGAGATTTTGGACTAACGCCTCCTTGGAGGATTTGTTTATTTTTATTTTTACCCGTGATACCTTTTTAGGTTTTCACTAAGTCCTTTTTTTTTTAATATAT
>NW_006494789.1:9638727-9777326 GCF_000471905.2 Amborella trichopoda
ATCCGCCTTTTCAGGTTTTCACAACTTTTTTTTTTTGTTTTTTGTTTCTTTGAGTCAGTTACGGGTAGTATTTTCTAAGCTACATTGCATTAATGGGGTAGTTGAGTTCACACCCCTCTTGATTTTTTATTTTATAGGAATTGCCTGCATGCAATAGGTTACCATGAATGGTCCCTCCCAATTAGGTTTGAATTTGCCTAATGGGTGTGATTTTGCTAGAGTGTGGAAGATCTTCTTGAGTACCATGTCTCCTTCTCCAAATTGTCGGGGAACAACTTTTCTTTGATATTCCCTTTCGATTCTACAATGGTAAGCTATGATATTTTGCGTTGCTCATAGCCATCTTTCATCTAGAGTGTCGAGGGCAGCAATTCGTGCTTCGATCTTTTGTTCCTCATCTAAATCTTTATGAATGAGCACTCGAAGAGACGGTATCACGACTTCAATGGGTAGCACTGCCTCCATACCATACACTAATAAGTATGGGGTCATGCTAGTAGGAGTCTTCTCAGTTGTTCGGTTGGCCCATAACGCGTCGTTAACCTTTGCCATCTTCTATTATTATGTCTATAATTCTAAGAAGTCTTTTGTTAGTTGCCTCTGCATGTCCGTTTCCTTGAGGTTAGTAGGGTGTGGAGAATTTTTGTGTTATCACAAACTTTTTGCACACCTTAGCGACCCTTTCATTTTTGAAGTTGGTTCCATTGTCGGTAATGATTGACTCGGGAAAGCCAAATCTGAATACAATGTTGTTCTTGATGAAACGGGCAACATGCTGACCTTCAATCTTGACAAATGATGCGACCTCTACCCATTTTGTGAAATATTATGTAGCCGTTAGTATGTAACAGTGGTCATTCAAGGCTTTTGACGAAATCATTCCGATGATATCAAGACCCCACATGACAAAGGGCCTTATGGGCGGTATTGAGTTAAGTGGTATAGACGGTGCATGGATGAGGTCTCCATAAAGCTGACATTGAGACACCTCTTAACGAATTTCCAACAATCTTCAGCCATGGTGGTTCAATAATAACCTTGACGTTGATTTTCTGAGCTAAGGCAGCTGCCCCAGAATGACCTCCTTCATTGTGTAATTCTGTTAATATCTGGTCGATTTCTGGTTGATCGAGGCATCGTAAGATGATGCCGATTTCTTGAACAGAAGGTAGTCTCTTATTAGGAAACACATAGAAAAGCTTCGAAGGGTTTCCTTATCCTTTTTGGTTGCTCCGTCAGGGTATGATCCATCTTTCAATAAGGAAAAAACATTGTGGAACTATGGTTTTGCATTGACTAGTGCATCAGAGGCCACGAAAGACACTTCGCCCATTATTCTCACTTTCAAGTTCAATTTCTTTTTCGATCCTTGGAGGAGAAGGGTCATGTTTGTGCCTGATGTAAAATGGCAACGTGGTGACTTCCAGAGGAATGTCGACCATCAAAGCAAGGGTTGCAAGGGTGTCGGCGAACCGATTGTTTTCCCTAGTTACATGTTAGAAGGTGATTTGCTTAAAATATTTTATCATCTTTTCCACCTTTTCTTGATAGGGTTTGAGTTTTTCTTCTTTAACTATCAAAATCCCTTGAACTTGGTTTATGACGAGCAGAGAGTCACCAATGACTCGTATATTTTGGCGATTAGGTGCCTCGATCTCGCCCTCAGGTCTGGATGACCTGGTGGCTTGGTTTCGGGTTCGAGATGGACTCGGGACTTGAGACTGCTCTCTCGTGAACTGTGTGAAGAAGACACGGGCAGGAATACCAATTGGTGGGAGAGGAATTAAGGTGTGAGGTGGGACTTACCTCACCTGGGTCCGTGACGTACTCGGGGCTAACTCGCGTGGGTGCCCTCTTAGATTACGTTAGATTGTCCCCAGGACTTATAACCGGTTCAAATTCGCCTTCTTTGACCTATTTCTTCTTTTCCTGCAATCACACACACACATTAGAATACAGACAAGTGGGTCTGAAGATGCCACCTTGTCATAGAGTTAGTGCACACATGCGTGTGTACTTAAAGAAAAATGGAAAACAACATGATCGAGTTCGTATCATTTTGACAGCCTTCCAGCATCTTCTTAACATATGACCCTTAATACATGTTTTACAATGATGAAAAAGAGAACTGAGTGAGACATAAGAAAGCAGATGAGTAAACGAGGGAAGAAGTTTAATCAGGCAACTAGACTGGCACAATGGCAAGGCCAACATGAAGGTTAGTCTAATGTGACTGATAAACGGGCTCGGTAATTATACCGGCATGATGGCTAGGTTGCTCGACAACAAGACTACCACGGTAGTTGGTTTGGCACCACAGCTGATATGATACAGCAGTTAGATGGGCACGATGACTAGACCGGCACAACGGCTAGGATGCTCTGTGTTGAGACTAACAATGTTGTCCAAGGCTCAACCTACCCTCTGATCAAACAAAGAAAGAAAAGGGGAAAAGAGAAATCATGCTCAGCAACATGCACCACCGTGCAAGATAGAAAGGAGAGAGGGGAAAGAGAAGGTTGCACTCGGCAGGACTCACTACCGTGCGAGACAAGAAGGGGAGAGAAGAAAGAGAGGGTCGCACTTGGCAGCCTTCACTGCCATGTGAGACAGAAAGGGGAGGGAAGAGAGAAGGGATCACGCTTAGCAGGACTCACTACCGTACGAGACAAAAAGGGGAGAGAAGAAAGAGAGAGAAAATAGGAATATGAGATTTCTCAACTCCTAAAGCTTATGTACAAGAAATTCTAGGACACCTAGAAGATCTACCAGTAGGGCTTGTGATGCCACAGTTTAGAAACAAATTTTCATGGAAGAGGCACACATCAACGCCTACTTATTGATGGTCCACACATTGCGAGACCGATCCAACCAACTTAAGGTCATGTTCTCGCATAGCTTATCAGAATTTGTGGCACCGAAGATACATGAAGGATGACCCTCAAGCAACTCCTGACAAAATGTTCAAGCAATTTTCCTCCCGCTATATTGGAGGAAGGCCAAGACCCATCAACCTTGGTGAGTTAACTTCCACCAAACAGAAGTCTCCTTCCCTGTTTATAACCAGATTCAGAGAGGCCGCTATACGAGTCATTGAAATTCTACTCCTTGAAGCTGTGAAGGTAAGCATGTCATTAGAGAACATGACTCCAGAATATGTCACGTTCTTCAGTATGGGGATTGTCCCTTACTCATTTGATGTTATTCTTGAAAGAGTATTGCGATATGAGCGAGCAAAGGAGGATAAGACCATAGTCTTTGAAAACTCGACTGGTGGAGAGTCCTCTCAAGAAGGAGAGGTGAACGTGATCAAGAAAAGCAACCCTTCTGCAAAGTGTTTACAAGGAAAGACTAAAATTTATTCTACTACATGGAGAATCCAGACTTCCACACCAAAGGAATTCACTCCCATTGATGAGCCTATGACCGATGTCATGAAGAAGTTGCTTAAGGCAAGGCTCATAGAATTACCGACAGAAGCCAAGATTCCTCCTTTCCATGGAGGCAATACATCTTGATGGTGCGATTGGCATCAAAACTATACCCATAACATTAATGAATGTCGAACTTTCAGACATAGAGTTCAGGATCTCATCGATAACGGCATGATAAGTGTTAAAAAGGAAGATGTTCACGACAAAGAATAATGATGTCAACCTGATTAACTCAGGAGAATCAAAAGATGTGCCCAAACCTAAAGAGCATCCACAAAGGCCCCGGAGCACAAGAAGAAATCAAATGGAAAGTCCAGTCGATGAAGAACAAAACGAGCATAACCTCACACAGCAGTTAATGACTAAAGATACTCAAGATTAAAGCAGTGAGGATGATCTTAGCTCCAAGCCCATAACCGAAGAAAGGGGAAAAGAAAGGGGTATCACATATGGAATTCCACTCCAAGATACACTCCCAAAAGTGACACAAGAAATCCCCATCATCAAGAGCCATACTAGGGCATATGAACCCTTCAACCCGTACTTCCAAGTTAACACAATAAATGGTTCTTACATGTATGGCAACGAATCAAACTCCCAAGAGCACTATGAACTGGAGCTCAACCAAGGTTTTGACGCTATGGATTCCCAAGCACATGACAATAAGAAAAACATTAATTTTGGGACAATAACTCGTGAGTGAGCAAATGACCAAGAGCTAAAAGGAAGCCCTTCACCTCAAAACCTTGAAGAGCCACCTAAGTGGGATCAATTTGATGAGGACGAAGTGTTAGAAATTGATGTTATCCAGATCAACGTGAAGGGATCATCTTCCAAGCAAGGGGTCAACACCCCAAAGTCTCCCATTATGCTTCCAAACAAGGGGTCAACACCTCAAATATCAAAAGAAGTCTAACCTTTGAAAATTCTAAGGGGCTCACCTGGGCCACCTTCACCAGACCTCTTGACCAACCCACTTATATGGGATGAGGAGCCAAGTTTAGAATATTTAACCAAGTCACCTCTCGAGCTAAACCCACTTATAGATAATGCAGAAGCAAAGAGCCCAAATTTGACTATTCCCAAATATTTGACATCTTCACTAGAGTTGATAGAGCTCGAACCTTTGAAAATTCTAAAGTGCCCACTTGGACCACCTTCACAAGATTTCTTGAATGATCCACCAATCTGGGATCAAGAATTGGATATTGAAAATCTGACCATATTACCTCCTCGAGAGGCAAGCTCTATAAAAGTCATTAACAACATGAGCACAACTCCGATAACCAGAGCACCACCATATCAAGAGAATTCATCCTGTGAAGAACAAGTTCCCAACAGAACAGAAAGCCCTGCAGGGGCAACCCCATAAAAATATTTAATAGGGGCAAACTCCTCTCATTAAGAGAATACAACAGGGGCAACTAATGAAATTGAACCCTTGTTTGTTGATTCTCAACACGTCATAAGGCCATCTAATACAACAGGGGGACCTAACGATATTGAACCCTTCTTCGTTGAATCCCAACATGTCGTAAGGCCATCTAATACCAACTCAATCACTCCTCTTTGTGCGAGAGTCTCACCTAAGGTCGAGCACTGAAAATGAGCCTACCACGAAGTTAACCTATGAAATGCAATTCGAAATTTGCAAAGGAAAAGATTACTTAATAGGAGTTCGGTAATCACTCATCGTTTTGCAAATAACCGAATGAGGCATTCATGCCTCACACTTCAAGTACTCCATTAACAGGAAAACCCTAATGAGCCTATCCGTCCATACAGAAGACTGAGGGATTTGGAAACTAAGAGTGATTTTTAGTCCCAAAATCAAGGTTCAAGTGGAGCAATTTAAAGGAAAGTTCAATGGAGATTCAACAACCATTGTCAAAGTGATTTTGGATGCCAACCTGGGTCAAGGGAAATCAGAGGAAGACCGATATTAGAACTTCCCTGACACTTGGAGGAGGGAAAGATGATCGAATTCTTACATGATCTTAAGGCGAATTGTTAAAAAAAAAAGGGGACACTTTTGAATCTTCTTCCTCCTCCCCCTCTTCTTTTGTCATTGTTTTCTTCTTCAAAAAAAAAAAAACAAAAAAAAAAAGAAAAAAACAAAAAAAAAAATCTGCTGGGCTGAACACTTGAAAAGGGCCCCCGGGAGATGAAAAAGAAGAAGTTATCTCTTTCCTTCTACTCTCCAAAGTATTTTCTCTCTAAACATCTTCTCTTCTTCCCCCTGAGTCAAAGTGGTGTTGAAAGATAATCAATAAGCATTAGCATAACGGAACATTGTTAAGGACCTAGATCGTCTGAAACTTCGAAAGGTGGGTGGTGGAGGAACAAAATCAAAAATCCAAAGAGATTCTGAACACCCAGAGGCGGTAT
This sequence comes from Amborella trichopoda, assembly GCF_000471905.2. The sequence goes on from NW_006494789.1 coordinate 9,644,550, forward strand.
CCTATATTTTCAAGACTCTGTTTCACTCGAAACTCCAGAGAGATCTCCTTGAATTGCAATACAAGAGCTGAGGTTGGAAGATAAAAAAATGCTTGATGATTCCTCGTCCCGAAGATTCAAGCAAGGACCCGATACGCTCACATAGGGTCCACCAAAGGGGTCATAAGTGGTTAAATTGTAAGACCTACATTAAAAGAAAACCACCCCCAATAGGGGTGGCTAAACAAATAATAATAATAATAATAAAACTCCACGGTCGTATGAGTATAACTGTCGACTACACCATTCATTGTTGCATGACATTAAACTTCTTAGAGGGCTCTATGGTTGCAGGAGTTAAAACTGCTAAACAACCTTGTTTTTCGAAATATATTTCTCTTTTCAAAATTTTCACTATATGTCTTGTGTTTTCAAAAACTTTAATTTCTTTGATAAAATCGTAACCCTCCAAGCTCTGGGTTCTATTTTTAAATTCCCCCTTGTTTTCAAAATTTTTAAAAATGACTTTTAAAAATGAAGGAGCTTGGACACCCGTATATTATGATTACCGCGTTGCCGTGATTATCGTGTTGCTGCCTCATCTCTCTCTTCGGAATCGACCAAACAAGCCTCTTCCTATAAAACCTTTTCCTATAGAAAGCCTTAGGAAACCCTGAGGTAATCAAAGAATAGGTCAGGGTTAAAAAATTTCAAACTGTGAAACCCCTGAAGTTAAGTGGCATAGCCAGAAATCCAACCCGAGTTTCAAGATTGTGTAACTCACCGACATCTCACGTTGAAAACCCTTGGAGAAAAATGCCCTAAGTGGGTGAGCTCGGTGAGTGCAATGACTTTGGGGGATTAGTTAGCGTTCCCTCTGACCGCGTGACCTCAGGAACAAATTTAAAATCGTCGCGTTATCTTTGGTGTTCTCCTGCCCTCAAAGGACAGGGAACGCTAAAGTTTCTACTTCTTTACCACTCACCTGTCCCTCGGGGAGTGCCAAAGAGGGGCAACTGTAGACATCCCATTTAAATATGGAAAATTATGCAGTTTCCTGAACCCTTAGGACCACATTGACCTAAAAAACCCAAATTCATAGTTCACATAGCCCTCCTTGTGACCCAAAATCATTCTTCCTACCCAGAACTCTGCAGATACCTTGTTTTCACCCAAAGTCCTGCAAACACCCTGTTTTACCAAACAAATCATTAAAAATAATAAAAAAATCAGTTTTGACCCAAATTTTCTCTGAGAGCTTCACAAGAGGCTGAGGAACACACTTGAAGTTGAAATATTTAATTTGGACAACTTTTTTTTGGGCGACACGAGTGGTGCCGCCCTGACAGCTCTATTCAGGCCCAAATTAGAATTTTCCTTTGTGTGTCGATTTCTTGCCCTTTTTTAAAGTTTTTACCATATTTGTTTGGGTGACACTTGGCATGTCGCCCAAATTCAGATCCCCAAAAATGGTATTTTGGTTTGGATGATCTGTTGGTTATGGAAAGATTCCCTTCCCAACAAATCCTTGGCCTTTATAAACCCTTTTTTATGGCTATTTGATAGAGAGACTTATTTTGAGAGAGATTGAAACCCTAATCTGAAAACCCTAACCCTAAGCTTGAGAAACATTAACCTAGACCTAGGGAACCCTAGTTCTAAACCATCCTTAGGGCACAACAACCTTTTTCAACCAAAGATTGTCTAGTCAACATCTAAATTAGAGAGGCAAAGAGGACACTGGTTTTGTTACGGGCGAGTCCTCGAAGGCTAGGGAGTCCGGGGCCATCCTGCCTGGTTTAGTATTGTTCTCTTAGCCTTTCTTTTCTATTCTTTTTATTGTCTTGATTTTATTTTATTTTGATTAATTTTATTAGTTTGTTGCTTACAACTCGTGTTTTAATGTTTTGGATCATGCGGACTCTGCCACTGATATGAGAGTGGATCTACTCATTTTTTGGCTAATCTGACCTCAGATCTAAATTCAATTTGTCCCACTTTCTCTACCACATCTTTTTCATCAGTTTAAGGTGTCAAAATCCGAGGGATCTTTGCTGGAAGATCTATCCGATTTTCATTGTAAACAGCGTGCAATCTTATTTTAAAGATTCAGCTCGTTTCTCAGTGTTTTTTGTTGATTTCTTGATTGTAGCGTGATGAACAAGTTGTCGTGATCGTTCTGCAAACAGAACAGTTTGATTGGATGCTCAGATTATCGTTTTCCAAATTTGGAAACATTGGTCGGAGTTTGGATTTTGATGGCCGAAATTACAGCAACTTCGAACTCATCGTGTGTTGAATCTAACTATCCATCACATGCGAGGTTTGACTCAGGTGAAGCCTCTGACCTGGTTCTCGTAATGAGTCTAGTTTTGTGGTCAATCCGACGTGTGAGCACGTGATATAGGAGTTTGATCGGCGAGACGTGTGTGCTGGAATTTTCTGGCGAACTTCTCTGTTTAATTTCTCCTGGCTCGGGCCATGTCATCGTGTGTGCCACATATCAAATTGACCGGGCCGACGAGACAAACGTGCTCCCAAAATTTGGGCTCGATCTAACTCGGGATGAAGAAGTTATGACCTTGTGAAGTTTTCCGTCAAATTGTTGATGCACAGTGTCCATTAATGGAATTGGTTGTTCGAGGGCACACTGTAATAGTGTACGGCCTACCCATTTTAGTTAATGTGGCCATAACTTGCTCTAGAAGTGTCGAAAATTGGTACCTAAGGGTTTTCGACCATTTTGAATCCAACGGCGATGGCCTGGAGACCATTTGATGCTCCGATAATGGTGCTGTATTTCAAAGCCCATTTTCAATCATGATAGAGGCAAGATTTCCCAAAACTGTTTTGACATCTGCACTATCCAAAACTCATCGGATTATGAAAAAACTTGGCAGGTGTTCTTTCGAGACCCATAGCCACGTTCTTGCACATTCTCAAGCCATTCTGAGACTATTGGAATTTTTACTTCAGATCAGTGCTTAGTCTCCTAAGGCTTCCGTAGTCCACAGCCATTTTGGCACTTGCAGACCTAAGTCACGAATTGCTCTCTCTTTATTCGCATTGGGGATACAAGTGATGGAAAATGACCTCAAACAGCTTGCCTCGCCAAATGTTGTGCTTCGAGAGAAGCGAGAAGTACAACATTTAGAACAAAATTGTTCCTCCTACTTCAATTGTCTTCTTGGTCACCGGATCACACGAACGTCAAAGGGATACTCGTGAAAAGTTGCTTCCTGTAGGGGTGACCAAGGCGCTCCCACAGCTGAGGGTTTTATTGGCTTACCCCAGATGTGGAGAATTTTAAGGGATGTGCTTAACGTCCTCACCCATGTTCGACGTATGAGATGCTTTTAAAGTCTTCACCCTCATTGGACTTGTTGGTGGCATTGTATGCTACTACACTAGGTTTGCTTTGACAAGCAGGGTACCTCTGTGCGCCCCATCTTACCGAGCCCAATCAAGGGTTTTGGTGGTGTACCCCGAACATCTGGTCCGGTAAGGGAGGGAGTTTTTGTGAGGCGACCTCGGTTGGCTTCACCCTAGTTACTGTAGGTAGGTATTGACCTGATTTTATAGTTGCTTGCCTGTGTGGGATCTAGAGGAATGATTTTAACTTCTACACCCCGTTGGAGGTTTTTGTTTTGGTTCCAACACCTGGGGGCCTTGCTTAAGGGCTTGTAGACCCAGCCGGTCAGAATCCAAGCTTGTCTGGCAGTCAAGGACCTTGCTTAAGGGCTTTCTTCCCAGTCATTCAAAGGAGTTGTGCTTTGGATAGACAACCAAGGAGCTCTTGGTGGGCGTTTTGCTGCTTCACCAGGTTGGCTTTGACAAGCAAGGTACCTCTGTAGGTCCTCCCCTGCCGAGCCCAGTCGAGGGTTTGTTGGCGTACCCCGAATGTCTGTTCCGGTCTGGGAAAGGTTTTGGCAAGACAACCTCGGTTGGCTTCACCCTAGTTGTCGTGGGTAGGTATTGACCTAATTTGACAGTTTCATGCTTGTAGGAGTGTCCTTGGCTTGTTAGGATGAATTTCTTCTTTTTTTTTTAAGTTGACTTCTTGTGAATAAGGTCCTTCAGCGTGGAACCCTAACTTGCCAGCTCAACGATTCTTCTAACTCTTGGGTCCTTTTCATGAATGGACTCAGACTGTCGGATTTTCCTTGAAGTTCTTATTTCTGGGCCTCGATAACAGGGCATTTTGCTACCGAGAAATTTTCTTGGAAATGCCTACTGAAGCCGCCTGTGAGGTGAGCGCTGCATCAACTTGCTTATTAGCCCAAGCGCCCTTTTGGGTTTTCACTTAAACAGGGGAAGCGGTCCCGTAGAGACGGTTTTCACCAACCTCCTTTTTATTTAGGCTCTTTTGCCCATGATTTGATGGCCATGTCTGCCTTTCTTTCCATTTTTACTCATGGATCCCTTTCGAGTTTTCACCGTGCTCGGTTTTTATTTCACGAAACACTCTTATTCATGGTTTTGTGACCATGCCCGTTCGTCATTTTTACTTTACACCATGCTCATTTTCTTTTATTTTTTTTGTGGGGCGTGTTTAAGGTCATGCCTCTGGGACCTTGGCTAAGCAGTTTATCGTCATACAGCCAGGACGTGCATTATAGTTTTAAGGTCAAACAGCTGGACTGCGATGGAGATGGATGACGGTCTGTGGAGGCCATGAAGTGAGTATGGTGGTGGTTTAAATCACTTGGGGGAGATGGCATGAGACCAATCTGTGAATGATGGATTGTGTTTGGATGGAAGATGGATAATGATGACCCATAACTGTCGGTGAGTATGGATGATGGAATGGCTTACCGTGGTTTTGTGAGCATGGGTATAACTCTGTAGACACCCCATTTTAAAATTGGCAAATTCTATGGTTTCTGGACTCTTAGGATCACATTTAACCTAGTAAACCCAAATCCATAGTTTTCACAACCTAACTTTTGACCTGGAACCAGTCTGCCTGCCCGAAATCCTATTTTGACTCAGATTTCTCTAAACGCCTATTTTTATCAAACAAACCATTAAAAATAGTAAACAAATCTCTTTTGACCCAAATTTTCTCTGAGACTTCATAAAAGGCTAAGGAAAAGATCCAAAATGGAAAAAGGAAATTTGGAAAGCTTTGAGTTGGGCGACATTGGCAGTGTCGCCCAAGTAAATGTCCTGTTTTACCAAAACAATCATTAAAAATAGTAAAAAAATTCGTTTTGACCCAAATGTTTTATGGTAGTTTCACAAGAGGATGGGGAATGCACTCAAAGTAAAAAAATAAAAAAAAAACAAAAAACAAAAAAAAACAAAAACAAATACAAAATATCAATTTTGACCAAATTTTATTTGGGCGACACGGGCCGTGTCACCCAGTCCCTTTTGCCCCAAGTATATTTTTTTGATATTTGTGACCTTTATTGACGTTTTTATGGGCGACACTAGGCGTGTCACTTAGATCCATGACTCTCAAAATTTGACCTTTTGACCAAGGATTTCCTTGTTACGCGTGTTTATCCTTCCCAACGAAATCTGACCCCTATAAGGCGACTTTTTGTGGTGATTTGACTGGTGGATAGACAGAGAAATACCCTATGGGACGGAGAGAAAAAGAAATAGAAGAGACAGAGATGAAAAACCTGTGGGAGCTACAGGAGAGAAAACCCTAAAAATTGCATCACGAAGCCTTAGCCTCATGAGAGAAACCCAGATCTACCCTTAGGATCGAACCCTAAATCAAAGCCTTCACACTGAAGAGATTTCTTGATAAACATCCAACTCAGAGAGACAAAAGAGGACCGGTTCTGATACAAACAAGCGTCAAAAGGCTCAGGAGTCCTGGGCCATCCGGCCCGATTTCGTATCATTTTCTTTTCTTCTTTTTTATTCTTATTTAATTTTTTAATTTCATTTTGATCTTCTTATTCACTTTAAAATCTTGTTTTGGATGCTCTGGATCATGCTGGCCCTGCCACAGATCTAAGAGCAGATCTGCTTATTTCAAAGCAGATCTGACCTCAGATCTGAATCTGATTCGTCCCCCTTTCTTTATCATTTTATTTCTTGCATTTTCATTTAGTTTAAGGTTTAAAAATCGAGAGATCATCATTGGAAGATTTTTTTGATTTTTATCATAAACAGTTTGGCGCCCATCGTGGGGCATTTCCAACTTGATCCAAGTGCCAAAATACAATTTTTATTCATCGCTTTTCACTGATTTCAGTAAAAAAAATTCCCAGAAGTCAAAAATAACCAGGATCCAAGATTTTTGTGTTGCGAAACCTTGATTTTTTTGGGCGACACCACTAGTGCCGCCCAGATCCAGGGTGACCCTCCCCGTGTCGCCCAAAATTCAAACTTCTCAGAATTTTCTGAAACTTTGCAAATATTTTTTGGGGGAGCTTCTATGACGTTTCCCAAAATTTCAGAGCAAAATAAAAGTTTTAAAAATACCAAACAAATAGTTTACATGATACAGATCTGTTCTATCTATCTTATCTGCTTTTGTCTGTTTACTCTGTTTTAATTTATTTCATCAAAAATATATTTTTTCCCGCTTCTTCCAAGGTTAACATAGTCTTATTTCATTAATTTTGACGCAAAAAAAATATAAAACAAAAATATGTTTTTGGGCGACTGTGGCAGTGTCGCCCACCTTCAAAGGCTCGCCCAACTGCAAAGGTCCCAGAAATATTCTGGGACCCCACGGACCTGTTCCAAAGCTTTTGGGCTACTTGTTCACCAAATTTTGGCTAAAAATAATTTTTTAAAAAAAATATATATATATTTTGCCTCAGATAGGTTTGCTCTATTCTGGATATCTGATTTTATTTTAGTTTGTTATTTTTAATCTAAGTTATGTTTTCCCTGATTTCACCATGCTTAGTTTAACTATGATTCATCAAAGTTAGAAAATATAAAAAAATTTAAAAAATAATATATATATATATATACACACACACATCGAGGGCTTCTTGCGCCCTCCCTGAACTGTGTCCCGTTTGAGTCACCCTTGACTCGGGCCGTGCTTGACTTAGCGCGGACTGTGCCTGGTCTCATTTTTATGACTTTACCTTCTTAGGGGTTTTTACCCCTCCATTTATACCATGCTTTAAGCAAGTTTCGCGTCGAAGTGCACATCACTAGGCACGATTAGTTGTGAGTGCTCACTTTTTTCCCCCTAAACCGTGTCCTGTTCGAGCCACCCTCGACTCAGGCCGCGCTCACTTAGCACGAACTGTGCCTGGTCTCATTTTTCTGACTTTACCTTCTTAGGGATTTCTTACCCCTCCATCAATACTATACTTCGAGCGAGTTTCACCTTGAAGCGCGCCTCTATAAGCACGGTCAGTGCCAAACGCTCGCTTATTTTTCTTTCTTATTTTGTGGGCATTGTGTACTTGACTTTTATTTTTTATTGCATGCTTCTTTACACACTCCAACACACATTGGACCGAGAATTCCTGGCAAACCAGCAAACAAATATTTTAAAAACCCTCAAAATCCTCATTAACGGCATGAGGGGAGCCTAGCATTGAGAGCTGAGGCGGTTGGAATTCATGTAACTTTTACTGTGAGTGGCCCTTAATTATCCTTTGCCTTAAAGCAACTCTGCATATAGTAGAACCTGGTAAACATCCTATAATAGGAGGGCAGGACCTATGTGGTGACCTATATCAGCCTAGCCGTATTTCAATAGTTAGGAACCCACTCTCAAGCCAAGCCTACCCATAATCAGACTAAGTCAAACGTTTTCATGTACTTGCTTGCTTATTTCTGATTGGTTAATCTTAGATTCCAGTCTAGACCTGATTTTGGTTCGAGCTGAAGCTTCTAGGTCCAAGTTCAGGCTTATACCCAGCCTAGCCCAAGTTCGAACACGGTGTCACCTTGGTCCAAATCTAGGCCCCCTCTTGGTCCGAGCCGAAGGCTCGTTCCTAGCTCATCTTTGATCCAGTCCAGGTCCACTCCTGGTCTGATCATTAAAACTCTCTGAGTCCAAGTCCAAGCTTGTACCCAGCCCAGCCCAGGTCCAAAGATAATCTTTTGAACCTTTTGAGAGGAAGCCCTTCATCTCTGAACCTCGACAACTTGCCCAAATGGGATCAATATGGCGAAGATGATATGCTAGAAATCGATATGGTCAGGACCAATGAAAAGGCGTCATCTTCCAAACAAGGGGCTAACACCCCAAAGTCTCCCATTACTCATACTTGGGCCGACCCTATCGAGCTTCAATCTGGAGAGCTTGATTCCTTAACCATAAGAGGTCGAGTGCTCAAACCCATTCAACTGATGGCCGACACTCTCAATGAAAGAATGAGAAACACCTCAAGAACCAAGCAACCAATAGGAGCCATAGATCATGAGCCAAATATAGAAACTCAAGGATCTGCAACCATCTACGATCTACCGGCTCATCTTGGGAGATCTAGGCTCAAATCTCCATCTTAGAGCTACTCGCCAACTCACTAGCACATAGAGCCCAGATCGAAAGGGTTCTCGTGAAGACACACATCCCAAGCAACACACAGCCGGATGAATTGTGCAGAATGATCAACCAACTGATGGCACCAACACCAATTGTGTTCACGGACGATGACATCCCGGCTAGCTTCAACCGTTTTCATGTCCAACCTTTGCACAATACCATTATCATACAAGGATATGAAATACGAAGAGTGCTTGTTGATAATGGGGCATCCCTAAACATATTCCCTATGAAAACGGTGAAGCAGATAGGCAAAAGCCCGGATGACTTCAAGCCGTTTCAACTAACTACCGTTGCGTACGACGGGAACAAGAGACAAGCTGAAAGCATACTGCCTCTCACACTTAAGATCGACTTGGTCGCCCAAGTGATAAAGTTTTATGTCTTAGACATAAAACCTTCATTCAACATGCTTCTAGGAAGACCGTGGCTACACGAAAACCTCGTGGTCGCCTCTACACTCCATCAATGCCTCAAATTTCCAATGAAAAATAGCGTTGCGAAGGTATACGTTGAACCCCTTGCTTTTCTCAATCCTAGCATACATAACGGGAAGCTAGCCGCAGGGGTTGACCTTGGAGAAATCCCACTCGCTTCCTTCGAGCAAGCTGATTGTGCCACCTTAAGCCTAGAGGCCAGTGACCCTGTTCCTCAAATTTTGCAAACTTCTGCATCGATGGAGGACATTATCCAATGTCAACATCGATAAGGTTTTGGGTCCCTTGAAGCTTGGCACATGCTCCTCTCCCAAGGCTTCCAACCAAGACAAGGCTTGGGGAGTCAAGGGCAAGGCATAATGGAGGCGATTTTTTAATCACCCCAAGCCAAAACTAAAAACGGGGATCGAAAAGGACTCGAGTGTTCTCTCACTTTATTTCAAAGTTGGATGAAGACTTCAAGCTATCTAGGCTTTGTATCCGGAGGCATTCAAAGCCTCGATCCTCTCGATGCTCATCCTTCAAAACAGCCAAAGGTGATCCTTGATTCCCCAACAGGGAATAACTCTTCTTCCACATCTCAGCACACACAAGAACTGGGAATTGAAGACCTTTTCGCTAACCCAGATTTGAAGGTATGCACAATCGGCTCTAACACAACCAAACATGCTCATCCTCCTATCCAAGCCCAAGAAAAAAATTTGTCGATCACTCCTCTATCTCGAGAATCGTTGGAAGCATACCAGCGGCACCTTCAAGTCTCAGTGCCAAAAAATGGATAGGCGCAGGGTGGCCATCTAACCGCCCTGTGTGTTTGGTCCCCAAGAACGGTGCATAATACCCAAGACGATGAATTTTGCACCGTTAAAAAAAGGTGCTCACTCAAGATGGCCCAATAACAGTGCATAATACCTAAGACAATGAATTGGAAGACCAAGATGAAGATCGAGAGAGTCAAGAGTTTGAAGAAATTTCTCAACCTAAGGAACTTACTTCCCATGTTGAGCAATTCAAGAAGAGGTTCAATGGTGACCCAACGGCTGTCATCAAAGAGACGATTGACGTAAACCTAGGAACTAACAAGGACCGAAGGTTAACCAAGATTGGAACCTCCTTATCTTTTGAGGAGTGGGAAAATATGATTTCCTTTCTCAAGGAATATAGCGATGTCTTCGCCTGATCATACGAGGATATGCCAGGGTTAGATCCCACATTGGAACATCACCTAATATTCAACGAAGGGCCAAAGTCTGTAAGGCAGAAACTCTAACGTCAAAAGACCCAACTTGAGCTCAAAATTAAAGAAGAAATCGACAAACTGCTCAAGGCGAAGTTCATTAGCCCCGTTGATTACTCATAATGGTTGGCCAACATAGTGGTCGTACCCAAGAAAGACGAGAAGATCTGAGTGTGTGTCGACTGTCGAGACCTCAATAAGGCATGTCTCAAAGATAATTTTCTATTACCAAACATAGATGTCATGGTCGAAAACACTGCATGTCACGAGATGTTGTCATTCATGGACGGCTTCTCGGGCTACAACCAAATCCTCATGGCAGAAGAAGACAAAACCAAGATATCATTCATAATACAGTGGGGAACTTACTATTACAAAGTCATACCCTTCGGTCTAAAAAACGCAAGAGCAACATATCAGTGGGTAATGACTAGCATCTTCCACGATCTAATGCATAACATTATAGAAGACAATGTCGACAACATTCTGGTTAAGTCAAAGACCAGGTCTGATCATCTCACCAACCTGAGAACCATTTAGAAAGACTCCAAAAACATCAACTCAAACTCAATCCACAAAAATGTGCCTTTGGAGTTGAAACTGGCAAATTACTAAGCTTTATAGTAAGCCAAAGAGGCGTTGAGGTGCACCCATCCAAAATACAAGCCATCACTGAAATGCCTCCTCCCCCAAACATCAGAGAAATCCATGGGCTTCAAGGTCGCATACAAGTCATAAGGCGTTTTATTTCACAACTAGCAGATAAGTGCACACCATTTAATAGACTCCTTAAGAAGGACACCCCATTCATATGGGACAATGAATGCCAAGAAGCGTTCGATAAAATCAAAGAGTACCTCACAAAACCTTCCATCCTTAGTCCTTTTAGTCCAGATAAACCCATGTTCCTATACATGACCATGGGGCTAGTTTTAGGACAATATAATGCCCATGAAAAAGAACAAATGATACACTGCATCGGCAAAACCATGGTCGACTATGAGACATGATACACGGATGTGTAGAAACACTGCTTAACACTTGTGTGGGCCATGCAGAAACTAAGACATTATGTCTTATGTCATTTAGTCAAGCTCATATAAAACATTGACCCACTCAAGTACCTATTGGAGAGGCCATTACTCGACAGATGTTTGTCAAAGTGGAGAATGCTATTGAGCGAGTTCGAGATCGAGTATGTCACTCAAAAATTGGTCAAAGGACAAGCCATTGATGACCACTTAGCTGAAAATGCACTACCAGACAATATTATCGTTAACACGGATCTCCCTGATGAGAACCTCTTCACAATTGACGACTCGATTTGGGAGCTATACATTGATGGTGCAAAGAACAATACAGGTCAGGTATAGGAGTCATACTATGCTCACCTGAGAAGATTTTGTTGCCAACAGCCATCAGATTGAATTTCTCATGTACCAATAATGTTGCTGAATACGAAGCCTTGAAAGCAGGGCATGAGAATGTCATGGGAATGAAAATCCAGCAAATACGAGTGATTGGTGACTCCTTACTCATCATAAATCAAGTTCAAGGGATTTGGAAGGTGAAAGAAGAAAAGCTCAAACCCTATCAAGAGAAGGTGGAAAAGATGATTCCATACTTTAAGAAAATCATCTTTTAGCACGTAACTAGGGAAAATAATCGGTTCGCCGGCACCCTTGTAACCCTTGCTTCAATAGTTGATATTCCTCCAAAAATCACCACGCTGCCAATCTACCTTAGGAACAAACATGACCCTACCCCACCGAGGATCGAAAAAGAAATAGAGCAAGAGAATGAGAATGATGGGGAAGTATCTTTTGTGGTTTCAGATGCATTAGTCAAAGTAAAACGGTGGTTCCACGATATTTTGTCCTTGCTAAAAGATGGTTTATACCCCGAAGGAGCAATCAAAAAGGATAAAGAAGCCCTTTGAAGGTTTTCTATGGGATTCTTAGTAAGAGGTGATCTCCTATTCAAAAATTCATTCAATGGCATCGGGTCTACGATGCCTCGATCAGCCAGAAATTGACCAAGTACTAACAGAGTTTCACAATGAAGGAGGTCATTCTAGGGCAGCTGCCTTAGCTTAGAAAATTAGGCCCCAAGGCTATTACTGGACCACTATGGCTGAAGACTACTGGAATTTCATTAAGAGGTATCCCAAATGTCAACTCTATGGAGATCCATGCACCGTCTGTATCACTCAACTCAACACCGTCTGTATGGCCCTTCGCCATGTGGGGTCTTGATATCATTAGAATGATTTCACCAAAAGCCTCAAACGGCCACCGTTTTATATTAACGGCTACAAAATACTTCACCAAATGGGTAGAGGTCGTGTCATATATTAAAATTGAAGGCCAACATGTTGCCCATTTCATAAAGAATAACACTGTATTCAAATTTGGAGTTCTTGAGTCAATCATCACTGACAACGGATCCAATCTCAAAAATAAAAAGGTCACTAAGATGTGCAAAAAGTTTGGGATAACACAGAAATTCTCCACACCTTACTACCCTCAAGGAAACGGACATGCAGGAGCCAAAACTAAAGGACTTCTTAGAATCATAGACAAAAGAATAGAATGCGGGAAAGATTGGCGTGAAAAGCTAAATGACACCTTATGGGCCTACCGGACAACTAAGAAGACTCCTACTGGCATGACCCCATACTCATTAGTATATGGTATGGAAGCAGTGCTACCCATCGAAGTTGAGATTCCATCTCTCCGACACCTTATTCATAAAAATTCAGATGAGGAACAAGTGGTCGAAGCACGAATCGTTGCCCTCATTAATTTGGATGAAAAATGACTACACGCAACCCAAAATATCGTTGCTCACCAATGTAGAATTGAAAGGGCATACCAAAGGAAAGTTGTTCCTCGAAAATTCAGTGAAGAAGACATGGTACTCAAGAAAATCTTCCACACTCCTGTAAATCCACACCCTTTAGGCAAGTTCAAACCTAATTGGGAGGGGCCATTCATGGTTACCTGAGTGCATGCAAGCAAGTCTTATAAAATAAAAAATCAGGAGGGGCACGAACTCAACGACCCCATTAATGCAATGTATCTCAGAAAATACTACTCGTAATGTGCTCAAAAACGTGGTGCAAATCTGAAAAGGCATCATAAGGAAAAAATAATAATAATAAGTAAAACAAAAAAAAAATGGATGTGGTGGAAACCTGAAAAGGCATCACGGGTAAAAGAGAGAATAAAATCTCCAAGAAGGAGCTTTCGATGCAAAACACTCAAGTACAAACAAGTACATGCAAGTTCCAATAATACTGCACAAGCAGACCCTGAGGATGAAGACTCCTCCTAAACCCTGCAGGTTCCCAACAAAACCAACTCAGAATGATGTAGGAGGGTTATATGAATGGAAAACCGAAGTGATTTCGATGAACCCTGAAAAACATTGAGACCTCCAAGAGGAAAGCCCGGCAAGAATCCAGACAGGTAACGTCTAGCCCCGTATGACGTAAACTGCCGGATGTGTTCAAGGCACAACCACCCAATTCAATGTGTTCAGGGCACAACCACCCTATTCAAACATCTAGCCCCGTATGATGCTAAAGGTTAGGTATATCTAGCTCAACGTCAAACTCGTGCGATGTAAAAGAGACGAGATAGGTGACATCTAGCCCTGTATGACTAAAATGTCGGATTTGTTTAGGGCACAACTACCCTATCCAATGTTGTGCAGGGCACAACCACCTTGTTCAATGTGCTCAAGGCACAACCACCCTACTCAAATGTCTATCCCTGTATGACATAAGGGTCGGATGTATGGTCCATCACTGCATGACGTTAAACTGCTTATAGGACTCTATGGTTGCAGGAGTTAAAACTGCTAACCAACTTTGTTTTTCAAAATATCTTTCTCTTTTCAAAATTTTCATTATATGTCTGTAATTTCAAAAGCTTTAATTTCTTTGTTAAAATCGTAACTTGTCCATCCTCTGGGTTCTATTTCAAATATCCCCCTAATTTCAAAATTTCGAAAACATTTTCTAAAATGAAGGAACTTGGACACCGATATATGATGAATACCACTTTGCTGTGTTTACCGCGTTGTTGCCTCGTCTCTCTCTCTTCGGATTCAGCCAGACAAGTCTCTTCCTATAGAAGGCCTTTTCCTATAGATAGCCTTAGGAAACCCTAAGGAGATCAAAGAAAATTCCAGGGATAAAAATTTCAAACTGTAAAACCCCTGAAGTTAAGTGGCATGATCAGAAAATCCAACGCATGTTTCAAGCTTATGTAACTCACTGACAACACCGGAAACCCTAGGAGGAAAAATGCCCTAGGTGGGTGAGTTCGGTGAGCACAATGACTTGGAGGGATAGTTGGTGTGCCCTCTGACCACGTGACGTCAGGACGAAATTTAAAATGTCAGCTTTATCTTTGACATTCACCTGCCCCTCGAAGGACAGGGAACACTAGAGTGTCTACTTCGTTGCCACTTGCCTATCCCTCGAAGAACAGGGAGTGCCAAAGAGGGGCAATTGTAGACACCCCATTTTAAAACTAGAAAATTCTATGGTTTCTGGACTCTTAGGATCACACTTAACCTAGTAAACCCAAATCCATAATTCACATAACCTATCTTGTGACCCGGAACCAGTCTGCCTGCTTTCAACCCTGTTTTGACCAAGATTTCTATAAACAACCTATTTTACCAAAACAGTCAATAAAAATAGTAAACAAATCTTTTTTTACCAAAATTTTCTCTGAGAGCTTCATAAGAGGCTAAGGAAAACACCCAAAGTGAAAAAAGTAAATTTGGACAAGTTTTGAGTTGAGCGACACTAGCCATGTCGCCCAACCTGGACTGGGCGACACTGGCAGGTCGCCCAAGTCATTCTACTAAATGTCTTGTTTTACTAAAAAAATCATTAAAAATAGTAAAAACCTTCGTTTTGACCCAAATATTTTATGGTAGGTTCACAAGAGGATGTGGAATGCACTTAAAGTAAATTATAAAAATAATCAACTTTGGCCAAATTTTATTTGGGCGACACGGACAGTGTCACCGGGGCAACACTACTAGGTCGCCCAAATTTGAGCAACACTGCCTATGTCGCCTAGTCCCTTTTGCCCCAAATCATTTGTTTTGAATTTTGTGACCTTTTTTGAATTTTTTGTGGACGACACGGTCCGTGTCACCCAGATCCGTGACTCTCAAAATTGGACCTTTTGACCAGGGATTTCCTTGTTACGTGTGCTTATCATTCCCAATGGCCACTTTTTGTGGTCATTTGAAAGGGGGACAGAGAGAGAAGAACCCTAGGGTACGAAGAGAAAAAGAAACAGGAGAGATGGAGATGAAAAACCTGGGGGAGTTACAATAGAGAAAACCTTCGACATTGCATCAGGAAGCCTTAGCCTTCTGAGAGAAACCCCAGATCTACCGTTCGGATAAAACCCTAAGTCAAAGCCTTCACATCGAAGAGATTTGCTGATAAACATCTGACTCAGAGAGACAAAAGAAGACCGGTTCTGATAGGGGCGAGCCCTGGGAGGCTCGAGAGTCTCGGGCCATCCGGCACGGTTTGGTATCATTTTCCTTTCTTCTTTTTTTATTCTTATTTGCTTTTTTAATTTCATTTTGATCCGTTTATGCGCTTTAAAATCATGCTTTGGATGCTCTTGATCATGTTCGCCCTGCCACAGATCTGAGGGTAGATCTGCTCGTTTTCGAGAAAATCTGATTGTAGATCTGAATTTGATTTGTCCCACTTTCTTGATCATTTTATTTCTCACATTTTCATTTACATTAAGGTGTTAAAATTGAGAGAGCATCATCGAAAAATTTGCCTGATTTTCATCCTAAACAAAATCACGAGGGAATGTCTCGAGTTCTTGAACAGTCATGGAGATGGACTCGCTGAGGAGGAAATGGAGGTGGTAAAAATGTGTATGGAGGCTTGTTTAGGGTCATCCCACCAGGACCTAGGCTAAGAAGTTGAACGTCATGCGGCCGGGGACGTCTGCTATAGTTTAGGGTCATGCAACTAGACCGTTGCGTGAAGCAATTTAATGTTATGTGGCCAAGACGTGAACTATAATTTAGGGTCATACAGCTGGACCATTGCAGGAAGAAGTTTATTGTCTTGCGGTCAGGATGTGCACTATATTTTAGGTTCATACAGCTGGACCGTTGCGCGAAGCAGTTTAACATCATGCGGCCAGGACATGTACTATAGTTTAGAGTCATACAGCTGGACCTTCATGTGAAGCAGTTTGACGTCATGTGGCGAAAACATACAGTATAGTTTAGGGTCATACAACTGGACTGTTGTGCGAAAACGTCATGTGACTAGGATGTGCAATATAGTTTAGGGTCATACAGCTGGACCGTTGCGCGAAGCAATTTAACTTCATGCGGTTAGGACGTGCACTATAGTTTAGGGTCATACAGTTGGACCATTATGTGAAGCAGTTTAACGTCAAGTGGCAAGAATGTGCACTATAGTTTAAGGTCCTACAGCTGGACCGTAATGGGATTTGTCGTGTATATGGGTCGCCAAATGAGGGGCAGGCACACTGGGAGATGTGAAGTGGATGAAACTTGTCACGACCCCACCCCCGACCACCGTACCTTACGTGGCGACGGGTGATCGAGCGCAGGTTCGTGATCCAATGTAACGTCTGTCACTCAGGTAGGAGTGGACCCAACACTTTTATTTTCAGTAATCGAGCAAATCATGGAAAAGAACTAGAACAAAAACTCAACTAGAAGAAGAGTAAGGTAAAAACTCCACACACCAAAATTCAAAATATAAAAATCTTCCAAAATATTACATTTAGTTCGGGGCACCTAGGCCCAATATTACACATATCCACCTAGAACAAAACAAAACCAGGGCCAAACAGCCCAGACATAAATAAAGTCTAAGCACTTTCTTCAAGAACACTTGCTCCGTCTTTCAGTGTGATCATAAGCATTCGGTCCGTGAAATCATTAAACATCCAATCATTATAATATTAAATATTCCTTATACAGAAAATCAATTCTTAGCCACTCACTCCCTAAATCACCTACTCCAGCAGTAGAGGCCCTATCCCCCTGGCTAAGCCAATCCCATTGCTTAAGACCTCTACCATCTTACAGGAGGGAGGGTAATGATAGGTGGGTTAATCCACTTCGTAATGCCCTCAACACACACACATAGTCCCCAGCGCGCATTGGGGGTTCGATAGGTCCTTACCTTGTAAGGAATCAATCATTTTATTTCATAAATCTAGGGTGCGACCCTCTATCCTCTCCCTTAACCCGTTTCTATCACTATGTAGGTTAGGGGATATGCCGACATCTCTTTCCTTACTACCGATGAGTATCACATCGTGTAGCAGGCAATATCATAGCAGTATCCACTACCGGTGAGTGTCCCACTGCGTAGTGGTCAATATCAACATAAGCATTGATCATTAATCATAGTATCGCAACAATGTCAACTGTCGATGAGTGTCCCACCGCGTATGGACAATTCATTACAATATCATAACAATATCCACTACCGGTGAGTGTCCCACCATGTAGTGACCAATACAATACCTCATAATGGATAAATAACATTCTCATAAATCAATGTCTCATACATATGAATCATATTTTATCATAACATCATAGCATTAAGTAAAAGACATGCCTTTCATAAGCTTTCACAGGGAATTTAAACATAAGCTCTTTCAGTAGCATTTGGCATTCATTATGAATTCATTTCATCAATATCGCACTCGTGGCCCCTCTTTCTCCCAAAGTGCAGTTTACACGGCCTCATTCACATATCTTTATGGCATTCTCATGGAATTTATCATATGGCATTCACATTTATCATACATCAAGTTAACTTAGCACCACATGGTTGTAATATGATACAGTGACAAGTAACAGTGACATGCCCCTCTTGCGAGGGCATAACTCCCAATTTAGGGGGAGTTTTAGGATGCCTTAAGCATGAAACTTTGAGCTAATACACAGACCTTTACAAATATAGTAATTTGAAAGAATTTGGGGGCCATTTGATGGGTCAATAGCTCAGTACGAGGTGAGCAGTAGTTGCTGGAAATCTTCCCTGCAAAAGTGCGCAGCGACATACTCGTGCATTTCGAGTCATAATTCAAAATCCGTGGGAGATTTCAAAAACCTCAAAACATACATCTTTGAGTACATTCATAAAAATTTCCAATGGTGGAAGTTTTAAGGTTCTTGAACACTGTTTGCTGAGTCAAAATCATTTCCCAAGGAGAGCCACAGCTACTGGAATTAGCAGCAACTATGAGCAGTGTCATGCCTCGACATTTTAGGCCACATCTTTTCTTCGAGGTGAAATTTCATCATGACATAAAAAGTAGACATAGATGCCTTTCATTTGAGACAGGTTTGGTCCCATTTTGACATCATTTCGCCATCAAACACATTGATGCAAAAATGGTCACAGTTCTGGAAATTCATATGCTCAAGTTAACATGCTTCTAAAGAACACTTAATATTTCGAGCCAAGCTACACTTTGGGCTTGGAACCTTGTTCATGATAAGGAGTCTCATAGTGAGCAATTTTATGAGTGTCCATAAAAAAAAAAATCAAATATGTGGTGAAAGCAATCATGGCATTGAAAAGCCCATTCATTCTTCACATAGTCATTCTATCATCTTACCCATTCTAAATATTTGTTCTTTACATAAAACTATGGATGCATAGAAACTAAATCCACTTACCTTTACTTCTCACGGTATCTCAAATCCTCACTCATGGCCTCCACGGGCTTTCCTTAAGCCCCATCAGTAGGTTATCTTCAAGGGGCAGTAGTGAACTCCTTAGGGGGAGAGAGGGAGTAGAATGAAGAAAACTGGGTGTCAAAGGGCTTAAGTGCTCACGGTCTGTGGGATTCATTGTGGTTGATGCAATCACTCATTGCTCTGACACGTACAGAGCGGCGCTAACATGTATGGAGGTTGTACGTTTGATCAAAACACTCCTGGTGGTGCTCTTTCTTGCTCCCCTTTTCCAGTCGGTGCTGGGTCACAACCGACGCTAGGCCTTGCATTCATAGACAGCGATGGGTTCTCTTACACAGTCGATGCTGCATCTTCTTCTTACACAGTTGGTGCTACGTTTTCCTCTTACCTAGCCGACGCTATGTTTTCCTCTTACTCAACTGGCGCTACATTTTCCTCTTACCTTCTCTTTTCTAGTCCTTCGTCACTAACGGCGTTAAGATCCCACACGCGGTAATGCTTCACACAACAATATGCCCGTGGGTGATATTCTCTCAACAATACGCCAGACGGGGATACGCTCGCAGCGATGCTTATGCATGACAATAATCCTTACGCCTTTCGCGTGCGGTGATACTCCTTGTTCACACGCAGCATTGCCACTTCTTCACCCTTGCTTGTGCCGTTAGCTTTTGCTATACGGACGGCACTAGGCCAAGTCACCCAGACGGTGTTAATCCTCACCCTTAGCACCAGGCGTGTGCTTCTGTTTTTCTCAACTTCTTTCTCTCTCTCCACTGCCGCAAGTGGTCTGATTCAATCTAATTGTGGCCCTTACAAGACTCCATGGGAAATGGGCCTACAGCTGGTGGTTTGACTCACTAGACGTGAAACGGCTGAGACCATTTATGGGCAGTGGGTTCAGATGGTGATGGTGGCTCAGTGAGGGATGGTAGGTGGAAGCGGACTCACTGGGGATGAGTGTGACTCCCTGGGGATGAGTGTGACCCCAGTAAGGTTGTGGCAAAGAGGGCTGAGCATTATCGATGCGCACACAAATGGGCCTGCTAGGGAAGGCATGCATAGAGACGCCTGCAAAAGGTGTGGGTGCAGAGGTCAAAAGGGTGCGCTCGGCAGTGAACACACTTAGCGGCGATCTGCAGAAGTCAAGTGCCCATGGCAGCAAAGCGCGCATGGCATTAAGGCGTGCACGACAACAAGCATAGGGTATGCATGGCGTAGAGCGTGCACGACTGTATTTGCAGAGGAAATGTGCTTGGCAGCCCTTGACAAGGGAATGCACTTGGCAGCATTTGATAGGGGAACGCGCTCAAAAGAGCTTGACTAGGGATCGTGCTTAGCTGCAACATTTGGGGTGGGATTACATTTGACTGTGGCAATTCACGCTCGGTGGCAACGTGAACGCGTTTGGCAACAAGACGAACATGCTCGGTAGCAACAGGTGGCAAGGAATGCGCTTGACCGCACCGTGCTGAGCTTTGAGCTCGGGCCTAGACCCTACCTGACTCGTGCATTCGTCGTTTGGCCTTCTGGACTTGAGTGGGATTTCCATTTGTGTGGGACAGTTTTGGGGAAGCCTCAGCTATAAAAGTGGTAAAACCCCTTTTATTGTTTTACCGAAGGTAAAAACATGTGAAGCTTGACAAATTTTTTGGTGAGAAGAATTCTGGCAAGGGGTTTCGACAGTAAGTTCTCGTTAGTTTCCAGTAGTGTTTTTCGACGAAAGGAGAGCTGAAAAGGGAAAGGGCGTGGCAGTACACAGGTATCACAAGGGTTCACCAGTAAGATGAGAAAGAGGGGAATGCGACAGGGTTTTCTGGTTGAGCGTTGGCTTGTGGAGGTTTCTCAGTGGTTTTCCAACAACGGGTGCGTGTCCAGCAATGAGCCAGGAGGTTTTCTGGTGAGAAGTCTTGCGAAGACTTTTCAATTTACCATCGATGGTTTTTCAGCGATAGGGAAGCATCGGAAGGAGTAAGGGCTCAGTAGTGAGCCTGGTTTTTTTCGACAAGGTGTGTAGGGAGTTCCAGTAAGGGAAGCCAAGCAGTTGCAGGTTTTTGGGAGTGACCGAAAGGCCACAAAAAGCCAAAAGGTCACAGGGCAACTGTAAAGTCATAGGGAGATGAAGGGTCACCAGGTTGCCTACAAGTTGCAGGGCAGTCGAGGGGTCAGGAAACTGAAAGGTCGTCGACGGACGAAGGGCCACCGTGTAGCTGAAGCATCGTGTGAGAACACATAGTGCACGCTCACATGCAAAGGAACACACTCATTAATTTTTTGGGCCCGGCGGCAATCGTGCATGGCAGCAATGGTTGTGCACGACAGTAGTTGTTCATGGCAGTGGTCATGCACAACAGCAGTCGTGCACAGTGGCGAACGTTCATGATAGGTATCGTGTTCGGTGGTAAGAATGAGTGACAGTAAGCACCCACGGTTACTTTCGTGCTGGGCAGTGAACACGCACGGCAGCCTAGCGTGTTCGGCAGTGAACATGCACATCAGCTTATCGTGCCCGACAGTGAACACGCACGACAGCTTAGTGTGCTTGGCAGTGAAAACACATGGCAGCCTAGCGTGCTTGGCAATGAACACGCACGTCAGCTTAGCATGCTCAGCAGTGAACACGCACTGCAGCTTAGCATACTTGGCAGCTTGGACTATCCCTCAAAAGGGGCAATATCCGTATCGATTGGCAAGAACTTCTACGAGTATTCATTTTATGTAGAGCTTTCCAAGGATTGAGGACTTTGGAACTGGTAACTTTATTGATGGTAGCCCAGTTAGAGGGAATCCCATCTGGTTTGGAAGCCAAGTCCTCAAGCACAATTGTGAACTCCATGTCGTTATGTGAAAGGGTACTTATTGCTAGCAGGGCATGCTCTCCATCATAAGCCAATTCCTTACCATTGAAGTCTACTTTGTATGTCTAATATACTTGATCTAAAACCCTTCTCTGTTCCTCTGATGTTGGAGAGACACTAGAGATCAACTGCTCTCTTTCCCTCAGATGCATGAGCAACGCTGATAGCCAATTGCTTCTCTTTTCTTCAGATGCAAGAGCAATGCTGATAGCCAACTGCTTCTCTTTTCCTCAGATGCAAGAATTGAATTTTGAGATTTTACAGTTGTAATAAAAGTTGTATCTGTAACTTGTAAGTTCTCTTAATGAAAAATTTTGCTTTTTTGCATTGATTGTCTGCTCTGCATCTTTTGCTTCTTTTGAATGTAGTAAGTCTACCACACTCCCTCTTCCCTTAAATGTGGAATGTTTAGAGTCATACTCTAAGACTTAAAAGCATATTTAAGGTCTTACCTTCGAGATCGTGAGAGTGGTGTGTGTTTAGAGTCTTACACCAAGACTTAAAGGTATGTTTAAGGTCTTACCTTTGAGATCATGAGGATCATGGGTAATACCCTTTTAGATAACATTCGTTGATAGGGGGCATTGCATCCGTCGCTTTAGGATGAGTCAATACATAAGATCCATTTGGGGGCACCTTTTTTATTACAAAAGAGCCCT
This sequence comes from Amborella trichopoda, assembly GCF_000471905.2. The sequence continues at coordinate 9,666,962 of NW_006494789.1, forward strand.
CCCATTTTGGATCAAACTTTCCTTTACGCGGTCCATGCAAGACGATCGACCTTTTTACAGCTAGAACCAAATTACCATGAGCGAATGAATGGACTTTGACTGACTTGTCAAAAGCCCTCTTCATCTTCCCCTAGTGGACCTCAAGGTTCTGTTGAGCTTCTAGTCTCTTCTCATCAAGTGCATTTAATTCTTGATAACATAACTTGGCTTGTTCTTCATCTGACATATCATGATGTAGGGCGATGCGGAGCGATGAAAGTTGGATCTCGGGGGTAGCACCGTTTCTCTCCCATAAACTAAAGAACAGGGAGTAGAATAGGTGGCACTTCGATTCATGGTGTGATAAGCCCATAAAGCCTCGGGAAGCTTCTCATGCCAATTTTTTCTTGTCTTCGGCACTGATTTTCTTAGAATGATGCAAAGGGTCTTGTTGAAAGCTTTAGCCAAATCATTTGCTCGAGGATGGTACATAGTAGAGTATTTCCACTCAAAGTCAAATCGGTTAGCCAAGCGATCAATGTGCTGGCTCTTGAACTGGGGTCCATTGTCTGATATGATCCGGTCAAGCACACCGAATCGGTAGATAATGTGGTGTCGCAAGAAGTTGGCTACTGATTCCCTGGGGACATGTTTGAAAGGAATTGCATCAGCCCATTTGGAGAAGTAATCCGTAGCAGCTAAGATGAAAGTATGACCCAATGCTGAGGGAGGATCAATGGGTCCAACAATGTCCATATCCCATTGTGAGAAGGGCCATGACATCATTGTAGGATGGTGAGGCTCTGGTGGATGATGAATGAGGTTTGAATGTATCTAGCACACTTGGCACCCTTTTGGCATAGGACAATGAATCTGTAATGATTGACAACCAGTAATACCCCAACCTACGTATCTGTTCATAGAGTTTAGGACCAGGCTGATGAAGGCCACAGATCCCGACGTGTACTTCTTCCAGTACTTGTTTTGCCCCTTTCATTGCAATTCATCGGAGAAGGATACCATCGAAGGATCGTCAAAAGAGAGCATCTCCATCAAGGAGAGTGTATTTGGTGGACATTCTTCGTATACCGTTGCGCTTAATGCGATTCTCTGGTAACCGACCGTGTTTAATAAAGTTGATCATCGGCTCCCTCCAATCATCAACTTGTTCAATCTCAGCACATTGGATCAAAGATGTCCCCCTCTTGTCTTTCGGACTTATCATCTCGGCCCTACTTCGTCTCCTTTTCAGCTTTGAGAGCATCCTTAGCAGTGAGCAGTGCCCCAAAGGGATAAGGAGGGCATTCTGGGAAAATAATCCTTTCATCATCTCCATCTAACTCTCTAACCAGTTCAATGTGTCTCCATTCTGCTACCCATATAGGCACGGGTTCCTTTAAGGATATTTGATTTGTGGCACCGAGCTTGGCAAGGTCATCAGCCTAGGAATTTAACCTTCTAGGGATATGCCCTAAGGCAAAATCATCGAGGTTTGTCATCAAAGTTTTCGTAGTGTTATGATAGGGCTTGAGATTGCCTTTCCTCACATCATATATCCCTTTGAGTGGTCATATTACCAGCTCAGAGTAACCAAAAATGGCTAATTGCTCCAATTCTAGATTTAAAGCAACCTCAAGCCCTATTATGAGGGCCTGAGATGCACCCTCACTGTGCGAGTCAGCTTTTGCAAGGGAGAAGGACAAAGGAATGATGCCATCTTTCAAGGTCAAGAATTCTACTCCGACACCACCTCGTTTAAACTAAAAGACCCCATCAAAGTACATCTTCGAATCATAACAGGCTCGGTGCATAACACTTCATCATCAGGGAGGTCACTTGACAGGGTAGATTCCGTCAGTACAGTGTATGCTGCCAAGCTCACCCTTGATGGCTTTTTCTAACACGTACTTGATGTCGAACTCCATTAGTAATAGTGCCCAAATAGCCAAGCGTCTTGAGAGGCAAGGGCACATCATGAGGAACTTGATGGGGTTAGCCTTCAAGATAAGCTGCACCTCATGACCAAGGAGGTAATGACGAAGTTTTTGGACCGTGAAGATTAAAGCCAGGCACATCTTCTCGATCGGTGGGCAATTATTTTCAACCCCTTGCATGCTTGGGTTGAGGTAATACAGAGGGACTTCTTTTCCTACCTCATTATTTTGTGCCAAGAGTGCACCGAGTGACTCGTCGAGGGCAGTCACATACAAAATAAGGGGCCTTCCTAGCACCTGCATGGAGAGTACCGGAGGATGTAACAAATACTCCTTGATGTCATCCAAGGTGGATTGACATGCCCCATCCCATATGAAAGGAGAGTCCTTCTTCAACAGGTGTGTAAAAGGCTTACAAAGACCTAAGAGATTGAAAATGAATCTCCGAATATAAGCAAGATGGCCTTGAAGAGACCCAAGTTCTCGGAGGGTCGTTGGCAGGGGCATCACTTGAATTGCTTTGATCTTAACTGTCTCAATCTCCAATCCCCAATACCCAACAATGAACCCTAAGAACATTCCTGAACGTACGCCAAAGGCACGTTTCAAGGGGTTCATTTTGAGTTGATGAAGGCAAGCCTTTCGAACACCTTCTCAAGGTCATGAATGTGATCCTCCTCCTTGGAATTTACCACCAAGTCATCTACATAACATCCTACCTCCTTGTTGAGCATATATTTGAAAATGGTGGTCATTGCTCGTTAATAGGGGGCACCGACATTCTTGAACCCAAATGGCATCATTACATAGCAGAAGACTCCTTTGGGGGTCAGGAAGGTGGTAGCATCCTCATCCTCTGACGCCATCCTTATCTAGTTGTACCCTGAATATCCATCTATGAAGGAGAAAATCTTGCAATGGGTTGTGGAATCGATGAGCATTTCTGTGAACGACAATGGGAAATCGTCCTTGGGACAGACACCATTCAAATCATGGAAGTCGATATAAACTCTGACTTGCCTGTTCTTCTTCTTAACTGGCACAATATAGGTGAGCCATTTCAGGTATTTGACTTTCTGAATAAAACCTGCCTCCTTGAGCTTAGTTACCTCAGCATCTATCTGCATTTCAAGATCAAACCGAAACCTTCTTGATTTCTGCTTCACAATGAAACCTTCTTCATTTCTGCTTCACAAGTTTGAAGGATAGTTCAATGCCAAGCCGACGTAATGCCACTTGGGGGTCAAGACCTGGCATCTCATGATAGTGTCAGGAGAAGACATCTCAATTTGCCTGTAGGAAGGTAACATAGCGCTCTTTTTCATCTGGCAACATGTTAGCCGAAACAAAAGTTGGCCTTGGGTTCTCATCATCCAAATTTTATTTCCTCGAGATCGTCAGTTGTGGCTTGTCCACCTTCTTCCCACTCCTCAGGGGCTTCTTGAACTTCCACTTCGTCATCATTTTGTGATCCAAAGGATCCTTCATTGACTTCAAATGACCTGACCTCAGAGTTTGTAGGTACCCACGCTCTTAACTTGTCTGCCTCAAATTGGGCTTTGACGGTGTAGAGCACTGTAGCTACTTATTCTGCTTGTTTGCTTGAGGATGGGTCAGTTTCAAGGAGAGAGAGTGCCTATGATCGAGACATTGAATTTTGAACCTCATTAGTCAACTTGGGAGAACTGGACTCAAGGGACATGAGAGGAAGATTGTGAGATTCGGTGGTCATAGATACAGCCACGACATCATTCTTGTTTTCATGATCAGCGTTTCCATAAACTTCTGGATCCACCACAGGTTTTGATGAGACAGCAGATGGTAAGGTAGACTTAGATGATGAAGGTTGGTTTTGGCATACCGGTGGTTTTTGTTGTTCAATTGGTGTGTGTTGGGGAGTTTGTGAGGGTTGAGTAGGTAAAGGTTGAGCTACAGCACTTGGTGTCGACTGGCCAGATCTAGCAAAGTCTGTTTGGGATGGTTGGATTGGGTAATAAGTGTAGATGTTGGTAAAATGGAGGTTTAGGATTTGAAATCAAAGGTGATCCCGGTAATTTAAGACGTGGTGGATTGTTTGGTGTACTAGGTTATGGGATGAGTAGCGGACCAGGATACTTCAAAAGCTTTGGCTTCTGCACAAGTGGCGGTAATGTCTTGCCTGACTTGAGACTGATCGGATCAGTGTGGTTCACTGCTTCAGAGATCTGCACCATGTGGCATGCTTCGTGAGAATAGAAGCTTTAACCTCTTGATTCTCTCATCCTTTGCTCGAAGTCGGGCTCAAGGGGCCATTGAGGTTTCTTGGCCTTGCAATTCTCGTGCCGCTTAGGAAGCTTTTTTATAATGGGAGGAGGCTTTGCATTGGCTCTAGACGCCAAGGCATCAGCAACTGACAGGAAGCCAACTGCTTGTACTATTGTCTTTTTCAGCTACTTCTGATGTCCCCTACTAATATTGCAACTCTTCAGCTCTTTGTCAAGAACCTCAAAGTCTGAGCATTTGCGTGATGATCCTATAGAAGATGGGTTAGCAAAAGAAAAGGAGCTAAAACTCGAAACCGAGGCCGATAGCGAGGTGCTAGACTGAGTCAACCCTCAGTCAAGTGAGAAGAAAAGAGAATGAAAAGAAGGCACAAGATGGTGAAGAGATAGGGTCCCGACGGTGCTAGGCGTTGCCACCCACGACCATGGAGTAACAATGTCACGGCCCTTGGACGGCGCTAGACACTACTGCTCACGACTAGAGGATGAGCCATGAACTACGGACGGTGCTTGGCATCCCTATTGCCAACACAAGAAGGCAGCGCGCCCCTGCGCGGGAGGTAATAGCCTCTTGTGACGCACGCGATGACGGGCACCAAGCATGCAAAGTAAGCTCACGGACGGTGATAGGTGTTACGCAGACCTCTCGCGAGTGGCGATAGGCGAGCAACAGGGGGAGACCCCTACGAGTGGCAAAGAGTTTCGCCGTTTGTGTTCTTTACTGAGACATTCAAGACACGTCTGCCAATGATGATGAGCAGCGCCGTCTGCAAGCCTCACTGAGAGATAGAGATGGACGAACAGAAGGAGAAAGACACTCATGCATGGCGCTGCCATCTCCATGCGCGACCTGTGAAACAACAGGAGAGGCATACACGGCACTGCCACTGTCGTGCATGGCCTCTGAGAGGAGCTCAGACGGAGAAGAGGAAGAAGAAAAGAAAAAGGAAGAAAGAGAAGATTTACCTTGAGCCCAGGGGTACTGGTCCAAAAGTTTCTCTCACCTTACTCTCTCTCTCTCTCCAAACATGACCCAACAATGAGAAGAAAGAGAAACTTTATTCAGAAAAAACTCTCTTTTGCAAAGGTTGAGTCCTTGTGCGTACAATGATGGTACATGGTGTATATAGAATTTGCCCCAAACAATGGTGGATTGGTCAAATTAAACCTAACTGCTAGAAATTAAGATTTAATTGAATTAAAAAAAATTAGAAAATATGATGTAAAATGATAGATTTGCCCCTTCTTAACAATTTGTAGAATTTCAGAACAATCTCTGTGTTGTCCTAGAACATGCATGATTTTTCATGGATGATCTAAGGTTGTTCTGATGCTCGATTGATCTAAAGATGATTGTTTTCTTATAAGACTCGGCATGGTGATCGATTTGATACCAACTTCAAGCCATGGATCTTGTTTTTAAGGCACGATCATGTGACTTGAAATTTGAATGAATCTTGAAACTTCAGATCGATAGTGTGTTTTTCCTTGATGGTTTTCTTGTGATTTTCTCACTGGATCACACTGAGCATGCCGTCACATTCGCGGGACAATAAACATAGCTTGATTCTATGCCCGGATGAAGATTTTGTAACTTTGAAATTTTGGTCGGAATCTAGAATTCCAGCAACGGAATTTACAGTCACTTCATTAGGTTCGGGTGCAGAATCTGACTGTTCATCATGTACAGGGTACAGGTCGAAGATAGCCCTAGACCTTATGTATGTAATGGAATTGGTTTCACGTTGATCGGGCTCGCGAGGCATGACACTGCTGAATTTTTTACACTTTCTTCACATATCAGCAACTTCTCTCTAGCTTTTCTTCGTGCTTGAGCGTCGTCGCAGGGCGTGCCACATATTAAAACGCTCATCTCGACGAGACAAACATACTCTATCAAGTTTGAGCGTGATCCGATCTTGGAAGAGCAAGATATGAGCATCGAAAGTATTTGTTCATGACTATCCCTTTAACGGTTTGGAGTTGTAGGGTGGCCGCACGAGAATAGCATGCAGCTCCTCCTGTTTTCGCTCTTTTTCCATAACTTCTTCCTGGAATGTCCATTTAAGCTAAAATTTGACCCCTGGGGGTTTTCAACTGTACCGGATCCAATGGCGGTGATTACATAGAAAATTGAAACATCAAAAATGTAGCTCTAGTTATAGGCATCCATTTCAGGGTGTTAGAGGTTGATTCTGCTGGAACTGTTTCTTAGTCTACGATGCCTTAGACACGTCGGAATGCGATGAAACTTGGCAGGAGACTTTTGAGAGTCCTCATAAAGATTTTGACCTGTTTTGAGGCTATTATGAGACTGTCAGAATTTCCACTGTTTGCTAGGCTTTTATTGAGCGGGGGCCGCATGATTATGAAAAATATCTTCCAACAACATGCCCGCTGAATGTTGTGCTTCGAGAAAATCAAGAAGTGCAATCATTCAAGAAATTTCTCCTAGCTAACCAAGTACTACACGAACGTTGAGGAGGTTCACGCAATGTCGTTACTAGGATGCTCGGACGTTTGCACTCAATGTACGAGTCCGTCCATGTAGACTTTAGGGAGAAAAAAACCTTTGAGGGATCCTATCGAAGTCTTCACCCTCGAGGGACTATTTGCGATTCTGACAACTTGAAGATTTCGTAGGGACCTCATTGGCTAGAATCAGGCCTATCTGGAGACCATGTGCTATGAACCTTTGGTCGGCATGGTTAGTTGCTACACCAGGTTTTCTTTTGATTTTCAAGGTATCTCTATAGTTCCCGTCTATTAGGGTCCATTCGAGGGCTTCTGACTTATCCCGAAAGTGTCGGCTAAGGGAAGTTTGGCCAGGCAACCTCGTGGGCCCATCCTACTAGGTCTAAAAGGTCTGGGCCTGTCTGCTAAGGACGGTATTAGGCAAGGTGATTTCATGACGAGGAATAATCCTGAAGTCTCTGGCAGATTAGGCCCTGGCTTCATCAGTTTCTTGCCTTCATGAGGGTCTTTAGCATTTTGGAGGGATCTTTCGATCGTCGTCCTCACCCTCAAGGACTCTTGTTGTTTGTTGATGTTGAAGTGTGGGAAATTTTATGCAGTCCTCACTCCCAGATGAGCAATTTTGTGGTGTGATTGGAGTCTAGCAATTGAGTGTTTTAGGTACACGTCAATGGAATTATGCTTGTTTGGCAATTGAGTGTCAGTTGAGGCTGTGCTAGTGAGTCAACCTGTTTTATCGGTTCAAACGGCCTTTTGTGGGTTTTCACTTGAACAGGGAGAAATGGGACCGTAGAGACAGTTTTCACCAACTTCCTTTGTTTTTTGGGCTCTTTTACCCATGACCTGGTGGTCATGTCCACCCTTTTCATCCACTTTTGCTCACGGTGCCCATTTTGGGGTTTTCACCATGCCCGGGTTTTTGTTTTCACATAACTCTTTTACTCATGGTTTCGTGACCTTGCCCGTCCGTCATTTTTACTCATGGCATTCCCTTTTCGTGGTGTACACCATGCCCACTTTTCATGAAGGCGTGTTTAGGGTCATGCCTTCAGAACCTGTGCGAAGCCCTTTAACGTCATACAGTCAGGACGTGCACTATAGTTTTTGGGTCATATAGCTAGGCCACAGCGGTGACGAATGGCAATATGTAGAGGCCATGGAGGGAGCATGGTGATGGTTTTGAGTCACTTTGGGAAGATAGCATGAGGCTACCCTATGAAGGAAGAAAGGTGGGTGAAGAGTGGTGACCCACTAGCTGACGGCAAGTATGGGTGGCGAGATGGCTACATACTGAAGGACATGATTCAGAAGGGTCAGATAAAGCTTCAAGACCTAAAGAAGGCCTTCGGGGCAGCTGAGGCCTCCCATGTTGTAACCATCCAGGAGGAGGATGAAGTGCCTTGAATTCTCTACACCTTCTTTATTATAATGCTTTAGGTAGGCATAATCACACCGAAGCAAGCAAGGTAACCCCTTCGTCTTGTTAAGGGGACTGAAGATCATTGGTGCATCAGATAAGAGGTCATTACTTGTCAGAAGGCCCAACTTTTCTTGACATATTCGCAAAGAAGATGTAGGAGTATCAAGAATTCTACAATCTTCCCGTAAGTGATCCTCAAATCATTTCCTCATCGGGGCAAGAAGATCTCACAAGGCAGGATGTTCCCATCATGACTCAGACCCTGCGGAACCCTCAACTTCCCAGCCATGGATGATCTATCATGGCAGAAGCAGACTCAAGTCTTTGAAGCGAGAAGCAGTTCGTCAAGCTAAGGATGTTCACCAACCCAGTGAAACGAATCACACATTACCTCAAAAAACCAGAAAAAGACAGGCATCAATGGCTACTTGCCGAAGAAACAAGACCTCTCAACCCATAATCGAGCATGAATTTCTCAAGCCCCTTCCTTCGTTGCCAACTTTGTTGGACTTCATCTACGACACGATCCTTTTTCCTTCTTCATCCTGTCAAGAAGACGTCCCCGACATCTTCCACTCTGCAAATTTCCAATGAGGGTGATGATGTTAAAAGCACTCCCCAACAGTCTGAGCAAGGGAAAGACCTAAACGATCCCATGTACCTGTCCAACCTGGTGATGACGTAAAAAGCTGCCCAAATCTGTCTGATGAGGGGAACGACCTTAAAAGTCCCCCACTTTCCAACCCTTCTCCACCTTCTTCTCTTGCTTCTAATTCTCTTATGTCTTCTGCAGATACGACCTTGATGTGCTCAGACTTCGAGGCTCTCACTTGGGCATTCGAAGAAATCAATATAAGGAGAACGCAACGGAAGCGATTGAGAAAGACCCTGGCATAGGCAACAGGATTCTTAACAGTTGCTAATGCCTTGGCAGCTAAAGCCAAGGTAGAGCCACCTTCATCAAAGAAGCGCACATTTTGTGAGCATGGGTAAGACTAACTGGGGAGTGATGGATGGTGTGCACACACAAACAAGTTGGTTTGGGAAGATGTTCATGAAGATGCACGTAAAGGGCATGTGCGTGTATGTGGACTCACTGAGGACGTAATGAAGGTGGTGTGTGCACACGAACGGATTGGTTTGGGAAGACATGCATGAAGACGCACTTGAAGGGCATGTACGCACGTATGTGGGATCGTCTTTAAGGTCATGCCTCTTGGAGCTGGGTCAAGAAGTTTAATGTCATGCGGTCAGGACATACACTATGGTTTAAGGTCATATAGCTTGGACAGTGGTTATGCAATTTAAAGTTATGCAACTAAGACCATGTAATTTAAGGTCGTGCAACTAGACCTCCACTACAGTTTAAGGTCTTGTAGTTTGGACCACAGCTGTGCAGTTTAAGGTCATGCAGCACAGACTAAGGCTATATAGTTTAAGGTCATGCACCATGGATCATGGCTGTGCAGTTTAAGGTCATGCAGCACGGACCGTTGTGTGGGTTGCCATGTAGGTAAAGCTCCATGGGGGATAGGTTGTGGATAGCAATCTAGCTCCTTGGGGATAAAAATAGCTAAGGTTATACACAAGCAGAGAGCTTTAGATGAATATGAAGCAGAAGCAGACTTCACTAGGGATTATGAGGGCCAGTGTGACTCCACGGGGTTAATGAGTAGTGGTATGCATGTAACGCCATGGGGATGATGGACCGGAGCACAAGTGTAACCAGACTGTGGTTTAAGAAGACGAGAATGATCCAAACCCCCTAGGGATAGTGGGTCATAGTAGGATGTGACTCTCACTGAAATGTTGGTACGAAATAGACCCATCGGGTATTGAAGGGGTAGGCATGACCCTTCCATACATCTAACTCCAATGGGGATGTTGATGAAATACACCTGGTGAAGAGGTGGTCTATCTCACAGTTAAAGTCATGTGTATGTACTATTTGTCTGGCCGTGCGTTACAGTTTTAAGGTCTTGTAATTTGGACCATGGCTATGCAGTTTAAAGTTATGCGGTTAGAACCATGCAGTTTAAGATCGTGCAACTAGACCTTCACTACAGTTTAAGGTCATGTAGTTTGGACCATGGCACTAAGTCTTTTAATGTCATTCGGCTAGGACATGCACTATGGTTTAAGGTCATACAGCTGGACCATGGTTGTACAATTTGAATCGTGTAATGAGGACTATGCAGTTTACGGTCATGCAACTAGACCTCTACTACAGTTTAAGGCCATATAGTTTGGACCATGCAGTTTAGGGTCGTGCATCTGGCCAGGGCTGTGCAGTTTAAGGTCATGCAGCACGAACCATGGCTGTGCAATTTATGGTCATGCAGCACTGACCGTGGCTGTGCAGTTTAAGGTATTGCAGCACAGACTGTGGATGGGCAGTTTAAGGTCATGCAGCACGGACTAGAGCCATCATGGGAGACTAGACTTCCTGAGAAGTGAGACTGTGGTGCAGGGAATGAACTTCCTGAGGATGCAAGACGATGGTTCAGATGAGAGTGCCCTGGCATGCGCACGACACTAAGTGTTGGATGGCACAGGTGGCATTAGGCTTAGATGATCCGTGCACGGCGATAGTCCTCTGACAAGGCACTCGGCGATCCTCTTGACGAAGAACGCAACGATAGCTCCTTGATGAGGTGCATGGTGATAGCCCCTTGGCAAAGCACACAGCAATATCCTTCGGGTGCAATGTGCGGCAATAGCCTTTTCGGGTCTCGGGCTTGACGCACCCCGACCTGGTCTTATTGCCTTCAGGAGCTGGGATAAGAGCGTCATTTTGAAGTTGTGAGGGGCAGTTTGTGGCACTGCCGAGCACAAAAGGGGGAAAACCCCATTTTACGATTTTACTGATGGGTAAAACAGCTAAAGAGTTTCTAGAGAGAGAGAGCCTGAGCTTCTGAGAAGAGACTTCTGGCGAGAGTTTCACGGCCAAAGTTTGCAGTAGACAGGCCTTCTTGAGCAGGTCATGGAGCTTTGTACCATGTTTGCATATACTTTCGAATAGTGCTAAGGCTTCTGAGCAAGGAACGAGGTTCCTCGAGGCCTTAGCAATATTTGCAGAGGTGCTCTGCTGTAGTTCCGGTGCTTTTTTTGGTAGTACCATGGCTGAAGGGAGGTTACAGAGAAGTCATGGGAGTCTGACAGTTCTCTGGCTATCAGAAGCGAAGAAGGAGGAGTAATAGCAGTGGGCTCACCGAAAATGCAGTGGAATTCCATTAAGTTTGTGGGGAACTGCTGAAGTGCTGAAACAGGGAGAAGGGAAACTCGCAGGGTCACAAGGAAGCTTGATGGGGATTTTCGGTGGTTTTTCGCTAACTTTAGTTACTAGTGGAAAGGTTTCCCGACGAGCAAGAGTGGATTCCCGGCGAGAAGAGGAAGCACCGGTGAGAACCCAAGGCATCACAGGCTTGAAAGAAGGTGGACCGTCAGCGAGGAGCGATGGCTGGGGAAACCAAAAGGCGTGGGAGTCAATGCCCCCTAGAAATTGGGAACAGTGGGATCCAAGGAACTTCAAGGGCATGCATGACATTAAGTTGCATGCAATGCTGCCTTCGCACGTCCCTAGGCCACGCACGGTGATAGCCACGTTAGGGAGCTTGTCGCTCACTGCAATGGTCTCACGCAACATTGGCATGCTAGTGGTGTTGGTAGAACGTGGCATTATGTTGCGCACGGTGATGGCTGCACACAGTGTTTGAGTCACGCATGACGATGTCTTGCGGGGGATGGCAAATGAGGAGGTCCTACCACTGCAGTCTGTTGGAAGCCAAGTCCTTCAGCACAACTGTGAAGTCCATGTTGTTTTTGGAGGAAGGGAATCCATCATGGCCTGGTTCCTTGGAAGCTAGCCATGCCTCGTCAAATGAATCGAAGCTAACTTGGAAATGGTTAGCTTCCCCTTTTTGTCCTATAACCATCCTCTTTGATGGTTTCGCTTCTTCTTCATGAGTAGAGCATTTCTTTGGTGGGTTTGCTTCTTCTTCATGAAGAAAGCATTTCTTTGTGGCCTGCAACCGTCCTCTTATCCTCAGACGTAAGAGCTTTGTAACTTCCCTAATAATGGGCTTTCGATTGTAGCTTGTAACTTTCTCTAATGCAATAAAATAAAAGAAATGAACTTCCTCTAAGTAGGCTTAATCTTCATTTCTTTCTTTTTACTGTACGCACTGCATTTTAGGGCTATGTCAAGGGTAATACTTCTTTAATGCCACCCATTGATAGGGGGCATCACCTCTTCTCCATTTGAGTTCGCCAGTATATAGGCCCCATTTCGTGTGGCTTTCTTGACTATGAATGGACCTTCCCACTTAGGTTCGAACTTTCCTTTGCGACACCCATGCATGACAATCGTCCTCTTGAATGCTAAGACTAGGTCCCCACGAGCGAACGAGCGAACCTTGATAGACTTGTCAAAGGCTCTCTTCATTCTTCCTTGATTGAGCTCGAGGTTCTATTTGGCCTCTAGTCTTCTTTCGTCAAGGGCATTTAACTCCTGGTAACAGAGCTTGACCCTCTCATCTTCAGTCAATCCTTGATGTATAGCGACATGGACCTCGAGGAGTAAGACCACCTCACCTCCATAGATCAGGGAATAAGGGGTAGAGTTTGTAGCATTTCGAGTGGTGGTGCGATAGGCCCAAAGTGCCTCAGGCAGCTTCTCATGCCAGTTCTTCTTTGACTTTGAAACTGACTTCTGGAGCACCCCGCACAGGGTTTTGTTGAACGCCTCAGCTAAACCATTAAGTCAAGGGTAGTACGTGGTCGAGTACTTCCACACGAAACTGAACTGGTTGGCTAGGTGATCAATGTGACGGCTTCTGACCTGAGGGCCATTATCAGAGACTATTCGGTCTGGAACCCCGAACCGGTATATGATGTGATGACGGACGAAGTTGACCACCGTGGTCCCTGGAACCAGCTTGAGAGGGACCACTTCAACCCACTTGGAAAAGTAATCTGTCACTACTAGAATGAAGGCGTGACCTAAGACAGAAGGAGGGTCGATGGGTCCTACAATATCCATACCCCCATTGAGAAAAGGGTCATGATGTCACTGTGGGATGGAGAGGCTCCAGAGGCTTGAGTGAATTTGGCACACCTGGCATCTTTTGGCATAATTTTGAGCATCGGCCATCATTGAAGGCCAATAATAGTCGAGCCTGCGTATGCTCTCGTAGAGCTTAGGGCCAGACTGATTCAACCCCCATATACCTGAATTCACTTCTTCGAGTACCTTGCTTGCCTCTTGTGTATCGATGCATCTGAGGAGAATTTCGTCAAATGATTGACGAAAGAGCACATGCCCATTGAGAACGGTGTACTTGGTACACATCTGCCGTATGCCGTAGCGCTCCGCCCGATCTTGAGGTTTATGATGGGCTCGCTCCAATCTTCCACCAGTTCAACCTCTGCGCACATTGGGTCGAAGAATTCAGGATGCTACTTCTAAGCCTTAGATTCTTTACTTCATGATATTTCCTGCTCTGCCTTAATGACATCCTTGGCAGCAAGGAGCGCTCGGAATCGATAAGGCGGGCAATCGGGGAAAACATCCCTCTCATCATCTACATCAGCCTCGATTTTCAAGTCAACATGTCTCCATTCTATTACCCAGACTGGCAAGGTCCTTGTTGAAGACAATTGAATGGTGATGCCGAGCTTTGAGAGCGCATCAACATGTGAATTTAGCCTCCTAGGGATATGACTCAGAGAGAAGTCATCGAACTAGGCCATATAAGATTTGGTCGTATCTAAGGCTTGAGAGTATCCTTTCTCACGTCATAAATCCCTTTAAGTTGTCGGATGACCAGCTCAAAGTCACCAAAGATGTTTAGTTGCCCCAGGTTGAGCTCCTGGGCGATCTCCAATCCGATTATGAGGGCCTGATATTCAGCTTTTTTATGAGAAACTTCCTCTGCTAGTGAGAAAGATAAAGGAATCATTCCACCATCGGGGGTTAGGAACATGACTCCGACACCTCCTCTATCAGCTTGGAATGCTCCGTCAAAGTACATCTCCCATGGCCGAGTTAGTGTCGTACATAAAACTTCTTCATCGGGGAGATCACTTGATAGGGGAGATTCTGAAGGGTCTGGGTGAGCCACGAGAAAGTTTGTTAGGGCTTGTCCTTTGACTGCCTTCTGTGGTACATACATGATGTCGAACTTCTTCAACAATAATGCCCACTTGGCCAGGCATCCTGAAAGGCATGGCCGAGTCATAAGGAACTTGACGGGGTCCGCCTTTGAGATTAGTTTAACCTCGTGACCAAGCAAGTAATGACGGAGCTTCTGTACCGCAAAGATCAAGGCTAGGCACATCTTTTCGATGGGAGGGTAATTCTTCTCGGCCCCTTGCATCCTGCGACTGAGATAATAGAGCATTGTTTCCTTCTCCCCATCATTGTCCTGTGCTAGAACTGCCCCAAGTGAATCATCAAGGGCTGTCACGTATAGGATGAGAGGCCTTCCTAACACTGGCGTAGAGAACACTGGGGGATTCAACAAATATTGCTTGATGTTATCGAGTGCAGCCTGGCATGCCTCATCCCATATGAAGGGAGTGTCCTTCTTCAGCATGTGTGAAAAGGGCCTGCATTGCCCTAAAAGGTTTGAGATGAACCTTCGAATGTAGGCCAACTATCCTTTGAGAGACCGCAGTTCATGCAGGGTCCTAGGCGATGGCATATCCTGAATTTCCTTGATTTTGACCGACTCGATCTCGAGCCCACGGTACCTCACGATGAACCCAAAGAATTTTCCTGAGCGTACACCAAAGGCGCATTTCAAGGAGGTTCATCTTGAGTTGGTGACACCACAGCCGATCAAATACCTTTTTAAGGACTTGTACATGAGCGTCCTTTGTTTTAAATTTCACCACCAAGTCATCCACAAAGCACTCGACCTCCTTGTGGGTCATATCCTTGAAGATGGTCATCATGGCTCGCTGGTACATGGCACCGACGTTCTTCAACCAGAAAGGCATCACAATGTAGCAAAAGACACCTTTTGAGGTCAAGAACACATTGGCCTCCTCATCTTCTAGTGCCATCCTGATTTGATTATAACCAGAATATCCATCCATGAAGGAGAAGATTTGGCAATGAGTTGTGGAATCAACAAGCATCTCAGTGAACGGTGGGGGAAGTCGTCCTTGGGGAAGGTGGTATTCAAGTCGTGGAAGTCAAGGCGGTATTCAAGTCGTCCTTGGGGCAGGTGGTATTCAAATCTTGACTAGGACAACATTTGCTAGCCATCTTGGGTATTTGACTTCATGTATGAATATAGCTTGCCTGAGCTTGTTCACCTCAGCATTGATCTGCATCTCGAGGTCGGCTCTAAACCTTCTTGATTTCTTCTTTTTGGGTATGATGGTCGGATCAATACCGAGATGATGTACAACGACTTGAGGGTCTAAACCAGGCATCTCATGATAATGTCAGGCGAAGACATCCCCGTTCCCTCGGAGGAGGGCAATATAACTTTCTTTCTCTACTGAGGACATTTTTCCGAGATAAAAGTTGTCCTTAGGTTGGCCTCATCCCCTAAGTTTATCACTTCGAAGTTGTTCGTTGTGGCCTGACCACCTTCTTCCCACTCTTCTGAAGCCTCTTGTATCTCTTCGTCTGGGGATTCAGGATGCTTCTCATCAACCTGGAATGCAGAGATACATGATCTTGACATTTCTGCTTCCAAGAGGGGCCCACTGTGAGGGACAATTTCTGGTACCTGGCCGGACCAAGCAATGAAAGGGTTAACTTCGAACAAGGCGTTCATGACTTTGTGACTTGGGTCCCTTGGTACTTGCCTCAAATTGCGTGACACTTCATGATATTGAATCATGTGACAGGCCTCGTGGGAATAGGATCTTGAAGATGGCTCAGTCTTGGCTTGGGTTGACAGGGCATCGGCGGCTGTCAAGAATCCAGTCGCCTGGTCCAGCATCTTTCTTAGGTGTTTCCGCTGTGACCTGTTAAGGCTGATGCCTCTGAGTTCTCTGTTTAGATGTCAAGTCGAAGCACTGTCGAGCTGCACCTGTGGAAGAAATGGAAGAGGAGGGAGTAGAAGAAGAGTTAGAATGATCATGGCAGCTTTTATGTCGTCGTCGGAATCAGAAGTGTGCGGGGGGTATTTTAGGTCTTGTCCCAGCTTTGACCGTTGTGGGGTACTTTTAGCATCGTCACCCGTATTGGATGACTGCAGGGGATATTTTAGGTCTTGCCCAACTTTGACCATTGTGGGCTGCTTTTAGCATCGTCACCCATATTGAAGGACTCCCGAGCTATTGATGACTCAGGGACATCCGTCTGATTAGACGAAAGGATAAGGCGAGCTACTCTTAGAATGAAGCCCTTTAAGGTTGGCAGCAGAGGAAGGGGCCTAAGGAATTCTTCCTCAACTGGTGGCTAAGGGAGACGATTCCTTCGGTGAGCGGACCTGGGTGCATCTCTCCTTTTGGATCCCTGAGGAGGGGTTTGGTTCAGCCTATCAGGTTGATGAGTAGTCCTAGTTTGGTGGACTGCCTCATGTTTCAAGGACTTGAGTCTACTTCATTTATGGTAGACTTCCCAAGACTGAAAAGTTGAGGTCTCTGAAGGGTCCAGTGTAAGCTCATACGGGACCTGTAGTGGGGCTTCCTCTTGGATGGGAGTGACGACTTGGGGGTGCTCTGGGAGAACGGCATAAATGATGTGGCCTTCCTATACCTTCTAAGTGACTATAACTTCGAACCCGGAGAATTCCTTTAGCTGTTGGAGCAACTTAGGTTTGAGAGTGACAAGGCGCTTAGGTTTCGGAGTGACAAGACCCTGTTGGAGCAACTCCTCGAAGAGGTCCTGCAAGGGGTCTAGCTCAGCGCTTCCCAGGGCTTGGGTCGGGAGTTCTTCTTGCACTAGTGGAAGAGCGACTTGAGGGCATCCTTCTGGGTTACCATGAGCTTCTTGACATTGATGCATCTTCTTTACCAAGAGTTTGTAGAATCCAGTGCATTCGCTCATGTCATGGCCTCATATCATGTGATACGAGAGTCAGAGGTTCTCAATTCATAGAGGTAGGAACTTGGGTTGCCTTGTCGGCTTTGGCGTGATGTGTCCCTCTTCAAGCATTATGGCAAATAGTGCACAGAGGATAGCGGGTGCCCCATCATCTTCTTGTATTGTCACTATGTGAGAATCCTCAGTTGCCTCGAACGCTTTCATTAACTCCTCGAGCTTTATCTGACCCTTGTTAATAAGGGCTTCGATAATATCGTTCTGCTTGTAGCAGTCATGAGTGGGATGGCCTACTTTCCTATGATAGGCACAGTACTTCTCATTTGTCTCCTGCCCGATCTGCTCTGCGGTGTTTACCTCTAGTAGCTGGATCATGTTCTCTTATAGCAACAGTCGAAGCAGTGCATGAGTCCACCCCTTCTTGAAGGGGTACACCTTGTTCTGGTGCTGAACGCAGAAATCTGTTCGATTAGTGTTTTTAGGAGGTGGGACCTTATTGTAGGACTGTTGTTTGCTCCCAACCTCAGGCGTCTGTTCCTTGGAGAGGTCCAAGGTTTTAGGGGCAGCTTTGTTGGTGTCAGTCACAATGACAGCTGCACTAATCACTACTTTTTGCTGGTTACCCCGACTGTTGGAGCAAGAGTTCGAACCAGAGGGTTGCTGACAAGAGCTGCCATGGTGCTTGGACAATCCCTCTATACAAACTTCCTTAGAGATGAGCTCTGACATGGAGGGTGGATTGGAGGCCTCGACATACAGGGCGATCGTGGACGGTTTCTTTTTTAGTCATGGGAGTGGCACCTCCCTCCATCGAGTGATGAATTTATCAATCGGTTCACTAGGGAACTGTGTCCTCACCGGTCAGGGAATCGGTCTCATGGTGAGAAGAAAGGGACTTGGAGACTTTTAGGTGTTCCATCTTTTCAAGGATGGATTGCATCAATACCGGGAACCGGTTCATCTGCTCTTCTTGGGCATCATCCGGATGATTGATCATCACAACACTAACCGATTCTTCTAGAAGGTCAGAGCCAGGTGGGGCAATGGACTACCGAGGTTGACGAGTCGTGCAAGGTAAGTCAGTCTATAGGGGTTCAGCTTGCCCCGACTGGACTCGAGCCTTGTATGCCGATCTTGTGCGGATTGGTTCTCAACGGTCTTGGGACTGCGGCTTCTGAGCAGTAATCATCGAGCAGTATTCTTGGACCTGCTCGGGTTCTAGAGTTTGGAGAGGGAAAAAGGGATTACGAGGAAGGAGGTTACCAAGGATGGTGACCTAAACTTCCTTGGAGGCTTCTTTGGTCAGGATCTGAAGGCCTCTCTTCTACTTAATCTTGAGGCTACCGTGGACTACACTCCAGAATCGAGCCTAAGATCTGGACTGCCCGCCCCGCCTTCTTTGAGCACGCAAGGGTCATGTTTATGAGTTGGAGCAGTGAGTGGGGTCCAAGGATAGAAGGCAACCTGGGTTTCTGCCTTGGAGGCTGGAGGCCTCTGTCAGACGTCAAGCCGCTGCCACGAATCCCTTTGCAAGGCTGCTCGGGTTCACGGCTGACCTAAGGATGGTTCAAGATGGTACTCTTAGGGAAGACCGTTGAGTCCCAGGTCTCCAGGTGCTTGCCTGGTGAAGGAGGAGCAACAGAAGTAATTGGTTCATGACTCCGACTGAGTCTGGACTAGGGAAGAACCAGCAAAGTCGGTGCATGTGCACCTTAAGGTTAGCCGTCCTGGTCACTTGGGAGTCAGCTCCGGCTCGGTCAACGGGTTCAATCTGAGGAGGCCAAGACCTACGAGTTTGTGTCTGGGAGGGACCAGGCAGGAGCCCATCTCTCACAGGTGAAGCTGTGTGTGCTGAGAGGGAGGACAAAGTGGTTGACCCTCATGAGTTCGAGGTGGCATAGAGCTAACACTGCCCCCAGCTGTGGGATGCATGATGTGCGCATGGTTTGGCCCGTGAAGGCCTAGCCCTGAACACGAGTTCGAGGCAGCATGAAAGTTTCCCCAAGGTGTGGCTCGAGTGGTTGGACCACGAGCTCTTAGGTGTGTGTGTGGGGTGGAGACCCCAGGATTTCCACCTCCATATGCCGAGCCTCCAAGTGTAGAGGTTCGGGGTAGTGAAGGAGTTTGAGGGGTAGCCTTGCGGCGACCCTAAGAAGCGATGGCAACTTCATTGCCTTTCGCGAGAGTGGACAAGGCAGCCTTCCGGCGTACCCCAGCAATATGACTGGCAGGGTCGGTGTTTTGTGCGGTAGAAGATGTACAACCAATGCAAAGGGCCTTGACGGAGGGTCCACCAGGGCGAGGAAGTGGGGAGTCAGGGACCTTTAAGTCCCTTCTCGCACCAACCTAAGAAAGAACCTAGGAGCCGGACTGTGATTCCCAACCCAGAAGGAGTGTAGGACTTGAGCAGTTTGCTTCCTTAGGACAGTCACAAGTGCGGATAAGAAAGTCCCCGACTCAGATGAATGGGTAGAATAATCCAGGTGCCATAGAAAGTTGTGCAGAAAGTAAAAGATGATACTGATCAAACAAGAGCAAACCGACGAAGGGGTATTAAGTCCCTAGTGGAGTTGTCAAGCTGGTTAAGTGCCTCAATCTCGCCTCCCTAGATCTAGGTGATCGGGTGATAATGTCTTGGGTTCAGAAAACACGGGACTAGAGACCGCTCTCTCAAGAACCTTGTTTAAGAACAAGGGCAGGTATCCCACCAGTGAGAGACGAATTTGGGATGTGAGGTGGGGACCAACCTCACCTGGGTCCATGACTTACATGGGCTGACTCGCATGGGCACCCTCTTAGATCACGACGAAAATCCCACCAGCTGCTTTAGCTGCTTCAGAATCGCCTCCCTTGACCTGCAATCTCCTTGTTTTTCTGCACAACACTACTATGGTTAATTTGCAACACTAGTGGGCCGAAGGGCCCACCCTTGTCTTAGGGAAATGCACATTCGTATGGGTAAGAATGTGAGAAGTTAGGGGGATGAAGTGAAAGGTTTGAATGAAGGTCGAAAAGAGAAGAACACTTGATGAAGGTATGAGACTAGCATGATAGGCAGACAGTGACCGACACGGAGTGGTAGTAAGACGGGCATGGGACTCAGGACCATCACAACGGCAATACTACTCGAAATCGAGGCTGATATGGTGGGGCTAGACTGAGTCAACCCTCAATCAAGTGAGAAGAAAAGATAGTGAAAATAAGGTACGAGACGGCGAAGAGACAGGGTCCCGACAGTTCTAAGCATTGCCACCCATGACTGTGGTGTAACAGTGTCACGGGGCTTGAACGGCACTAGACACTACTGCTCACGGCTAGAGGGTGAGCCATGAACTGCGGATGGCACTAGGCATCGTCATTGGCAACATAAGAAGGCAGCACACCCCTGCCCCGGCGGCGATAGCCTTTCGTGAAGTGCACGACGATAGCCATTTGTGAAGTGCACGGCGATAGTTCTCATGAAGCACACGGCGATAGGCGTGGGACCCAGGGGGAACAACGATGTGCACCAAACACACGAAGGAGGCTCGCGGATGGCGATGGGCATTGAGCACACGAAGGAAGCTCATGGACTACGATAGGTGTTTTCAAGACCTCTCGGGGGCGGTGATAAGCATCACCATCTGCGATTGGCGCGCAACAGGGGGAGACCCCTGCTGGTGGCAACGAGTTTCGCCGTCTGTGTTCTTCACTGAGATGTTGAGGATACATCTGCTGACAGTGATGAGTAGCGCTGTCTGCGAGCCTCACTGAGAGATAGAGATGGACGAACATAAGGAGAAAGAAACTCACGCATGGCACTGTCATCACCATGCTCGACCTTGGAAACCACAAGAGAGGCAGGAACGACCCTCCAGTGCCATGCATGGCCTCTGAGAGGAGCTCAGACGGAGAAGAGGAAGAAGAAAGAGAGGTAGAGACAGAAAAGAAAAAGGAAGAGATAGATGATTTACCTTGTGCCAAGGGGTATCAATTCAAAAATTTCTCTCACCTTACTCTCTCTCCAAACGTGACCCAACAATAAGAAGAAAGACAAACTTTATTTTGTAAAAACTGTCTATTTTGCAAAGGGTTGGGTCCTTGTGCATTCAATGATGGTACGTGGTATATATAGAATTTGCCTGAAACATGGGTGAATTGGTCAAAATTAAACCTAATTACTGGAAATTAAGATTTAATTGAATTAAAAGAAATTATAAAATGGGGTGCAAAATAACAAATTTGCCCCTTCCTAACAATTTGTGGAATTCTATAACAGTCCTTGTGTTGCCCTAGAATGTACATGATTTTTAATGGATCATTCGGGATGTTCTGATGCCCGGTTGATCTAAAGATGATTGGTTTCTTATAGGGCTCAGCATGACGATCGATTTGATACTAACTTCGAGTCATGGATCATGTTTTTAGGGCATGATCATGTGACTTGAAATTGGGATAAATCTTGAAACTTCAGATCGATAGTGTGCTTAGTCCTTGATTTTTTTCTGTGATTTCTTCACTGGATCACACTGAGCATGCCATCACAACGCGGGGCAACAAACGCAGCTTCATTTAGCGAGGCACGATGCTGCTGAATTTTCTGCACTTTCTTCACGGATCAGCAATTTCTCGCTAACTTTTCTTCATGCTCGTGCATCGTCGCGGCGCATGCCACATATCAAAACGCTTGTCTCGACGAGACGAACATGTTCCATCAAGTTTGAGTATGATCTGATCTCTGACGAGCAAGATGTGAGAGTCCAAAGTCACTGTTTGTGACTGTCCCTTTAATGGTGTGGAGTTGAGGGTGGCCGCACGGGAATAGCGTGTGACTCCTCCTATTTCGCTCTTTTGCCTATAACTTCTTCTTAAAGTGTCCCTTTAAGTTAAAATCTAACCCTCGGGGGTTTTCAACCATATCGGATCCAATGGCGGTGGTCTCATAGTAAATTGAGACACCGAAAATGTGGCTCTAGTTATTGGGGTCCATTTCATGGTGCTAGAGGTTGATTCTGCCGAAATTGTTTCTCAGTTTGCACTATCTTAGAAATGTCAGAATGGGACGAAAGTTGGCAGGAGACTTTTAAGAGTCCTCATGAACAGTTTTACCAGTTCTGGGGCTATTCTGAGACTGTCAAAATTTCCACTGTTTGCTAGCCTTTTATTGAGCGGGGGCCCCATGATGATGAAAAATATCTTCCAATAGGGTCGTTCTTCATAGAGGGATATTTCCCTTAATGGCTACTTTGATGACACTTTTTCTGGGGAAGCGATCGATTGTCACCCTATCTTTCTGCTTTGATGATACTCTTCAACCCTTCTGGTCAAGGCAGGTTTGTTGTGGAAGGGGAAGAAGTCTTCTTCTAGTGAGGGGTTGGTCAAGAAAGATAAGCCCACAACCCCGTCCAACTACAATTCTTGGTGGGAACGTGCCTGTCCTCTTTCACTATGCCCCAAGGCGTCGAGACTTCATAATGAACACTGGATCTCGTCTCTTTTCGAGAAGACGATGCCTCGCCTTCAAACAAGCGGGTTAAATCGAATATGGATGTTTCTGACATAAGTTCGAAAGGTGCTGAAGTTGAATTGGCTCGATGGGTAGCCTTCGTGGAAGAACTCAAGGAGAAGGATGTTGATCCGAAGCCGAAGACTGAATAACCAACTATTTTCTTTTTCTTTATTTTTTTCTTGGCATGAATAAGTTGATCTCATGATCAGCATTATTTTTTAGTAGTTTTATTTTCATTTAAGTCTATTAGGACAGTAGAAATTTCGGTAATAAGACCAAGTTTGATGGCATGAACGCCTGTAATATGCCCATTTCAATGGATGAATAAAATCAGAGTTTTGAGATACCCAAAATTTTGTTTTTTGTTTTGCTTGATCTCTTTTTCCTTTTTTTTTATTGCCCCTGTTGGGGGTCTTTTAACTTGTATGTGTGCAATTAACTTGTCATAGCATATCGGGATACTTTCTTTGCATACACTTTTCAAATTGAATTATTGCAAACTCAGCCCTCTAGCCGTAGGGTTTTTGTTTCGAATTTCTGGTTATTGGGTCATCGTACGCATACACAAGGATGAGCTTGCCTCATTTTTACTCAAGGGATCAAGTCGAGAGAAAAAATATCCCAGACTAGTCAATTTCGTCATTGACTAGGTTCACCCATCTCCTATACGTGGTAGTTGGTAGTTATACTCATACAACCATGGAGTGCCTGACTAGTTTCAAGCCTTCATAACAGGCATAGGAAGTTGGCTTCGAGAACGAGGGCAGGTTTGACTAACAATTTAACCTCTTGTAGTCATGGAGGAAGTCCTTTCTAAAAGGGTTTTATTTTTTAAAATGGATGATTTAAAAGCCAATTTGAAAAGAATTTTTAAAAGGGACGGGCCTTAAAGTTTTGCCACATGTGGCCCCTTTGGTCATCATTTTCTTTATTCACGTTTTACCTAAAGATGATGAAAGGATTTCCTTGTGGGATCATGAGAACTCAAAAGTCTCAAAGTTGTCTTTTTACCTTTGGAGCATTCATCCTGTACTTAGCGGGCCCATGAAGAGTTCTCTGGATTCTTACCGGGCTTCCATCTTAGAGAAGACTCGACATTCTTCTAGGGTTCATAAAAGTCGCTTCGGTCTTCCATTCATGTCACCCTCCCACATCTTTCTGAGTTGTTTCTGTTGGGAACTTGCAGGGTGGTTAGGGGCCTCGATCTCGCCCTCCAGATCTAGATGATCTGGCAGCACGTCTCTCAAGTTTTTAACGAACCCAAGATTTGAGATCGCTCTCTCAGAACCTTGCTCAAGAGCAAGGGCAGGTATACCAACCGATGAAAGTGAAATTTAAGGTGGGTTCGGGACTTACTAGAGCTGGCTCGCGTGGGTGCCTGCTTAGATCATGAAGACAGTCCCCCAGCTGTTTTAGCTAGTTCGAAATCACCTCCCTTGACCTGTAAACCTCTTGTTTTCTACACAGCACTTCTATGGTAAATCGACGAGACAAGTGGGTCGAAGAGACCCACCCTTGTCTTAGGGCATCGCATGCTCATATGAGGGAGTGATGAAATGGAAGGTTTCCAATAAAGATACAAAGGAGGAGAAAACTTGACAAAGGGGCGAGACTAACATGACGGTCAGAAATCTACTGACTCGGAGTGGTAGCAAGATGGGGCATGGCTCTCAAGACCAGCACGGTGTCAATACTACTCTAAATCGAGACCGATATGGCGGCACTAGGCTAAGTCTGCCCTCAATCAAGTAAGGGGAGAAAAGAATAAGGATACGAAAAGGGGACGAAGAGAAAGAGAACGAGAATAGGAGGGGACAAGGTCCCGACGGCGCTAGACATTGCAACCCATGATCGTGGAGTAGCAGTTTCACTGCCCTAGAACGGCGCTAGAAGCACTGCTCACAGCTAGAGGGTGAGTAGACGATTACGGATGGCGCTAGACATCACCGTTGGCAACATAAGAAGGTAACACGCCCCTGCGCATGAGGCGATAAACTCTCATGCAGTGCGCAATGATAGTCATTTGCGAAGCGCGTGCAACAATTCTCATGAGGTGCACGGCGACAGGCGTGGGATGTAAGAAGAATGGTGATGAGCCCCGAATGCACGGAGGAAGCTCGCAGACGGCGATGGGCACCGAGTCCACTAAGGAAGCTCGCAGACGGCGATAAGTGTTGTCGAGGCCTTTAACGGGCGATGATAAGTATCGTCATCTGCGTTAGGCGCGCAACGGGGGAAGACCCTTGCGGGCGCCAACAAATTTCACCGTCTGGGCTCTTCATTGAGACATCGCAGCTGCATCTACGGACGGCGATGAGCAGCGCCATCTACAGGCCTCACTGGGAGAGGGAGACTGACGAACAAAAGGGGAAGAAGACTCGCGCATGGCACTACCATCACCATGCGCAACCTGTGAGACCACGGGAAAGGCATGCACGACATTACCACTGCCGCACATGGCCTCCACGAGGAACTCAAATGGAGAAGAGGAAGAAGAAAGAGAGGAAGAAGAAAGAGAGGAAGAGAAAGAAGAAGAAGAAGAGAGATAAGAAAATAAAAGGAAGAGAGAGAAGATCTACCTCCAGCCTAGGGGTACCGATCAAAAGTTTCTCTCACCTTGCTCTCTCTCTCTCCAAATGTGACCCAACAATGGTAAAACAGAGAAATTATATTAAGTAAAAACTCTCTCTTTTGTGAAAGGTTGAGTCCTCTGGTGTGTACAATGATGGTACGTATATATAGAATTTACCCCAAACATGGGTAGATGATCAAACGTAACCCTAATTTCTTAAAATTAAGATTAAAATGATTTAAAAGAAATTAAAAAATAGGGTTAACAATGACAGATTTGCCCCTTCTTAACAATTCATGAAATTCCATAATAGTCATGTGTTGCCCTAGAATGTGCATGATTTTTCATGAATGATCCGGACTCGTTTCGATGCCTGGTTGATCGAAAGATGATTGTTTTCTTGTAGGGCTCGGCATGGCGATCGATTTTATACCAACTTCGAGCCATGGATCGTGTTTTTAGTTCAAACTCATGTGACTTTAAAATTGAATGGATCTTGAAACTTTGGATCGACAGTGTGCTCGTTCCTTGATGTTTTTCGATGAATTCTTCACTAGATCACACTGAGCATGCCATTACGATCACGGGGCGACAAACGCAGCTCGATTCCATGCCCGAACGAAGATTTTGCAACCCTAGAATTTTGGTCGAAATCTGGAAGTTCAGCGATGGAATTGCAGTGGCTTCATCAGCTTGTTGTGCGAAATCTGACCATTCATCATGTACGAGGTTCAGGTCAGAGATGGCCCGAGGCCTTACGCATGCGAAGGAATTGGTCTCACGTCGATTGGGCTCACGAGCGGCATGATTTGGTAGCTCGAGCGAGGCACGACGCTGCTAAATTTCCTACACTTTCTTCACAGATCAGCAAATTCTCTCTAGCTTTTCTTTGTGCTCAGGTATCGTCATGGGGCCACATATCGAATCGCTCATCTTGATGCGACGAACATGCTCACCAAATTTGAGCGTGATCCGACTTGGGACGGGTGAGATATGAGGGTTGAAATTCACTAGTCGTGATTGTTCCTTCAATGGAATAGAGTTGCAGGGTGGCCGCACGGGAATAGAGTGCGGCTCCTCTTGTTTCGCTCTTTTGCCTATAACTTCTTACTAGAGTGTTTGTTTGAGCTGAAATTTGACCCTTGGGGGTTTTCAATCGTGTCGGATCCATTGATAGTGGTACCACAGCAAATTGAGACACTGAGAATGTAGCTCTAGTTATAAGGTCTGCTTTAGAGTCCTGGAGGTCGATTATGCTGGAAATATTTCTCAGTCTCACTGCCTTAGACGTGTCGGAAGACAAAAAATCTTGGTGGGAGACTTTTGAGAGAACTTATGAGGATCTAGACCAGTTTCAGGGCTATTCTGAGACTATCGGTATTTCACTGTTTGTTAGGCTTTTTATTGAGCAGGGCCCCATGATGATGAAAAATAACTTTCAACAACATGCCTCGCCCAATGTTGTGCTTAGAGAGGATCGAGAAGTGCAATCATTCAGGAAGTTTCAGGGATCTAATCGAAGTCGTCACTCTAAAGGGACTATTTGTGATTCTGAAGTGTGAGGCCTTTGTAGGGACCTCCTCAGACAAAATCAGACCTGAGGGATCTTATCGAAGTCCTCACCCTCAAGGGACTATTTACGATTCTGAAGCATAAAGTCTTTGTAGGGACCTCCTCGAACAAAATCAGGCCTACATGGAGGCCAAGTGCTAAGAACCTTTTGGTCGGCATTGTTCGCTGCTACACCAGGTTTGCTTTTTGATGCTCAGTGTATCTCTGTAGGTCCCGTCTAGCGGGGTCCAGTCGGGGGCTTCTAACCTATCCCAAAAGTCTGGTCCCATGTAGGCTAGGGGCTTTAGCGAGGAATACCCTGAAGCCTATGGCAGGTTAAACCCTGGCTACATCAGTTTCTTGCCTTTGTAAAGGTCTTTAGCATTCCAGAGGGATCTTTATGTCATCGTCCTCACCCTCAAGGACTCTTGTAATTGTTGATGTTGAAATATGGGAGATCTTATGTGACTCTCTCTCCCTGATGAGTCAATTTTTGTTGTGACTGGATGCTTGAATTTGAGGATTTTAGGTAAGCCTCATTGACCAGGCTTGTGACTTGTTTGCAAATTGAATGTCGGCTGAGGCGTCAGTCATACGTCAACCTGTGTTGTCGGTTCAAGCGCCCTTTTGCAGGTTTTCACTTGAACAGGGGAACTGGCACCGTAAGGACGGCTTTCGCCAACTTCTGTTATTTTTGGGCTCTTTTACTCATGACCTTACAGTCATGTCCACCCCTTTTCATCCATTTTTGCTCATGATGCCCTTTTCGGGTTTTTACCATGCCTGGGTTTTGATTTTCAGGGAACTCTTTTACACCATGCCTATCTGTCATTTTTACTCATGGCTTTCCCTTGTCCAGCTGTACACCATGCCCGTTTTTTAGTGTGAAGGTGTGTTTAGGGTCATGCCTTCAAGACCTGTGCGGAACCTTTTAACGTCGTGCTGCTAGGACATGCACTATAGTTTAAGGTCATACAATAGGACTGTAGTTGAAAGGAATGGCCATCTGTGGAGACCATGGAGTGAGTGTGGTGATGGTTATGACTCACTTTGGGAAGATAGCACCAGGTTGCCTATAAAGGATGAATGGTGGGTGAAGAGTGGTGAATAATGGTTACCCACTACCTAACGGCGAGTATGGGTGGCGAGATGGCCTGCCGTTCTATGAGCATGGGTAAGATTCACTGGGGAATGATGAAAGATGATAAAAGGGGTGCACGCACACTAATGAACTGGCTTTGGAAGATGCATGTAAAAAGCATGTGCACATATGTGGACTCTCTAGAGAGGCAATGACGGTGGCTTGTGCACACAAATGAGTAGGTTAGAGAAGGCGTGCAAATGCACGTAAAGGGGGTGTGCGTGTATGTGGGGGCATCTTTATGGTCATGCCTCTTGGACCTATGCAAAGTAGTTTAATGTTTTGCGGCCAAGACGTGCGTTATGGTTTAAGGTCATACAGTTCGACCATGATTATGTAGTTTAAAGTCATGCAACTAAGACCATATAGTTTAAGGTTGTGCAACTAGACCTCTGTTACAGTTTAAGGTCATATAGTTTGGACCATAACTGTACAGTTTAAGGTCATGCAGCATGCACCATACTATACAGTTTAAAATCATGAAACTATGACCATGCAGTTTAAGGTCGTGCAACTAGATCTCTGCAACAGTTTAAGGTCATATAGTTTGGACTATGGCTGTGCAGTTTAAGGTCATGCAGCATGACCATGGTGTATGTCGTCATGTGCATGAAGCTTCATGGAGGATAGGTTTGTGAATAGAAATCAGAATCCCTGGGGATAAAATAGTTAAGGCTATTCACAAGCGGAGAGCTTTAGATGAAGATGGTGGCCTTATGAAGAGTGGCAAGTGGAAGCGAATCTTCACTGAGGATTAGGGGGGTTGCGGGGCCGTAACGGTCGAGAGACGAAGGGTAGTGAGACGACGAATAGTCACCCTCCGCACACACGATAACAAGATAAGCCGCAAGTGTTAGGCGGCGTGCCTGTATTTTGAGGAACGCATGTGTGGCACGTGCTTGGCAGCTGGAGCACAAGCATTAACACATCTTGGTCGCAAGACGGTGCTACCATCTCAGTGGGGAGACGACAATAGTCTTCCCCCTTGGCAGTGGGATAGCGATACTCCCTGAGTGCCCAATCGGCGATACGCCTTTGTGAGCGCAGTCTCTTCGCGGCCGCCTAGCGTCCTTTTCCAGTGAAGCTTCTAGTCTAATGGTCGAGTCTTCAGATGCCATTCCAGATGTGAGGAATCTCCCACGCGAAGGGGAGCTTGGTATTGTTGAATTCACTGGCGAAAGCTTGGTGAGAGGTGAGCCAATCTGGCTCAGCGAGGCCTTACGTAAACCAAGGTGGCCCTTGAGCATCACCTTTGTGAGCACCCCCATCCAATTGGTGACAAGGAAAGATAATGAGGGGAATGTGAGTATTGAGGAAGGGGTAGGCCTTCTTCATTGCCTGCACTGAAACATAGCGTCTAATGTGAGCTTGCCGACTCTAAGCAAGCAGATGGTGGAAACCCCAGGTATGAAATGGCATTCTGCCGGCCTGCGGGTACAAGGAGAGCACCAGTACTTGAGGGGGTACTCCTCATGGACCATGAAGGTGCTGAGGTGTTTGAGAAGTACCTTGAGATAGGCTTCTTTGGCTGCTGCCCTACAATGCTCGGTGGGCTACTACGACCATCGCTCTAACAAGGTCAAAGTGTTGTTGGAAACTTGGAGCCATGCTAGCAACACATGGCTTCTTGGTCATGGGGAGGTAGGAATATCGCTGATGGACCTGGACTTTGCTGGTGGGCTGCCACTCCTTGGTGTTATGTATGACTAGTTTTTTCCCCCAAACTCAGTCATTTTTTTTGGCGAGAAAGTAGGTAAAGAAGCCCCACCGGTTGGGCTTTGAGAATTACTTGAGATCTAACAGCGGCTTTATGATGAGCCCAAAAGTGGGCGAGTCACCTTCGCAAAATGGGTAACGTTCTTCTTCGGTGACTATACAGATGAAGCTGGTCCGTCGCCGAGAAAAGAGGGGAAGGAAACTCCACCAGTTTTCGAGCTACGGAAGAATAATGAGAGCATCTACCTGGCAGCTTACATAGTTCTCTTCTTGTGTAAATTTGGCTTGCCAGGAGGGGCAGATGTCATTCGTCCCAGCACTCTTTATGTGGCCTATGACATGGCGTGAGGGAAGGAGTACGCACTCGCACAGCCCGTGCTGTGCAGTATTTATCATGGCTTGTGAGCAATTTCCAGGGGAAGACAGTATCAAGGGATGAAGGAGGGAATGGCATCGTAGATGGCGAGGTCTTCCCAGGAGATTTCAAGACTCCTTTCCTAGTCCATTATGTGTATGGCTGGCTTCAAGCTTACTTCACAGACACATACCTCAGAACCAAAGAGTTAGAGGACATCATGTGCCCATTTTGCTGAAGATTGTCAGGCAGAGGACAATTTTCCATCCCCCAGGCCATGCGCTCAGCTTGTTCTTCAATGATCACCTCCACATGACCCGGGTGGATCTCACAGATTGTGCGTATGTGGATGAGCTAGGCCACCACTTAGATGGTGACTTCACCAGCCTAAAAGAATTGATGTTTATGCTGAGTGTGAGAGGCGGAGTTCTTGCTTATTACACTGTCCATGGCTTGAAGCTTGAGGGCTACTTTCCTCGTCGGTTTGCCCCGCAGCATGGGCTGGATCAGGGCTGCCCGTTCTCCATATCTTTTGAGAAGCGGCATAGCAAGGCAGCCCATTGGAAGAAGGACAAGTTGGGAAGCTACAAGGAGATTTGGCTCCCAAGGCACATTCACAGCGCCTAGGCCACATGCTTGAAGACCACCAAGGTCAATAAGTATATGCTGCCCCATTTGGCAGGACGGTACGGGCAACTGAGGCCCAGGAGCACTAGTGGAGAATCACAAACAAGGGGTACTGGGACATGGAGCACCCTTGGAAAGGGGAGGGTAACTGCTGGAGCCAAGATACCAGGTAGCGAAAAATGTCTATGACCCCTCCCCTAGGCGAAATCTTGACACTGGGCTTCCCTCATGAATGGCGCACGCTCGGGTGGCCTCGCCAGACTGCCGTGGATGAGTCTTTTCCACGGTTCCTCAATATGGAGAAAGGGACAAAGAGTGTTTTTGACCACCTATCTGCCATCTTCAAATGGAAGGAAATCCAGTCCAAGATTTGAATGAGCTAATAGGGAGTGGCACTCATGGCAAGTTAGCTGCTAGTTCTTCCAAGTCTGGCATCTCAAAGGTTGCTGCGCTCAAGCAGACAACGGGAAAGAAGAGGAGCCCCAGTGACTCCTCGTACTTCGGCTAAGAAGGTGACCAAGACTTCGAGGCGTAAAGGGCGTAAGGCTCCAGTGGTTCATGAGCTAGAAGACGGCTCCTCACCCTCGACTTCTTCTGAGGGCTGTGTGTCTCCTGTCATTTCTGCGTCGCCCTCTGCTCTTGAGGCTTCACCTTCTCCTTCTCCTAAACTTTCTCCTGGCCCTTCAGAGGCTCAAGCTGGCATCTCAAGGCCTACTACCCCGATCAAAATCGCTTTGGATCGAGCAATGACATCCACGATCGAAGGGAAGGGCTTAATCCCGATGGTGGTAAATGAGGATGATGAGGCTGGCGCTGGCGCTGACGAGGCGGCGGAGGCAAAGAGGGCCTTTGGAGCTCTAACGGTTGTCGTGCCTATCAAGGAAAGGGAAACCCTGGTAGAGCTTGTGGTAATAGAATAGGATGAAGCCCTAGGGGCTGAAGAGGGGTCATCCGAGCAGCAAGAGATGGCTGCTTCGAGTGACGCATCTGCGGGGGATGCAGAAGCGAGACGCCCTGAGGGGTCAAGCTTGGAGGGCCCAGAGGCGTACCCATGACTGTAGAGGAGGTAGGTGTCATGGGAGAACCTATTGCCATGGAAGACAAGGGTGAAGAAGGAGAGGGAGAAGGCATCGAACCTCTAACGGTGGAGATGGTTCGAGAAGCGGGTACACAAGGAGAGATCACTGCCCCGACAGAGGAGGCTGTCGAGATGCAACCAGAGACTGGGGTAGTAGCTCCAAGTGAGGAAGTTAGCCCTACCCCGGCTGCGGTTGCAGTGCTTGCAGAGAGCGAGGCTACAGTATCTCGGCATGAAAGGATCCCAAGCGAGAAAGTCGTTGCCGGGCTACTAGAGCAGCCCAAGGTTGCTTCTGATTCAGAGGAGCCTAAGGCTGCAACTGGGAGTCCTCCTGCTATGGTTGCTCCTACCGTACTGCCTAAACCCAATTTCAGTGGGTTGTCAGGCATCATTTTTTAGATGCTTCGAACAGGCCTCCACAAGCTGAAGGAGCTATCTCTTGAGGAGCTTGGCATGACGGTCCTACAGCTGAGGGGCATCGTCTTAGAGAATGCGCAGTCCTTCCTTACTTTGACAACGTTGCCAATGAGCTTGAGGGATGGATGGTGAAGGACCTGAAGACCGAAATGGTCATATCACGTCTAGAGGGGTTGCAGTTAGAGTCATTAGAGGCTTCCCTAGCACAGAACGTGGAGTTGACAGAGGTCCAGGTAGGGGAGATGGAGCCTACCATCTCTCAAAAGTTCACCCTTGCTGAGAAGGCCCTAATGCGCAATAACAAGTGCAAGCGTTGAAGGTGAAGATTGCCAAATGAACACAAGAGCTCCCTAGGGTGGAGGAGGAAATGGAAGTTTGGGAGGCCGAGGATAAGGAATTGGGCCAGAAAGTGCTGGACCTCGAGTACTCCTTGGGCGAGCAGCTAGCCGTATTGGAGCACGAGGCTGGGCTGGTGGCTGAATTGAGAGTGGGCATCGAGCAAGTGAGAGCCTCAGCTGATGAGTGCAAGGGAAGGGTCAATGAGATCATTGACCATTTTTTATGGCATGTTTTTCTCTTTATTGTAAAGAAAAGACAATTTTTATGAATAAAATAGTCCCTTGTCTTGGCTATGCAATGCATGTCTCTTATTTTCTTTTCTTTTCTATTTCATTGCTTTCTCCCTTTCATAGTTTGAGATGAAAAAGAGTAGCCCACCACTTGCTTCGTCTTGTAGCAGCCTATTTTGGCTTTAATGACCTCGAATGGGGGAGCAGTTGCTTCCTCACCCCTTAGTGTTTGATTGGACAGGGGCTCATAATTCATGGTTCTCATGATTTGATGAGCCTGCTTGTTGTAAATGCTCCAGTCTGGGGGAGCCTTGGCTTCGATTCGAGGTGAATTAGTTTTGAACTCGTCATAAGTCTTAGTCTTAGGGACAAACCCCTTTAAGTACTTTGAAGCAACGCACATAACCGTCAATTGACTCTGGAGGTTACGAATCTCGCTTCTCAGCACTGCCATGGGGTCTTGTTCTTGAGAGCTAGAGGGATGACTCTCGTCTGTCTGTACTTCTTCGACAACCCTTGAGAAGGGTAAGACCTTCTTTTGGCTGCTGATGATTCCCTTGTTCAAGGAAGATGGAACTTGGAGTACATTCCTTGTTGTTGGTATACTAGTTTTGCTTCTAGAAGAGCGATAGGGACATGCAGAACCTTTTGCTGGTCTGATGTATAGGTGACCCTCGGTGCTGGAAGGTCTACCTCTTGGGCTTCCTCAAGCTCAGGAGTTGCTTCTAGCTTGCCATTTTTCTCTGGCGAATTAGAAGTAGAGGGTGAAGGTTCATCTTTGTGAGAGGATATCATGACCTAAGAGAGGTGGCAAGGTATACTCGGGTAGATCGGAGTCAAAGGGAGGATCTTGCCCTGTCTTTCCTCCTCTTGGAACATGTCTATGATCATTCGCCCCAGATCTTCAACGTCATCATGGGACAAGGGTCTCATCTCTCTCACAGGCCTCCAATCATCATCCTT
This sequence comes from Amborella trichopoda, assembly GCF_000471905.2. The sequence continues at coordinate 9,700,515 of NW_006494789.1, forward strand.
TGACTTTTCTGGCGTTGGAAGGTCTATGAAATGGTACTTGGCATCGGCATAATGAGTCTCAGCTACATGGAATGGTATTTTATCAAACCATTGCCAGTTTGGGCTGTCCTTGGCATGGCGGGCATCCAAGGGGCACAACACCGATGTTGTTGGCGATGTCGTCGGGCTATCCACTCTCCATTCGGGTTGCTGCTCGTTCAGTGCTTTTGTGTCGTGTCTTCATGTCACCTTATCGCCGCCATTGGGAAATGCTTTGGGGCCAGTACAAATGGTGCTGAAACCTTTTGGTTCCAAGTCACTCTCAAATTGTTAGTCTTGAGTCCTGATCTAATTTGTCTTATGTTTCAAGTGCCTTCAGCTCTCCCTGAGCAACATAGGGGCTTGTGGGGGGCCAGTTTACGGATGGGGTAGGGTAAGTGTGAATGGTTCAAGTATCAAGGTGTTTACTCGAGGCATTTTAGTCCTCCATGGTTTTCTCAATAGGGATCGGGGTATCACAGTACCTAATCTCAAATCAACATCAAAAGCATGCCACACATAAGAGTCATAGCAGGCACAAGAATGTCGATCACTGCATGACGTAAAACTACTTAGAGAGCTTCATGGTAGGATGAGCCTAAATTACTTACCAAACCTGATTTTTGAAATTCTCTCCCATCTTCAAAAATTTCCCCTGTGTTTCGTGAAGTTTTCAAAAATATTAATTTCTTTGGTTAAAATTGTAGCCCAAAACTCTGTATTTGTTTCAAAATCGTACCTATCTTCAAAACCTTCTAAATTTTTTTAAAAAATGAAAGAGTTTCATGGAGGCTTGGATATGATGTTTCCGCCACCACCAAATCCTGGATTGTCATGCTTGTCAACCCTTAGGAAAACAAATACCAACCCATAAGTTCCCAAACCAAAATGCCTGAACCTGTGGACCCCAAGAATTAGAATAGAAGGTGAACAATAATTTCAATTAGTCCGAAATCCATCATGCCATTATTTCTACTAGATCTGACTCTGGAGAACCAAACCCTAAGAAAAAGGTCTAAAGTCGAAGATGACTACACTGACAGTATCCTAGGTAGCATTGGAGTGACTACAACAAGGAGTGTTACCAACTCAAAGATAACACGGTTCATGTTGATTGTCACTTTGGATCCCGATTTTTGAAGATATCGATAGTACTGGCTCAAAGATAGTAGTTCCAGTTCGATGTCTTATGAATCAAAAGCATCCATCGGTGTACCATCTACCCAAAGGATATTGTCATTTAAAAGAATGATCCCTTAAAAAGTTGTTTCCTTCCCACCGTGTCTCTAGTGTCTACTACTTTTCCATTCACCTAGTGTCCCAAGTGGATTCCAAAGAGGGCCGATTCTAAACACCCCCCGAAATTTTGGCTACGGGAATTCCTAAAAACGACACTTCTGACTCCAAAGGACCACACAAACCCTATTTGACCATTGGTAAACTAACTCCAATAGAATTATCTCAAACTTATCTCATACCCTCATATAGTGACGTTAGACACCCACGAACCTTATGAACAAAAGAACTCACTTGAACACTGATTGGACATCCAAAAGCCTGAAACCTAGATCCTAAAGTCCTAGCTTTGTTGGCCCCTCAAAAATATCTCAAATTTAACCAAATTATATTTCAAAATATAGAGAAGGCCACAATCTTTGCAACGGTCAAAGAATCACCTGAATCGGACTTATGGTTAGAAAGATAAAGATCGGGGGGAAAGTATTTCAAAAAATGACAATTTGGTCCCGGCGTGACCAAATAAGCATCAGGTCGCGGCTAGACGGGCCCAAGCATGGCCAGATGATGCAGTAAAATGTGTTTTAAATTGGATAAATACAAAATATTTGGATAAATCCAAACAAAATCATTAAAAAATCAAGAAAAAAGCTCATAAATACCCCATTCCAAAACCCAAAAAATATACATGAAAAAAAGATCAAAAATCCTTAGGAAATAGGACACAATTTCTGAAATAGCCTTAGGAATTTCCCAAAAAATTAGAAAAACTCAAAAAAATTCCCAAAAACTCTCAGAAATTATAAAAACTCATATTCTAGCTTATGATATCCCAAAACCATAGAAAACTAAAGAAATTCTCCTCCAATCTCAAAAATGCCTAGGTAGACCCTACCTAAAATTCTCAAAATTTCTTTCTGCTTTAGCTAGATCTAGGTCAAATAATCTTAGATCTACCACTTTCAGCAAGCATGAGGCATCCAAAAAAGGAGATTGTAGCGCAAATAAGAAGAACGGTCTAATCCAAGCTTGAAACTTCGAGTTTCGAGTCCCTAGAGCTAAGTATTTATTTGTGTGCTTAATTTAATTTTATTTCTTCATGTAATTCTGTGTTTTATTTTATTTATTTTTTGAAATTAATTTATTACTAAATTTAGTTAAACTTAAAAGTGTTTTTAATTCAAAATATGGATTTGGAGCTGGCACTATCAACGGACCCAAGAAAGAATCAGATCTGAATAGATCTATGCGATTCTTGGGCCTATAATTCACGCAACCCCACTTTCTCTACTTTTTTCAAATTTAACTAAGTCTTGCTAAAACTTGAATCGATCTAATCCCAGAGATCGGTGCATATCGTAGCGTAAACACTTTCGAAGGAGTATAAAGCCTACTACGTGTAGGTTTATATCCCTAAAATTTACAACCCAAGGAACCCTCAAACAGACATGTATACACCTCGAGGCTATGGTGATAACATGGTAAGTATGTATTTAGTTCAAATTTATATTTTATAAATTCATTTTACCTTCTTTGTGATAGTATATTGACTGCAATTGTGGTGTAATAGTTGACCACAGCAAACCACTGGATAAAAATTATTGACAATACGCTAACTGCTAAAGATATCAACACAATAAATAGATATTTAAAGGAGCTCAGGTGAGATTTGACCTTGTCTAAAGGCGAGTTGGATGGGGAAGAACAAGAGGCCCAAGAGGAATCCAGTGAAGAAGAGCATGTATTAACTATTAAGCCACAGCTCCATATGGGAGGAAGAGCTCCAAGAGGACGGTCTCAAGGGATCACGATTGATGAGAGACTGCGTCCCAGTGCAGTAGCCCCATCGTTCGGGAAGTGGATAAAATGTGTTCCCCACAGAAGAGGACATTGATTTTATGTTGTAAAATTTCGATGTAAATTTGGAAACTTTTGATAAAGTCAATGTAAAATTGAATACTAAATTTCGATGTAAACTTGTCTTTGAAGGGAAATATTGTTTTCTTACAATGTTGTGTGCAGTGACTTTCAGTTGATTTTTTTATGCACTTTCGATGTAATCACAATGATTTTCAGTTGACTTCTAGGGGTTTTTTTTTTTATGTGAATGGGATTGATGTGAATTTGATTGCTTTTGATGTGAATGGGACTGATGTAATTTTGATGTGAATTTGTTTGCTTTTGATGTGAATGGGATTGACGTCATTTTGATATTGGATTTAGGTTCAGCCGTCTTGTTTAAGTTCGGGTCATTTCATATTTCATTGGCTTCAAGTAGTTTCAGTTTGGTGTTAAATTGGATGTACAATTTGCTTTCCAGAAGGCTGCCCAGTTGATTAAGTGCCGGAGAACATTGATAGCATTCAAGCTGTCCAAAAATTGCTCTACCAGAAAAGCTTCTAGATTCGCAGGTGTACATTCCATAAGGTTGTCTAGTAGATCAAATGCCGAACAACGTTAACAGCATTTACGCTATCCGGCAATTCATCTAACAGACATCCTTTTAGATCCACAGGTCGACATTCCAAAAGGTTGTCCGGTAGACCAACTGTTGGACAGCATTGATAGCATTTATGTTGTCTGGCTATTGATCTACTGGACAACCTCGTGGATTTGCAGCTACATTTCATAAGGCTGCCCGGTTGATAAAGTGTCAGACAGCTCTAATGTTATTAAAGCTGTCCGGTAGACCAATTTCTAGACAACTTGAGTTTTACATAAAAATTTAAACCCAATTTTTATATTTACACCCAAATTTACACCAAATTTTACATGTAATTTACACCTAATTTTACGTCAATCTTACATCCAATTTTGATATGGATTCACAATTTACATCAAATTGTAATTGCATCAAATTTACATCTCATCCAATAAATCTTAAGTCATACACCATCCAATAAAATTTACAACCCATACACCATCCAAATACAAACACCATCCAAATACAAAAGTAAAGTTTCTTTATCAAAACAAACACCATATAATACAAAAGTTTCTTCTCAAAACAAATACCATCCAAATACAAAAGTATTTTTGTAAGCCACATACATCAATTTAAAGATCAAAAAATTGAGAAGCAGTGCCCACTAGGACATTGACGGCCGAACAGATCATCCAAAAGCACTTTTTCTGCTGGATGTCAGAGGGAGTGGAGTACTGATTGGTTCTCTGCAGCTCCACTTATTGTGGCCTACCTGACCACAATGTTTACAGACATAACCCCTGGTGTTTGTGGCTTTTGTCCGTATGCACTGCTTCTTCGACCTGCTTAGGTGTCACTTGGTATTTGGGGGATCTACAGTTATATTGAAAGCTCCAATCAAAAGAACTAGTATATTATGAAATTCAATTGCATAGATGGTCTTGTATGCTTGAACAGTGTAATATGGGTCACAAAAGTTTGTTATTTGGAGGTGACAATGATCCATAACTGAAATTCCATGAGTATATGGCAACTCGTTGTTCCTCCACACTCTACAAGTACAGTTTCGAGCATCTAAATCTACAACATGCGTCATCTCCTCATGGATCTCATATTTTCCGCTTGAGACCTATATAAAAGTATTCAAGAACTTTGACTTTGTAATCCGTTCATTTATGACTTCTTGTGCTTTAAGCAGTAGCACATCATTCAACATTCCAGCTTCCTACCGACGTTCAGCTCAACTCTTTACTAACTTTATTGTTAAGCCTTCACACAGCACAATGAGAGGCTTCTCACATTTCTCCAACCCTCAAGATAAGCATTCACCCAATATTCTTTTCCCTGATTCGTTATCCAATTGTAGGCCCCTTCATCTATCTATTTAATTTTCAACATCTCTTCATCGAACCCTTCAGTAGACAATGAGTGTGCAGTATTCCAAAACTTCTTTATGAATACCATGCTCTTCTATTTCTCCTGAAATTGTCTACAAGATGGCACCTGCAATGCCATCGATATGATCTCGGGAATGCATCTTTAATTGTGGTTTATAAACCCTTCTGATAGTTCGTTCAAATTTTCAAACGAGGTAGCACATCCACCTGCTGATGAAACGCCCCATTCAAAGTCTCTATTGACCATATCCAACTTTCAGTGCGCTCATTCTCTACCACTCAAACACAACATGAAACGTGACACCATAAGCATTTGCTATTGCAGCTAATAGGATCCCAAGATATGTTCCCTTCAAGAACGTCTCATCTAACCTTAACAGTGGTCTACAACCATACAAAAATCCATTGAGGCATAGATGAAAGCAAAGAAAGAGACGCTTAAATCTATATTGGTCATCGGTTTGTATGAATGTTATAGTTCTAGGGTTAGTAATATTCAATTTCTTAAGATATAAAGGTAGTTCGATATATGATTGTGCTTCTAAGCCTAGGATCATTATCCTTGCAACTTCTTTGCCATGCCAAGCTTCCATGTATGATAATGGGACTCCATGATCCCGCTGAATGTCATTTCCATGTATGATAATAGGCTTGCCCTCAGATTCAGACTCCTTCTCTACAACTATGTTGTTGGTTGGAGGGACATTCACTTATATAGTAGGGCAGTTGTGAGAAAATAGTTCTAGCATTTAGTAGGTATTGATCCACAAGTAGTTCAAATATAATTCAAAATCATTCAAATATAAATATTGAAGATCTTTTGTCACACATACTATCTCTTGTCGATGGAGCAGATGTATGAACAGAGGGCTAATGCTCCACTGGATTTGGTTGCGATGACTACTTTGCGACACATATGTACATATTGGACGCCACCATCAACATACACACTACATCCCCAACATCTATTAAATCAACTAAATCCATTGACTGGTCCTTTTCTTACTACATAATTTTCAAACGTCTTGGGTCACAGCTCAATATAAACCCTATATGAGCCTTTAGTTGCTGTAGTGAGTCGCCCCCATTATATAGTGTGGCTTTTAAGTTACCCTCTTTGTAACATGTCCATCTATCAATCTGGTTACACTCAAAATAACCACCATAGCAAATCAATAATTTCACTCCACCAGTGGCCATGAATCAATCTAGTGAGAAGTATAACATTATTAAGGTCCACATAATTGGTAGAGATTTCTTACTTCATATCAAATATTCATTCTCAAAAACAATAATATATAACTCATATCAATTTAACTCCCTTAATACTTCTTAATCCTACTCAAATAAGGCAAATTACGACAATCAAATACATCAAGCATGATTGTTTGAACACATTTTTCAGCACCTTGGGTCTCCAATGCGAAATAAAAGAGAAGTCGGTCAATAAAGCCCCACTTACAGTAGAATTCTAGACAGTCTCAGAATTTCCCCAGAACAGGTGAGAATCTTCCTATGGACTCCAAAAGGTCACCTGCCAAGTTTCGTCGCAATCCGACATGTATAAGGCAACACAGACAAAGAAACAATTTGGGAAAAATCGACCCCTAACACCCTAAAACGGACCTCGCAACTAGAACACAATTTTCGATACGTCAAATGGCTATGGGACCGCCGCCATTAGATCTGGCACGGTTGAATACCCCTTGGGGACAAGTTTTAGCTTAAACAGACATTCCAAGACAAAGTTATGGGTGAAACATTAAAATGGGGTAGACCGCACACTATTCCCGTGTGGTCTCCCTGCACCAATCTCCATTAAACGAGATTGGTTCGCACAGTCATGAGCAGCAAATTCAGAGATTCATATCTCACTTGTTTTGAGTCGGAACGTGCTCAAATCATGCGAGTGCGTTTGTCTCGTCAAGACGAGCATTTTAATATGTGGCACGCCCCGCGATGATGCCCAAGAAGAGAGAAACGCTTGAGAGAAGATGATGATTCGCAACAAAAGTTACAGAAAATTCAGGAGCGGCGTGTCTCATTCGAGTGGCCATATCACGACGCTCGTACAACGGATCAACGCGAGACCAATTACAATGCGTGCGTAAGGTCTGAGGCTACATCTAGGCAGAACCTCGCACATGATGAAGGGTCGGATTTCACGCGTAAAGTCGATAAATTTGCTGCAAATTCCTGCCGTTGAAATTCAAGATTCCAGCCAAAAACCCAAGACGACGAAATCTTCGTCCGGACACGAAATCGAGCTGCGTTTGTTGCAACGTAATCGTGATGACATGCTCAGTATAATTCAGTGAAGAAATCACGAAAAAACATCAAGAAAAGAGCGCACTATCGATCCAAAGTTTCCAAGATTCATATAAATTTCAAATCGCATGATCGTGGCCTAAAAACACGATCTGTCTTGAAGTTAGAACCAAATTGATCGTCATGCCGAGCCCAACGAGAAAGTAATCATATTTTTACAAAATGGGCACCGGAGCAACCCCGAATCATCTATGAAAGATCACACATGTTCTAGGGCAACAACAAGGACTATTTTGGAATTTTGTGTATTATTTGAGAGGGGCAAAACTGTCATTGTACACCCATTTTTAGATTTTTCTTTAATTCAAATAAATTGTAGTTATCATCAATTAAGCTAGATTTTGGGCATCTACCCATGTTTAGGCCCAAGTCTATTAATACATGCTAAACCTAATTATAAAGGGCTTCAATCTCATAAATAAAATTTGACAGTTTCACATTGAAATTGTGGGCACGTTTACGAGAGAGAGAGAGAGGAGAGAGAAGATATGTCTGGTACCCCTCGGTGAAGGTAATCTTCTCTCCTTTCTTTCTTTCTCTCTCCTCCTATTTCTTTCTTTGTCCTCTTCTTTCTTTCTCACTCCTCTTATTTCTTTCTCTCTTTTCTTTTTCTTCTCTCTGTCTCTATCTTCAGTGCCCCAAACACACACGGTAGTAACCATCGTCGTACTTGCCTCTCTCTCTTTTGTCTTCTTTGTCTCCCTTTCTCTTTTCTGTCCCCTTTCTCTCTCTTCTTTCTTTCTTCTTTCTCTCTCTGCCTCCTCTCTTTCTCATCTCTCTTGACCTTTCTTATTTCTCTCTCTTCTTTCTCACTCTTCCTCCTCTCTCGTTATCATTTCTCTTTTCTTTCTCTCTCTTCCTCCAATCTCTCTTCTTTCTCATCTCTCCTCCCTCTTCTCTTTTCTCTCTCTTCTCTCTTCTCTTTTCTCTCTCTTCTTTCTTCTCTTCTTCCTCTCTTCATCTTTCTTTCTTCTCTCTCTTCTTCCTTTTTTTCTCTTTTGTTTAACCAAGGAATGCTGAGACTAGCACTATCATATAGTCTCGTCGTCTAACAGTATTGCCGCCATGCTGGTCTGAGCTACCATGCGCGTCTTGCTGCCACAACAGGTTAGCCATTGTATCAGGCTGGTCGGTGTTGGTTCTGTCGTCAACTAATATTGTCGTTGTGCCGATCTGAGTTACCGTGCACGTCTTGCATTCATATCAGATCAATCACCGTACTAGTCTACCGTACTATGTCCGTCTAGCCACCTGGTCAAATTTCCCTTTCTTCTCTTCTCTTCCCTTTATCTTATTTCTCCCTTCTTCTCTTATTGCCCAAATCTTCATCTCATTCCTTCCCTTTCTTCTTTGAATGCGCACGCCTGTGTGCCTTCGCCCAAAGACAAGGTAGGGCCCCTCGGCCCACTTCTCTTGCAAAATTAATTGTGTGTTTGTGATTGCAGAAACAGGAGAGTACTAGTCAAGGGAGGCGATTCTGAACCAGTTGAAGGACTGGGGGGGTTTCCGACTGCCCACGCGAGTCAGCCCGAGTGAGTTACGAACTCAGGTGAGGTGTGTCCCACCTCATATTAAATTCCTCACTCCTCAATTGGTATACATGTGCTTGTTTTGTAACAACATTCCCAATAGAGCAGTCTCCAATCCCGAGTTCCCCTAAACCCGAGACGTGCCACCAGGTCATCCCAACCTGGGGAGATCGAGGCACCTAACCAGCTTGGCAACTCCACTGACGACTTACTACCCCTTTGTCGGAGCGTCCTTGTTTGGCTAGTCTCTCCTTTGTTTTTTGTTTTTCTACACTCACATGGCTTCCGGGTTTCTCAACCCATTTATCCGGATCGGGGATTTTCTCATCCCCGCATTCGCAAGCTTCCCCCTAGAACAAGTTTCTTGAACTTCATTCTCAACTTTCCTTCTGAGCAAACACTCAGTGTCTAACTCCCAGGTCTTAACCTGGATAGGTGTGAGAAGGGACTTAAAGGTCCCTAACTCCCCATCTCCTAGCTCTGTTGAAACCTCCACCAAAGCACTCTACATTGGTAGCACATCTGCTGCCACCGCAGCATGCACCTCATCACTGGTAAGTCACTTGTCGGTCCTATTGCCGAGGTATGCCAAAAGGCTGCCTAGTCCCTTTCTGCAAAAGGTAAGGAAGTTATCGTTGCTCTTGTGGGTCATCGCAAGGCTACCCCCCACATTCCTGCACCACCTTGAGTCTCTATGCTTAGAGGCTCGACACATTGAGGCAGAGACCCTGGGGCTTCCACCTCTTGCAAACACCCTAAAGCTCGTGGGTCGTCCACCAAAGCCACACCTCGGGGCAACCCTTATGTTACCTCGAGTCAGTGTCCAAGATTAGGTCTCCTCAGGTCAGGTCTTGTACACCTTATGCATGTGCATCCCACCACTCGAGGCAACACTGTCACTGCGCCAACCCAAGTACACGGAAGAAGACCTCCTTGTCCTCCCTCTCAGCACACACTAGTGCACCCTGTAAGGGGCAGGCTTCCATCTGTTCTCTTACAGAGACTTGCTCGCAGTTCTCAGCTTCCTAAGGCCAGACCACCTGTTCGAGCCCGGGCTGACCCCAAAGTCACATGTGATCCTTCTTCAAGGGGCACACACGTGCTGCCTTCATGAACTACTCCTCGCTCCCGACTCGGGCACTGTCATGAGTCGATCCTTCCCCTGTCTGCCCCTCCTCTTTTGAGCAAGCATCTCCAGCTCTGATACTCGAAGACTTTCCCCAAGAGTACCATCTTGAGCAAGCCCCATCAACTCGGTCATGTCTCTGGAGCCCATAAGAGAGCTTAGGGCAAAGACCTGATGGGAGATCAAGTCCTTTGTCCTCCCCAGCCCAGATTGACGAAGATAGAGACAGAGAGAAGAAAAAGAAGAGAGAGAAAGAAAGAAAGAAGAGGAGAGAGAATATTACCTTCACCGAAGGGTACTGAACACTTTCTTCTCTATCATATCTCTCTCTCTTGGACGTGCCCATAATTTCAATGTAAAACTCTCAAATTTTATTCATGAGATTGAAGCCTTTTACAATTAGTTTAGCATGTATTTATAGACTTGGGCTCAAACATGGGTGAATGCTCAAAATCTAGCCTAATTGATGATAATTACAATTTATTTGAATTAAATAAAAATCTAAAAATGGGCGCAAATGATGGTTTTGCCCCTGCTCAACAATACATAAAACTCCAAAACAGTCCCTGTTACTGCCCTAGAACATGCATGATCTTTCATGGATGATTCGGGGCTGCTCAGGTGCCCGTTTTGCAAAAATATGATTATTTTCTCGTTAGGCTCGGCATGACGATCGATTTGGTACCAACTTTGAGTCACGGACCGTGTTTTTAGGCCACGATCATGCTATTTGAAATTTGTATTAATATTGGAAACTTCGAATCGATAGTGCACTCGTTCCTTGATGTTTTTTCGTGATTTCTTTGTTAAATTTTACTGAGCATGCTGCCACGATTGTGTTGCCACAAATGCAACTCGATTTCATGCCCGAATGAAGATTTCGCAGTCTTGGGTTTTTGGCCAGAATCTTGAATTCCAGCGGCCAAAATCTGTAGCAATTTTATCGGCCTTGTGCTTGAAATCCGACTGTTCATCATGTGTGAGGGTCGGCCTAGACGTAGCCTCAAACCTTACGCACACAATGGAATTGGTCTTGCGTTGATCCGTTGTGTGAGCGTCGTGGTATGGCTACTCGATCGAGATGCATCGCTGCTGAATTTTCTAAAACTTTTGTAGCAAATCAACATTTTCTCTCTAGCTTTTCTCCCTATTCAGGCATCGTCACGAGGCGTGCCACATATCAAAACGCTCGTCTTGACGAGACGAACACGCTAATAAGATTTGAGGGTGATCCGACTCTAAATGAGTGAGATATGAATTTCTAAACTTGTTGTTCATGAATGTGTGAACCAGCCTCCTTTAATAGAGATTGGTGCGGGGAGGCCGCATAGGAATAACGTGCAACCTACTCCATTTTAATATTTCACCCATAACTTTGTCTTGAAACGTCTGTTAAGCCGAAATTTGATCCCTAGGGGTTTTCGACCATGTCGAATCCAATAGCGGTGGTCCCACAGTCATTTGATGCATCGAAAATAGTGTTCTCGTTATGGGGTCCGTTTCAGGGTGCTAGAGACCGATTTTTCCGAAATTATTTCTTTATATGCACTACCTTAGACATGTCGTATTGCGACAAAACTTAGCAAGTGGTCTTTTAGAGTCCATAGGAAGATTCTCACCCATTTTGGGGCAATTTTGAGACAGTTGGGAATTCTACTGTAAGTAGGGCTTTATGGACCAACTTCTCTTTTATTCCGCATCGGGGACCCAAGGTGCTGAAAAATGCGTTCAAACAACTTGCCCCGCCGAATGATGTGCTTCGAGAGAAGAGAGAAGGACAACACTTGGATAATTTCCTTGGCTTTATTACTTTTTTCTTCCTAGCCACAGACCACGTGAATGCCGAGGAGATATCCACGCAACGTTGTAACTAGGATGCTCGGACGTTTGGATGCATTTGTCGCAGGTCCATCTATGGAGACTTCGGGGGAGAAGAGATTTGAGCTACTGGTGGGGGACATCTCATGGAATGCCCATCATCTACATCAGGAGCTCTTTTCGAGAGCTAGGGGCTTTCAAAAGCTTGTAGACCTAGTTGGTCAGAATCCAGGCTTGTCTAGCAGTCGGGTTCATTGCTTCAAGGCTTTCTTCCCAATCAGTTTGGGTTTTTGTGATTTGTGGTGGTGTTTTGAATAGACAACCAAGGAGCCCTTGATGGTCACGTGTGCTACTACACCAAGTTTGCTTTAACAACCAGGGTACTTCTATGGCCCCTATCCTACCGAGTCCAGTCGAGGGTTTTTTGTTGGCCTGTCCCGAAAGTCTGAACTTGTCAGGTACGGAGTAGTTTGTCAAGGTGGCTTCTTGGTCAGGCATCACCTTGCAGTCTTAGGCTTGGCTTGACAATTATGGTCCTTTGGAGTCGTCTTTGGTTTACCATTGTGATTTTCTTCTTTTTTTGGGTTGACTTCCTAGAAATGCGGTCCTTTAACATGGGACCCTGACCTGCCATCTTGGCGATTCTTCTGACTCTTGGGTCCTTTCTTGAATGGACTCAGACTGTCAAATTCTTCTTGAAGCTCATATTTTTTATTCCTGATATCAAAGCATTTTGACACCAAGGATTTTTCTTTTGAATGCTGGTTGAAGCCGCCCATGAGGCGTGTGTGCGTCAACCTGCTTTATTAGTCCAAGCGCCCTTTGCTGGTTTTGAGTTGGACTAGGAAGTGGCATTGTAGAGATGGTTTTCACCAACCTCATTTTATTTGGGGCTCTTTTACCCATGACCTTTCAGCCATGTCCACCCTTATTCTTCCATTTTTACTCACGGTGCCCCTTTGGGTTTTCACCATGCTCAGGTTTTTATTCACAGAACTCTCTTACTCATGGTTTCGTGACCATACCCGTCTGTCAATTTTACTCATGGTGTTCCCTTGTCTAGGTATACACCATGCCTGTTATTCTTTTTTCTTTTTTTTGTATATATTTTTTTTGTGAAGGCGTGTTTAGGGTCATGCCTTTTGGACCTGTGCGAAGCCTTTTAACGTCATGCAGCCAGGATCTGCACTACAGTTTAAGGATATACAGCTGGACCGTAGTGGAGATGGATGGCAATATGTGGAGGCCATGGAGTGAGTATGGTGGTGGTTTGACTCACTTTGGGGGGATGGCACGAGGATGTCTGTGAAAGATGGATGGTGTATGGATGAAAGGTGGATGGTGGTAACTCACTTGCTCACTAGGGAATGATGGAGGGTAATGAAGTGAACGGGTTCACTGGGTAGTTGATGAAGGTGGTGTGAGCCTGCAAATGGGAGAAGACGCATGTAAAGAGTGTGTGCGAGTGTGTGGGGGGTTATTTAAGATCATGCCTCCTGGACCTGGGCAAAGCAGTTTAACATCATGCGGCCAGGACGTGCACTATAGTTTTAAGGTCATATAGCTTGGGCAATGGCTATGCAATTTAAGGTCATGCAGTGAGGACCATGCGGTTTTAGGTCGTGCAACTAGACCTCAGCTACAGTTTAAGGTCATATAGTTTGGACCATGGCTATGCAGTTTAAAGTCATGCATCTAGACCATTGCTGCGGTTTTGGGTCATGCAACTGAACCGTGGTTGTGCAGTTTAGAGTCATGCGTCATGGACCATAAAGTTTAAGGTTATGCAACTAGACCTCCGCTACAGTTTAAGGTCATGTAATTTGGACTATACAGTTTACGGTCGTGTATCTAGACCATCGTGTGGGTCGTCACGTAGGTGAAGCTCCATGGAGAACAGAGGCCTGGATGATAATCCGACTCCCTAGGGATGAAACGATTAATGCCAGCAAGGGGCCAGATAGAGATAATGGCATTGCGAGGGATGGCAAACGGAAGCAGACTTCATGGGGGTTAGGGGGCAAGAGTGACACCTTGGGGCGAAAGATAAGATTCCATAGGTAACCCGACTCCCTGGGGATAAGATACTAAAGGGTCTAGGCGAGGATAATGATTTAGTGCGAAATAGACACATTGGGGCTTGAAGAGGTAAGCATGACCACTTTTTGACATACACCTCACTCCACTGTGATGGTAGAACACCATGGCAGTGATCGAGTTCAGACATGCATGGCGATAGCATGGGCAGTAGTAACATGTGCGGCGGTAGTCATGGGCGGCAGTAGCATTGACACACACGGTGTTAAGAAGTCATTAGCATTGGTCGTGCGTGACGTTGATACATGCGGCATTTGTCACAAACGATGTTCGGGCTTCACGCCTGAGCCCAACCCGGTCCGGCCCATTGATGTTTGGCCTTCAAGGACCTGACTAGCATTTCTAACTTGTTTGGGGCACTTTGGGGAAACATCACCTATATAACGGGGTAAACCCCTTTTTATCATTTTACCGAAGGTAAAACATTTGTGAAGCTTAAACAGTGAGAGAGCGAGATTTCTCAGCTTAAGAGATTCCAGCGGGAACACAGAGCACTTAGGGTTTTCAGGAGTTTACCGACAAAAACGTTCCGGCCAGGAAGAGAGAGCACCGATAGGGTTGCACAGGGGCCTTCACGAGGGGTTGCAGGAGTTTGCTGACAAGGGTTGCTGCCAAGGTGAGAACAATAAGGAGATTGTTGGGGTCTATTAGAGATTCCGACATATTTTTTGAGAGCAGGGGAAAAGAGCCCAAGTTACTGTAGGGGTTTAGCGGTGAATTTCCGCTTGCTTTCGAGGATTTTCCAGTTGTGTGGAGGGATGGGAAAGGTCCGCCAGTGGGTTACCGGCAAGTGAAAAGGATTCCCGGCAAGAAGCCGAGAGTCACAGGGGAGCGAATGACCACTGACGGTAGACGAAGGGTCATAAGCAACCGAAGGGTCAGGGGAGCTGAAGGGTCACAGGGAGTTGAATAGTCGCTAGGGAGACAAAGGGTCACAGTGCATCTGAACAATCGCGGGCCAACACTCATGGCGATAGGTTGCACACGACACACATGCCCCCATGCCCACTTGACGATCCTTTCATGGACGACGGCAAGTCATACCTAGTCGTGGTCATGCTCGGTGATGAGTTGCACACAGCACTGAGTCATGTGTAGTGATGGTCACGTGTGGCGCTAAGTCATACGTGGCGATGATCACGCATGGCGCTGAGTCGTGCGCAGCAATGATCACATGTGGCACTAAGTCTCACGGTGTCGGGTCATGCCCGGCGATGGTCATGCACGATGACGACTTGGGTAGGCAAAGGGAATTGATGGATGGTAAGGCCGAGCTTATGAAGCTTGTTCAAAGCCAAGTCCTCCAGCACAACAATGAACTCCATGTCGTTCAGTGGAAGGGTGCTCACTTGTGAAGAGGGCGTGCTCTCCATCATAGGCTAGTTCATTACGAGAATGGTCTGCTTTGTATGTCTGATATATTTGATCTAAAACCCTTCTACCTCTCTCTGATGCGGGAGCAAGTTTTTGTCCTATAATCATCCTCTTTTCCTCAGATGCAAAAGCAACGCTGAGACATCTACGCTCTTTTCTTCTGGTGCGAGAGCAATATTGCATGATAAATTTGTAATCTCTCTTTACAATGGGCTTTTTGGCTTGTAATTCCTTCTAATGCAATAAAATAGTTAAACTTTGTTTGGACTGTCTTGTCTATTTTTCTTACTTCCTTTTTGCTGGATATTGAGCCTCTTGAGAGCATATCAAGGATAGTACTTCTTTAAGTATCGCCCATTGATGGGGGGGTATCTCATGGTAATGCCAGGCAAAGACATCTCAGTTTTCTCGTAAGAAGGCAGTAAAATTCTTTCTCATCTGATGACATATTTGCCGAGATGAAAGTGGGCCTGGGGTCGGCTTCAGCTCCTAGATTTATCCCCTCGAGCTCATCAGCTGTTGCTTGACCGCGTTCTTCCCATTCTTTTGGTGCCTCTAGCAACTCTTCATCATTGGCTTTGGAGGACTTCTCGTTAACCTTTAGTGAAGATACCCATACTCTTGACATTTCTTCTTCTAGTCAAGCTTTGCTATGGAACATGGTTCTTGCATCCTCATCCTGCTTGCTGTCAAAAGGATCAACCTCGAGCAAAGCCAACGTATCCGATCGAGAGAATTCACTCTGAGGTTCCTGAGACGGCTGCGGCTCAGCCATTGTACAGACAACTAGTGTCTCATGAAGACCTTCCCGATGTTCCCCTGTATCCACCATGGGTCTAGGTAATGTGGTAAGTTGAGGGTCAGGTTTAGAAGGAGGGGGTTTATTTTGGTGTGCTGGCTGGCTTGGTTGCGTAGCTGGTTGGTTTGGGTGATCTGGGTGAATTAGGTGATAGGGATTTGTTTTAGTGGAGTGGAGATTTGAGGTCGCGGCTTAGGAAGTGGTTGGGTATATGTGACCATAGGCATCCCAGGGAATGCAAGGATGGGTGGATTACCCATGGTACTTGGGCAAGGAAGAAGTGGTGGACCATGAAATTTCAGGAGTTTTGGTTTCTGAGATGGAGGTTGCAGTGTTTTCCCAAATCTCAGGCTTATTTGCCCTGTGCTGGGTAATTCTTTCAAGATCTGCACCATATGATAGGCTTCCTGAGAATAGAAGCTCTGTCCTCTCAATTTTCTCACCCTCTGCTCAAAGTCGTGCTCAAGGGGCCACTTGAGTTTCTTCGGCTTTGACCTCTTATGCTTCTTTATGGAAGAATCTACCTTATCTCAAGCTGCCAGAGAGTTAACGATTGTCAGGAATCCAGCTGCTTGGGCCAGCGTCTTTCTCAACCACCTCCAGTGCGTCCTGCTGATATTGGTTCCTTCGAGTTCTCTGTCGAGGGCCTCAAAAACTAGACATTCTCGAGTTGTACCTACATGAGACATAAAAGAGGAAGGAGAAGAAGAATAACAGTAAGAAGAAGAATAAGGGCCATTAGGTGAGGGACTTTTAAGGCCATTTCCCTCATTGGACTGATTTGGGAAGCTTTTTGCATCATCACGAGAATTGGACGTGTGCAGAGAGTCTTTCAAGTCTTTCTCCTACTTAGACAGCTGAGGAGTGCTTTTAACATCATCACCCTCATTGGACGTGCCCCGAGTAGAACATGGCCCAGGGATATTCTCTTGATGAGGTGAGGGAGGAAGGACGATCGCGTCGGGGATAAAGTCTTGTAAGGTCGGCAATGGCGGGAGAGGCCTGAGAAATTCTTGCTCATTGGGTGGTTGAGGAATCTTGTTTCTCTGGCGAGTAGCCCTTGGCGCCTGTCTTCTCCTGGTTTTCATTGGAAGTGCTTGATTCGTCTCGCAAGGTTTGTGAACAGCCCTAACATGACAGACTGTCTCACATTTTAAGGACTTGAGTCGACTTCGCCCATGGTAGACTCTCCATGGGAAGTTGAGGTTAGCAGGATCGGATGCATCAACACGAGATTCTTGAACTGAAGCATTCTCCTGAATGGGAATGATGTCTTGTGGATGATCTTATGCGATGACGTAAGCAATGTGATCTGTTTGAACCTTCTTTGCGACTATGGCTTTGAATCAATAGCATTCGCTCAGCTCATGGCCCCATATCTGATGGTATGGGCACCAATGATTCTCGGCTCCCTTGGCAAGGCATCTAGGCTACCTTGCCAGCTTTAGTGTGACAAGCCCCTATTGGAGCATCATACCAAACAGAGCCTGAAGGATATCTGATGGCAGCTCATTAGAAGAGTGCAAACCTTTGCTTTTATCCTACACTATCACTGTGTGGGAAGCCTCAGTTGCCTGAATGCTTTCTTGAGCTTTTCGAACTTTATCTGACCCTTTTAGAGCAAAGCCTCGATGACATCCTTGAGTGTGTAGCATTCCTCTATGGGGTGGCTTATCCTCCGATGATAAGCACAGTAGCTTACGTGGGTGTCAAGTCCGGCTTGATCAGGAAACTTGCTCTTGGGCAGCTCAATCATGTTCTACTCCAGTAATAACTAGAGTAGTGTAGCGACCCATTCCTTCTCGAAAGGATAAACCTTATTCTTATGTTTGACTCAGTAATTATCTCGATTAAGGTTTGCAGGTGGGGGTACCCGATTATATGTTTGCCTGCCTAAGGTGTTTTCGTTGTGCCTACTCTTTTGGACATGTCCAAAGTTTGAAAGGCTGCCTTTTTTGGATCATTGACTGTAATGGTTGTGCTGATTACCCATTTTTGTTGATTGCCTCGGGCATTGGTCCGAGAGGTATCATTGCCCCAATTGTTTCCTAAGCTTGCAGACTGTTGTCGTGACTCGCCATGGTGGCGTGATAGGCTTTCTATGCGAACTGACTTGGAGATCAACTCTGACATGGAGGTAGGATTGGAGGCCTCAACATGTAGAGCAATCTCAGGTCACATGTTTCGCATGCAGGTTTGGACTGCTTCCTTCTCAAGCATGGGGTTAGGATGGCGAGCAACCAAATGCCTCCATCTTGCTATGAATTGCTCCACGGGTTCATCGGGTTCTTGAATCAAGGTAAGAAGCTCAATGGCTTGGACTTCTCTCTCTACCTCATAGAAGCGCTGGTGGAACAATTTCTCCATTTCCTCCAAAGTATGTACTAAATTTGGGGGGAAGCCGAGCATACCACTGAAAAGCCGAGCCATCGAGTGTTTCAACAAACTGACAGAGAAGGAGTTTCCCATCAGTCACTATCACTTGACATGTCGTTTGGAAATGCGTGATATGTTATTGTGGGGATGTTCTATCATCGAAAAGGGGAAGCTTCCCTTTCTTATAGTCTGAGGGAAATGGAGCTTGATGAATGTAGGAGGGGTACGGCGTTTGGTAAAGCGTTGTATCATGTATACCCAAGATTTGTTTGTTCTTCAAGCTATGGCTTATCATGGCGTCAATGTCTGCTTTTAAGACGGGGTGAGGGACGGAATTGTCCTGTGAGGCAAGAGGAGGAGCTTGCCTCGGAGCTGCATCATCCGAGTGATGTCCTCATGATGGGATACATTGACTGGGGACCGCATGCTTTCCATGCGATCAATCTTCTCCATCATTGCTCACACCATATGTTCGAACCTATCCATATGTTATTCCTGGTTGTCATTAGGTTCGGTCGTAACCATAACGCCAACCATTTCCATAGGGCAGTCAGCCTTAGGTGTAGCTGAAGGCTTCCGAGCTTGACGGGCTGTGCGCGGCAGATTGGTCAGCAAGGCCTCAGCATGCCTCGACTGAACTAGAGTTTTATATGCCGATCACGTGAGAACCGGTTCTCGACGGTCTTGGGACCGAGGCTGCTGAGTGGTCAGGTCATCTTCAATGATGCTGACCACTATGCAGGATTCTCCTACATCCTCTTCAAACTCTTTGATTCGAAGAGGGTAAAAGGGATTCTTATGAAGGGGGTCACTGGGAGAAGTTGCCCCAACCGTCTTGGTTGCTTCCCTAGTCAAGATTTGCAAACCCCTATCACGTTTAACTTTGAGGCTTTGATGGACCTCCCGTCAGAACTGCGATTGGGACTATGGCCGGCCGGCTTTTCTCGAGCAAGAAATAGCCGTCACCATCAGGTGAAGCAATGAGTGCAGACCAGGTACTGGGATCAACGTGGGCTGGGGAGGATGAAGGACTTGATCTCCCATCAGGTCTTTGCACCAATTTTTAGATTTTTCTTTAATTCAAATAAATTGTAATTATCATCAATTAGGCTAGATTTTGGGCATCCACCTATGTTTGGGCCCAAGTCTATAAATACATGCTAAACCTAATTGTAAAGGGCTTAAATCTCAGGAATAAAATTTGAGAGTTTTACATTTAAATTATGGGCACGTCCAAGAGAGAGAGCGAGAGAGAGGAGAGAGAAGAAAGTGTTTGATACCCCTCGATGAAGGTAATATTCTCTCTTCTCTTCTTTTTTTCTCTCTCCACTTCTTTCTTTCTCTCTCTTCTTTTTCTTCTCTCTATCTCTATCTTCCCTACCCCAAGCACACGGCAGTAACCATCATCATGCATGCCTCCTTCTCTCTCTTTTCTCTTCTCTATCTTCCTTTCTCTCTCTTCTCTCTCTTCCTTCTTTCCCTTGATTTTTTCCTTTCTCTCTCCTCACCAGTCATGCACTGCGATGCCCATCGTCGAGCATGACATTCACCTTCTCTTCTTATCTCTGAAACATACACAGTGAGCCGGGCCTTAACCCGAGTGGCGGGCTGAGCCTCTGTCTGAGTTCCTTCTCCCTCCTACCATGCATGGCGATGCCCATCGCCGAGTATGACGTCCACCTTCCTTTCTTATCTCTGGAACATGCACAGTGAGCCAGGCCTAAACCCGAGTGGCGGGCTGAGCCTTTGTCTGAGTTCCTTCTCTCTCCTATCGTGCACGATGATGTTCATCACTGAGCGTGACATTTCTTCCCCTATTCCCTGAAAGGACATTGAGTCGGGCCCTTTCCCAAGTGGCAAGCCGGGTCATGTCTGTGTCCTTTCTAACATGCACAACAATGTCTATCACCGTGCGTGTCTTTTCTTCTCTCTCCTGATGCTTTCTCTTATCATGGACGGTGGAACCTAACGTCGTGTATGTTTCCTCTTCCCTTCTTCCTCTCATCATGGACAACAGAACCTATCGTTGTCCATGTTCTTTCTTTCTCTCTCTCTTGTCATGGACGGCGGGACCTATCGTCATCCATGTTCTCTTTCTTGTCATGGACAACAGAACCCATTGTCGTCTATGTTCTTTCTTACCCTCTCTCTCCTTTGTTATGGATAGTGGAACCCCATCGCCGTCCATTCTTCTTCTCTCTTTCTCTCTCCTCTTTCATGGATGGCGGGATCCATCGCCGTTCATGCTCTTCCCCTCTCTCTCTCCTCTGTCATGGACGGTGGAACCCCATCGTCGTCCATGCTTCTTACCCTTTTCTCTCTCTTCTCCCTTTCTTCTTTCTCTCCTCTTTCTCTCTCTTCCTCCTCTCTCTTTCTCATCTCTCTTTTCTTTCTCTATCTTCTTCGCTCTCTTCCTTTAATCTCTCTTCTTTCCCATCTCTCTTTCTCTCTTTCTCTCTTTCTTTCTCTCTTCCTCCACTCTTCTTCTCATCTCTCTTTCATTTTTTCTCCCTCTTCGCTTTTCTCTCTCTTCTCTCTTCTCTCTTCTCTTTTCTCTCTCTTCCCTCTTCTCTCTTCTCTTTTCTCTATCTTCTTTCTTCTTTATTTATCTCTTCCTCTTTCTTTCTTCTCTCTCTTCTTCCTTTCTTCCTTCTCTCTCTTCTTCCTTTCTTCCTCTTTCGTTTGACCAAGGGACGCTGAGACTAGCATTGTCATGGTAGTCCTGTTGTCAAGCAGTATTGCCGCCGTGCCGATCTGAACTACCGTGCCCGCCTTGCTGCCATGACAGGTTAGCCATTGTGTTAAGCTGGTCGGTATTGGTTATGTTGTCGAGTAGTATTGCCGATGTGTTAGTCTGAGTTACCGTTTCTGTCCTACTACCACACCAGGTCAATCACCGTACAGGCTATCTATAGGAAAAGGATTTCTATAGGAAGATGCTTGTTTGGCTGAATCTGAAAAGAGAGGCGAGGCAGCAACGCGGTAAACACGGCAATACGGTATTCATCATATACGGGTGTCCATGCTCCTTCGTTTTAAATTACTTTTTAGAAATTTTGAAAGTAGGGGATATTTGAAATGGAACTCAGAGCAGAGACAGGCTACGATTTTAACAAAGGAATTAAAGTTTTTGAAATCACAAGACATACAGTGAAAATTTTGAAACGAGAAATATATTTTGAAAAACAAGGTTGGTTAGCAGTTTTAACTCCTCCAACCATAGAGCCCTCTAAGTAGTTTCTTGTCATGCAGCGATGGACCATACAACCGACCCTTTTACGTCATACGAGGATAGACATTTGAACTAGGTGGTTGTGCCCTGAACATATTGAATAGGGTGGTCGTGCCGTGAACACATCCGACATTTTACATCATACAAGGCTAGGCGTTACTTGTCTCAACTCTTTAACGCCGCACGAGTTTGACATTTTTCCTATCTCGGCTCTTTAACGTTGCACGAGTTTGACATTTTTCCTGTCTTGGCTCTTTAACGTCACAAGCGTTTGACGTTTTTCTTGTCTCGGCTCTTTAACGTCACACGAGTTTGACGTTTTTCCGGTCTCGGCTCTTTAACATCACACGAGTTTGATGTTTTTCTTGTCTCGGCTCTTTAACGTCGCACGAGTTTGACGTTTTTCCTGTCTCGGCTCTTTAACGTCACACGAGTTTGATGTTTTTCCTGTCTCAACTCTTTAACGTCACGCGAGTTTGACGTTTTTCCATTGA
Organism: Amborella trichopoda; assembly: GCF_000471905.2. The sequence goes on from NW_006494789.1 coordinate 9,722,764, forward strand.
AACACGGTGATATACATTGCATTAATGGGGTCGTTGAGTTCGTACCCCTTTTGATTTTTTATTTTATAAGAATTGCCTGCATGCACTCGGGTAAACATGAATGACCCCTCCCAATTCGGTTTGAACTTGCCTAAAGGGTGTGGATTTGCAGGAGTGTGGAAGATTTTCTTGAGTACCATATCCCCTTCTCTGAATTGTCGAGGAACAACTTTTCTTTGGTATGCCCTCTCGGTTCTACACTGGTAAGCAACGATATTCTGTGTTGTGCATAGTCGTTTTTCATCCAAATTAATGTGGGCAACGATTCATGCTTCAATCTTTTGTTCCTCATCTGAATTTTCATGAATAAGGACTCGGATCTCAACCTCGATAGGTAACACTGCTTCCATATCATACGCCAATGAGTAGGGGGTCATGCCAGTAGGAGTCTACGCAGTTGTTCAGTAGGCCCATAGAACATCATTTAGCTTTTTGTGGCAATCTTTTCTGCCTTCTATTATTTGTCTATTATTGTAAGAAGTCCTTTGTTTGTGGCATCCACTTGTCCATTTCCTTGAAGGCAATAAGGTGTGGAGAATTTCTGTATTATCGCGAACCTTTTGCACACCTTAGTGACGTTTTCATTTTTTAGATTGGATCCATTGTTAGTGATGATTGACTTAGGGACACTGAATCTAAATACGATATTGTTCTTTACGAAACGGGCAACATGTTGGCCTTCAATTTTAACAAATGATACGGCCTCTACCCATTTGGTGCAGTATTTTGTGGTCGTTAATATAAAATGGTGGCCATTTGAGTCTTTTGGTGATATCATTCCAATAATATCAAGTCCCCACAAGGCGAAGGGCAATACAGGCGGTGTTGAGTTGAGTGATACGGACGGTGCATGGATGAGGTCCCCATAGAGTTGAAATTTGGGACACCTCTTAACGAACTTCCAACAGTCTTCAGCTATGGTGGCCTAGTAGTAGCCTTGGCACCTAATTTTTTGAGCTAAGGCGGCTGCCCCAGAATGACCTCCTTCATTGTGCAACTCTGTTAGTACTTGGTCAATTTTTTACTGATCGAGGCACCGTAGAAAGATGCCATCGAAAGATTTCTTGAACAGAAGGTCACCTCCTACCAAGAATTCCATCGAAAACCTTCGAAGGACTTCTTTATCCTTTTTGGTGGCTCCTTCAGGGTATAACTCATCGTTTAGCAAGGGACAGAACATCGTGGAACCATGGTTTTGCCTTAACTAGCGCATCTGAAGCCACGAAAGACACTTCCCCATCGTTGTCATTTTCTTGCTCTATTTCTTTTTTGATCCTTGATGAGGAAGGGTCATGTTTTTTCTTGATGTAGAATGGGAGAGTGGCGATTTCTTGAGGAATATCGATTATTGAGGCAAGGGTTGCAAGGGTGTCGGTGAACCGATTATTTTCCCTAGTCACGTGCTGGAAGGTGATTTTCTTAAAGCATGGAATCATCTTTTCCACCTTTTCATGATAGGGTTGGAGCTTTTCTTCTTTCACCCTCCAAATTCCTTAAACTGGGTTTATGACGAGTAAGGAGTCACCAATTACTCCTATTTGCTGGATTTTCATTCCCATGGCATTCTTAAGCCCGACTATCAAGGCTTTGTATTCAGCAACGCTATTGGTACATGGGAAATTCAACCTGATGGTTGTTCCCATTAAAATCTTCTCGGGTGAAAATAGTATAACTCCTACACCTGACCCATACTCATTCTTTGCCCAGTCGAAGTATAGCTCCCAAATTGAGTCTTCAATTGTGAAGAGGTTCTCATCTGGGAGATCTTTGTTAACGAGAATGTTATCTGACAGTGCATGTTCAGCTAAGTGGTCAGCAATGGCTTGCCCTTTGATTGATTTTTGAGTGACATATTCGACGTCGAACTCTCTCAATACCATTATCCACTTCGCCAAATGTCCGTTAAGGACTGGTCTTTCTAATAGGTACTTGAGTGGGTCAATTTTTTATATGAGCTTGACTGAATGGGATAAGACATAATGTCTTAATTTCTGCATGGACTACACAAGTGTTAAGCAATGCTTCTCCACATCTTTGTAACTTGTCTCATAGTCGACCATGGTTTTGTTGATATAGTAAATCGTTTGTTCTTTTTTCATGGTCGTCATATTGTCTTAGTATTGCCCCTATGGTCTTGTCCTTCACTGACATATATAGGAACAGAGGTTTATCTAGACTGGGAGGACTAAGGATGGGAGGTACTCCTTGATTTGATCGAATGCCTCTTGGCATTCATTGTCCCATATGAATGGGGTATCTTTCTTGAGGAGTTTATTGAATGGTGCGCACTTGTCTGCTAGTTGTGAAATGAAACGCCTTATGGCTTGTATCCGACCTTGAAGCCTATGGATTTCTTTGATGTTCCAAGGGGGAGGCATTTCAGTGATGGCTCGTATTTTGGACGGGTCCACCTCAATGCCTCTTTGGCTTACTATAAAGCCTAATAATTTGCCAGATTCAACTCCAAAGCCACATTTCTATTGATTGAGTTTTAGTCGATGTTTTCAAAGTCTTTCGAAAATGGTTCTTAGGTTGATGAGATGATCAGACCTGGTCTTTGACTTGACCAGAATATCGTCGACATAGTCTTCAATGATGGTATGCATTAAATCATGGAAGATATTAGTCATTACCCGTTGATAAGTTGCTCCTGCATTTTTAAGGCCAAAGGGCATGACTTTGTAGCAGTAGGTTCTCCATTGCGTTATGAATAATGTCTTGGTTTGGTCTTCTTCTACCATGAGGATCTGATTGTAACCCGAGAAGTAGTTCATGAATGACAACATCTCGTGTCTCGCAGTGTTGTCGACCAAGGCATCTATGCTTGGTAACGGGAAGTTGTCTTTCGAACATGCCTAGTTGAGGTCTCGGTAGTCGACACACACTTGGATCTTGCCGTCTTTCTTGGGTACGACCACGATGTTGGCCAACCATTCTGAGTAATCGACGGGGGTAATAAACTGCGCCTTGAACAGTTTGTCGATTTCTTCTTTAATTCTGAGCTCAAGGTGGGGCCTTTGATGTCGAAGTTTTTGCCTTACAGGCTTTGCCCCTTTGTTGAATATTAGGTGATGTTGCACCAATGTGGGATCTAGCCTTGGCATATCATTGTATGACCAGGTGAAGACATCGCGATATTCCTTGAGAAAGGAAATCACATTCTCCTGCTCCTCAGAAGTTAAGGAGGTTCCAATCTTGGTTAAACTTGGGTCCTTCTGAGTTCCTAGGTTTACGTCAATCGTCTCATCGATGATAGACGTTGGGTCACAATCGAACCTCTTCTTGAATTACTGAACATGAGAAGTAAGTTCCTCAGGTTGAGAGATTTCTTCAAACTCTTGACTCTCTTGATCTTCATCTTGGTCATCCAATTCATCGTCATGGGTATTATGCACCGTTATTTGGCTATCTTGAATGAGTATCGTTTTTAAAAATTCTTGTTCATTATTATCAGCATTATCATGTTTTGAATGTTCCACGGTTTTTGAAATGTTGCAAGAGGTGTCCCTTATGGGACTCGTGAGAGAAATGTAAGGGACCGGATGTGCAGAGCGGTTAGATGGCCACCCTGCGCATATCCGTTTTTTGGCACCGGGAGTTGGAGGTGCCGCTGATATGCTTCCAATGATTTTCGAGATATAGGAGTGATCTATCAATTCTGTTCCTGAGTTTGAGTGGGCAGATGAGCATGCTTGGCTGTGTTAGAGCTGATTGTGCATACCTTCAAATCTAGGTCACCGAAAGGTCTTCAATTCCTAGTTCTTGTGTGCGCTGAGATGTGGAAGAAGAGTTATTCCCTGTTGGAGAATCAAGGATCACCTTTGGCTGTTTTGAAGGACGGGCATCTAGATGATCGAAGCTTTAAATGCCTCCGGATGCAAAGCCTGGATAGCTTGAAGGCTTCATCTGGCTTTGAAATAAAGGGAGAGAACACCTGAGTCTGCTTCGATCCCCGTTTTCAGTTTTGGCTTGGAGTAATTCAGCATTCGCCTCCGTTACGCCTTTCCCTTGACTCCCCAAGCCTTGGCCTGGTTAGAAGCCTTGGGAGAGGAGCATGTGTCAAGCTTCGAGGGACTTGAAACCGTATCAATGTTGACATTGGATATTGTCCTCCATCGATGCAGATGTTTGTAAAATTTGAGGAACAGGGTTGCTGGCCTCTAGGCGTAAGGTGGCACAATCGTCTTGCTCGAAGGAAGTGAGTGGGATTTCTCCAATCTCGACCCCTACGGTTAGCTTCCCATTATGTATGCTAGGATTGAGAAAAGTAGGGGGTTAAGCACATACCTTCGCAACGCCATTTTTCGTTGGAAATTTGAGGCATTGATGGAGTGTAGAGGAGACCATGAGGCTTTTGTGCAGCCATGGTCTTCTTAGAAGTAAGTTGAATAAAGGTTTTATGTCTAAGACATAGAACTTTATCACTTGGATGACCGGGTCGATCTTAAGTGTGAGGGGCAATATGTCTTCAGCTTGTCTCTTGGTCCCATCGTATGCAGCGATAGTTAGTTGACATGCTCGAAGTCATCCGGGCTTTTACCTATCTGCTTCACCATTTTCATAGGCCATATGTTTAGGGATGCACCATTATCAACAAGCACTCTCCATATTTCATATCCTTGCATGAAAACAATGATGTGCAAAGGTTGGACATGAAAGCTTTAAAGCTGACCGGGACATCATCATCCGTGAACACAATTGGCATCGGTACCATTAGTTGGTTGATCATACCGCACAACTCATCCGGCTGTGTGTTGCTCGGGATGTGTGTCTTGGCAAGGACCCTTTCGACCTGGGCCATGTGTGCTGGCGATTTGGCGAGTAGCTCCAAGATGGAGATTTGAGCCTAGCTCTTCTTGAGATGAGTCGGTAGATCGTAGGTGGTTATAGATCCTTGAATTTCCTTGTTCGATTCGTGATCTACAACCCCTGTTGATTTTTTGGCTCTTAAGGAGTTTCCCATCCTTTCATTGAGAGTGTCGACCATTAATTGGACGGGTTTGAACACTCAGCCTCTTCGGGTTAGGGAATCAACCTCGCCAGCTTGAAGCTTGATAGGGTTAGCCCTAGCAAGAGTAATGGGAGATTTCAGGGTGTTGACCCCTTGTCACTGGTTCTAACCATATCAATTTCTCGCGTATCATCTTCGCCATATTGATCCCATTTTAGGTTGTCGAGGTTTGAAGATGAAGGGCTTCCTCTTAGAAGATCTAATAGATCTTTTTCAGGTTCTTGAAAATGATGATCACAAGCCAATATGAATTGACTGGGATCTTCATCTTCGTCTCCACTCTCAACCATGTGAATGACAATATTTTCTTTTGAGTTGTCTTGAGCTCCCGGCTTTTTGGTCGCTCTGACCATATTTTTAGGGAGAGGGTTTGTGAAGATACCCATCTTTTGATTATGCTTTTCAACGAGTAGATTTCTAGGTACGACAGTGATGTCCCCCCTATTGAGTAACCCTTGAATTACTCGTTTTAAGTATATACCGTTTTGGGTATCATGTGCATGGTTTTGATGCCATTTGCACTGCCTGCTCTTGTTCTTGACTTAAAATGGTGGTTCAGATGGTGGCGGTAGATAAACCATGTTTCTTGCCAGAAGTAATTCCAACACTTTTTCCAACGGGACTTTGAGAGGAGTGAAATCATCCTCTCAACTTTGATTATTATTTCGATTGTTGGCTTTAGGCAAACCCCTTCGGTTTTGGTTCTGATTATTGTGCTAAGTGGCTGAACCTTGAGCCAATCCGTCAACGGCAATCTAATTAACCTGACAGGAAGCCTTCCCCTTATTATTGTTTTTGCTCTTATTTTGAGGAGTTGTTATTGGTTTATTGTTGGCTTGGTGCTGAGGGGTGTCCCTCTCGCCCTTTCATATCGTGCCACCCACTCGATCATGGAGTCGATAGAGTGGGGGATAAGGCCTTGGCTAAAAAAGGTCTTTGTATTTAGAAGCAGTGTTCTCTAAGGCCATGGAGATTTTGGCTGGGTCTGTCAGTGGGCATTCTACGACCTGAATTGCCGCCTCACGGAATCGACGAATGAAATCCTAGAAGGAGTCTCCTGGATTTTGCTTCATTGCACTGAGCTCGCCCAGAGAGAGAGATCTTGGTGTCGACCCACGGTAGTGAGAGACGAATAAGTTGAACATTTCATCTGGAATGATGTGTGGTTGAGCGGACATTGTTCTCTGATGCCAGTTCAAGGCCTTGCCGGTCAATGTTTGCAAAAATATGGCCTTAAGTTGGCTAGGCCAGTCTCGCAAAGCTCTCACGGAGAGGAGATACCGTTGACTTGAGCATCTAGATCACTCTTCCCGTTAAACTTGTTTCTAAATTCTGGAATAACAAATCACAAGGGAAGGTCCTCCATGCTTCAAAGGGTTTCTTGAACATAGGCCTTTGGGGGTAGAATATCATGCATTCTCATTCTTACGAGCATATCCTTCATTGCTTTTAAAGTGCCTTCTTGTTGGGTGTTCGGCATGACAATAGGCCCACTGGTCGGTGGGTTCCCTAGCGTGGACTGGTGAGTCAAGATTTGGGGTATACATTGGCCTGCATGGGCCTGAGATTGATGAGCCGCAGTCATCGGAGCGGTTTGATACACTTGAGCCTGAGGGGCATATTGACCCTTGGGTATCGCCACCGGTTGCGGAAATTGCACGGTTTGTTGGACCAGATGAACTAGAGGGACCGATTGAAGAATCGGCTGACTCAGTTGTGCTAAGGGTTGACCTAACCACTGACTTGATTTGGGCTCGACCTGTAAGCTGGGGCATGAACAATGTAACCTAGGTTAACTAGACTTTTAAGTGCAGCTTGGATGCCTATCTCACCTAGGGGTTGGTTTGGGTCGACACCTTTGCCTTGTACAGTGTTCAAGACATCATGAGCTGAACTACGACGACTCGAGGTAGGGTTAGATCCCTTAGACCTAAGTGGGTCTTGGTCTTGAGACCTCTGCACCCCAGAGTTATCTCGTTTCGAGTTGTGGGAATTGGCATTAGATGCTGCATGAATTTCTTCCCTCACTAAACTTCCACTTTGGCTGCCTAAAGTCCCCTGTAGGACTACTCCAGGTCAGACCCCTTGACTATTTAGAGTCTTTTCGGGCTAAATCTGCCTTTCGGATCACACCAATTTCAGGATTAAGAGTGGATGCTTAGGACTCTGTCTCTAACTGAACACCTAGGCGTTGGATAATGGATTGGCCTGAGGTCTGTTGATAGTTCCAAGGGATTGCAGCATATTGGTTCCTAGGTTTGGGAAGGTTTGGTTTAGAGTCAGCTGTGGAGCAATCATCACGGTCGCCTTGAGTAACCGACATAGTGACTCTCTTTGGCTAGGTTCTAGAATTCAGACTTAAGAAAGAACTAGACTTGACGACTTAGGGCAGACTTAGCCTAACTCTAGGGGCAAAACTTCGATTAAGACCTAGGCTAAGACTAGACTATAATCTAGACTTGCTAGACTCAATGTGTTTTGGTTCAGACCCTAAACTAAGGTAAGCCTGGTCTAGCTCTAGAGGCAACTCTATGGTTAGACCTATGCTAGAACCTAGACTAAGATCTAAACTAGATAGTGAACAAGTCTCGGCTTGGACTAAGTGTGGGTCTAGGTTCGGACCGGGGTGTGAGCCTGGTTCGGACTTGGGCTGAGCTGGGTGCAAGCCTGAGCTTGGACCTAGAGGGTTTTGAAACTCAGACTGGATGTGAACCCGGACTGGATCAAGATTGAACTAGGAACGAGCCTTCGGCTCGGACCAAGAGGGGGCTTAGGTTCTAACCTGAGTGCGAACTTGGTTCGGACTTGGTTTAGGCTGGGTACAAACCTGGACTTGGACCATGAGAACTTTAATGATCAGACCAGGTGTGGACTTGGAATGGATCAAAGATGATCCAGGAATGAGCTTTCAACTTTGATCGAGAGGGGGCCTGGGTTCGAACCTGGGAACCTGGTTCGGACCTGGGCTAGGCTGGGTACAAGCTTGGACTTAGACCCAAAGAGTTTTAATGATCAGACCAGACGTGGACCTAGACAGGATCAAAGATAAGCTAGGAATGAGCCTTCAGCTCGAACCTAGAGGAGGCCTAGGTTCGGACAAAGGGTGTGAACCTGATTCAGATCTAGGCTAGGCTAGGTACAAGCCTGGACTTAGACCCAAAAGCTTCAACTCCGACCAAAAGCAGGTCCGGACTGGAATCTAAGATTAACCGATCAGAAATAAGCAAGCAAGCACACAAAAACATTTGGCCTAGTCTTATTATGGGTAAGCTTGGCTTGAGAGTGTGTTCCTAACTATCAAAATGCTGCTAGGCTGATATAGGTCCCAACATAGGTTCTGCCCTCCTGTTATAGGATGTTCACCAAGTCCTACTTTACGCTGAGCTGCTTTGAGGCAAAGGATTATGGAGGGGCGCTCACAGTTAAAGTTATGCGAATCCCAACCGCCTCAGCTCTCAATGCTAGGTTCCCCTCACGTCGTTAACGCGGATTTTAGGGGTTTTGAAAAAAAAATTTCTGGTTTTCCGGGATTCCCGATTGGTGTGTGCTAGAGTGTGTAAAGAAGCACACATATGAAAATAAAGTCAAGCACACAATAAGAAAGAAAACAAGTGAGTGCTCGGCGCTGATCGCTCCTAGCGATGCGTGCTTTGAGGTGAAACTCGCTCGAGGTACAATATAGATGGAGGGGTGAGGAACCCCTAAGAATGTATAGTCAAAGTAGTGAAACCAGACACTGTTCGTGTTAAGTTGAGCGTGACCCGAGTCGAGGATGACTCGAATGGGACATAGTTCTGAGATGGTGCGAGCAGACTTCGATGTACTCTTTTATTTTGTAGTTTTTTTATTTTTTATCTTTTTGAAGTTTGATGAAACACAATTAAACTAAGCGTGGTGAAAGCCAGAAAAACATTGTTTCAGTCAAAATTAACAAACTAAAATAAAAAAGAAAAAGTCAGGAGCAGGACAGACTTATCTGAAGCAACATATTTTTCTTATATTTTTAAAATTTTTATTTTAAGTGAAAACTTGGTCAACAGGGAGCCAAAAGTCCCTGGAACAATTTTGTGGGGTCCCAAGAATTTTCTGGGGCCTCTGTGATAGGGCGGCACGGGTCGTGTCGCACCTACAAGTTGGGCGGCACGGGTCGTGTCGCCCAAAAACAAATATTTTTTTTATTTATTTTTAACTTATTGATCTTGATGAAATAAAAATACTAAAACTTGCAGAAGTAGAAAAATTAGAATTTCGAGGAAATAAAAGTAAAACAAAGTGAAACAGAAGAACAACAGATAGAACATACCGGTATCAAGAAAAATATTTTTTTGGTATTTTTAAAAATTTTATTTTGCTCTGAATCCTTAAGAACAGTCACAAAAGAGACTCAGGACCCAGCCTACAAAATTTCAAAAAATTATGAATTGGGCAACGAGGGGAACTAGAGAGCGTGTCGCCGTGGACCTGGGCAGCACGATCCATGTCGCCTGGGTGGCACGGCCTGTGTCGCCCGAGGGGCATGCCTAGTGTCGTCCAAAAATTATTTTTTTATATTTTTTTATATTTTTTTATATTTGTTTCTTGTAGATCTTGATAAAATAAGCTTACTGTAAACTTAGAGAAATAGCAAATAAATTTTTTTTGATGAAAATAAATTAAAATAAAGCGAGAGGAGGGGACTGTAGATCTAACAGAAATTTTTTTTTTTTGTATTTTTTAAATATTTTATTTCGCCTTGAAACTTTGGGAATAGTCACAAAATCGTAACTAGAGTATGCCTGCAAAGTTTCGAAAGATTCTAAGATTTTTGAAATTTTGAGGCTCGGATTATGCTCGATTTGCCCCATAGTGGGCGCCAAACTATTTACCATGAAAAATCAGAGAGATCTTGGAATGAAGATCTCTCGGATCTGACACTTTAAACTAATGAAAAATGAAGGAAATAAAATGGTAAAGAGCATGGGAATAATCAAATTCAGATATGGGATCAGATCTTCTAAGAAAGAGCAGATCTGTTCTTAGATTTGTGGCGGAGTCAGCATTATCCAAAGCATTTCAAAATACGATTTTCAATCAAAACAAATCAAAATCAGATCAAAACAAATAAATAAAATAAAATAAAGAAGAAATGAAATGAGAATGAGTACCTGACTGGGCTGGATGGCCCAATACTTACGAGCCTTCTAGAGCTCACCCGTATCAGAACCGGTTCCTCTTGCCTTACTGGTCCAGATGTCGATCAGCAAGTCTTTGGTAGATCTGATCTGTGTCTTAAGGGTAGATCTGGGCTTTCTCTCTCTAGCATTTCTTTTTTTGAAGTCTCCCCCTCTCTCTCTCCGTCCCCCTCTAAATGGCCCTGGAAGATGCTGGGAAAGGGGGGGGGGGGGGGGGGAGGGGGAATTTCTTCCCGTAACCGACCAGCAAACTCAGTCAAAAACATGTTTCAGAGGTTTCGGATCTGGGCAACTGGGTTGTGTCGCCTGGGCGGCACGCCCCATGTCGCCCAAACCAAAACTTGTCGAAATTTAAGTTTTTCTATCAAGTGTGTTCCTCAGCTTCTTGTGAAGCTCTCAGAGAAAATTAGGGTCCAAACAGATTTTTCTACTATTTTTAATGAATTGTTTGATAAAATAGGGTATCTATAGAAATGTAGATCAAAACAGGGTTTCTGCAGCGTTTTGGGTAAGCAAACTAGTTTTGGATCAAAAACTGGTTCCGGATCACAAAGTAGACTATGTGAACTATGAATTTGACTTTATTAGGTTACTGAAATAGTAGAATTTGCCTGTTTTAAATCTACAATTATAAAGCGGTCTCTTATATAAACCTTTTCCTTCTAAAAAAGCCATCCATATTTTAACGCCCACCTAGCATTTAAAGGGCTGAAAATGAGCCGGCCCAGCCCTACTTTGAAAACGCCAAATGGGCTAGGCTGGGCTATGATAAGGATGGATGGACGCTCGACGTTTTCTTAAAATGTTTTTTCTTTAGATGTATTAGGCCCCGATTAGTCCAGCCCGACCTCTATGGTTCGGTTTAGGCCAAGCTGGGATCGAGCTGGTCCTATGCGGACCAGGGCTGGCCCTGCGTCGGTCCAGCTCTCTGCCCAACAAGCTCCGATCTGATGGACCTGACCGGCTGGGTCGCCCAAAGAGAGTACCAACCAGACCCACCAAACCTCAATGAGTCAATTTGTTGTCTTCATAAGCATCTAAAATTTCCCCAAATCAACTCGGCAAAGATTTGAGAGCGCACTTAGCGCTTTGTTCTCGGTTGACATTGCGACGATGAACGGAGACTGGGAGTTTCATCTGAGGCTTCTCTCTCAGAATGCGAGGGACTCCTCTGCAAATGATGTCTCAACCGATCCATCCCTTCTTGAATCAGTAATGATATTCCATCCATTTCTTTCTTTTTTATATGGCAGACAGGGCTTTTGCTCTTTTGATTTATTGGTATTCAATTTTGTTTATAGTTTATTCTTGATATATTTAGGTCAAGAAGCTCTATGAGATGTGCAAGAACGAGAATTCTGAGGACCTGATCGCTAGGGTTTATTCCCACATGAACAAGCTCTTCCAGCGGTGCATCGCAGCCATGTCTCAGGCCCAGACGTCAAATGGTCTCCTACACCTGGTACTACCACCTCATTACCTTTTCATCTAAGTGATTATTAGTTCTCTTTTTTCTCTTTTATTCATATCTCCAAATTATGAAATGATTGGAGTAGCTATAGTGTCATGTCTTGTGGTTCCTTGACATTTACGAGTGGCAAAAAGTTACTCATTTGCGGATTTGAGTCCCGAAATTAAATGTTGGGAAGTCATCACTCTGCTATTCCTTTGTCTTGGTTCCTGAATCTTCCTTTGCAGTGTGGTTCCCTATATTCATTATATGGTGCGGTTTGTATAAGGTGTAACGCCTCTAAATCTTGCTAAAAGATGTAGTTCCGGTCTTGGAAACAGATATTATGACGTAAAAGTCTATTTTCTTGGCTAACTATGAAATATTGAAATTTATTTTACAATACAGCACTCTTAGGTTAGGAATCAAAAAGTGTAAGGAAGATCAAGATCTCGGGAGCGAGAGAAAGTTGGAGGAGATATAAGTGAGATAGAAAGTCACGTGATAAAGAGGGAAAGAAGGGAGAGTCATAGGTAAAAAAACTAAAGCTACAAAAGTACTCCTTAATTAAGGGAAATGACAAAAATGTCCTAGGGACTTAAATACAAGAGACAAAGATAAAAAACTTAATTGTTGACAACACTCCTCCTCAAGTTGGTGCATGGATATCAGTCATGCCCAGCTTGCTTAGAACATTTGTAGTTGAAGTTCCCCACAGTAGAAGGACATTGACTATTTTAATGGAAAGCCAAGTTCTTTTAAGAAATTTTTTAACCAGAGTAATTCACATGCATCATGAGCCATGGATCTGTAGTCAGCTTTTGCACTTGATCTTGCTACTGCAAATTGCTTTTTACTTCTCTAAGTCATAAGGTTCCCTCCAACAAAGGTACAATACCCCAATGTCTATCTTTGATCTATAATTGAACCAGCTCAGTTTGCATCTGTATGGACTTCAACCCTTAAATGCCCATGATCAGGAAACAACAATATCTCCCTGGTGATGATTTTAGGTACTTGAATATTCTGATAGCCGCGTCAAGGTTAATAATTCGCGGGAGTGCATAAATTGACTAATCACACTCACAACATTTGCACTTATGCAATATCTAGACGTGACAGAGAGAGGTATATTAGTCGACCCACTAATCTTTGAAACATACCGACATCCTTGGGAGCTTCTCCCTTTAGTCATCAAGCTTGTGGTTTTTTTCTATTGGTGTGTCAGCCGGTTTCGCTCCAAGCTTTCTAGTTTCTTTTAGTAGATCCAATATACTCTTCCTTTAAGGGGCCGTTTGGATACCTGAAAATATATTGTCTGTGAAATATATTACTGGCGTAATACATTACCTTCAAATAGATTGTTACTGTTTGGGTAGTATTTAGATGCAACCTGGGAAGTACATTTATATTTTTTGGCTATGTCTAGAAAAAATATGGGAAATGCATTGTCAACAGTTTACCAGCACTTGCCTATAAACTATCATCACACCATTCCAAAAAGCCATCATCACACCAGCCCAAAACGATTTTTTAACAATAACATCATCACCATTCCAAAAAGATTATTTAATAATAATTTGTACCATTCTAAAGTCATCATCACACCATTTCCTACTTATTTTGCATTCTTTTGGCACTTACATGATATTTGGCACTTACATGGAATCACATGTCTTCTAACATGATTAGACTTTGGTTTCAACATGATAAGTCATTGGAATAACATATTTTTATTGTGATAAGCCTTATTTTTATTTATTTATTATAGAAGTCTTTCAAATGTCTCCATATAACTTCAAATAAGCAATAAATTTATGATACCGAATTCAAAATCTTTATGGTACAAGTTAAAAATGGGAAGAAGTTTGATTAGTAAACTAGAAGGTTTGGTAATTGCAGTAGAAAATTTTGAGGCATTGGAGGAGACTAAAGAGGTAGGGCTTATCCACACCAAAATAACTGGTTAAAAAGAGAGGGAGCATCTTATGCAAACCAGTTATTAGGGCTCAAGAGAGAAAGCGGACGGGCTTAGAGAGGGAGGAATACCTTATACAAACCAGTTATTAGGTCTCAAGAGAGAGGGCTTACAAGTGAAGAGAGAAGCGTCGCTTTGGTAAGTTACTCAGATGAGTTTGAGAGAGAGCGAAAATGGCTAGTTGGCATTTTTTTAAGCGGGGGATTAAGGCACAGAGAGAGTAAGGCACGCGAAAGATTTCCCAAAGTTTACCCGTCAAGGCGTGTAATAGATTTTTCACCTCTCACTACGTGTAATCAGTTTCATGATTTTTGGGGAAATCTTGGGTAATCTCGGGTAATCTCTTTCCATTTCCTTACTATTAAAATGCACCAAAACAGTGGAAATGTCATATTTCCTTGTAATTTATTTTCAAGTAATAGATTTCCAGATACCCAAACGGCGCCTAAGAGATGAAAATACCTCTTTTTCACCTGGCTACTTCAATTTCGTGAAAGAACTTCAGCAGGCCTCGATATTTGATTTCAAATTCTCTTGTCAGAAAAACTTTAAGTTGTTGAATTTCCTTAGGACAATTACTAGTTACAACAATTGTTTTCATGTATAAAATTAGGACTGTGGTTTTGATCTTTGTATATTTAATAAATAAGCTGTAGTCCACATGACTTCGAGTATACCTAATTCTTTGGACCATCCCACTGAACCTCTCAAACCAAACCCAATGAGATTATTTTAGTCCACACATGGCCTTTCTGAGTCTACAAACTTTCCCTTCACGTCGGTGCACGAAACCCAAGTGGAGGTATCATAACACTCTTCTTCTTGTATTTCCCCATGAAGGAATGCATTCTTGACATCCAACTGATGCAAGGGCCACTCCAAGTTAGCCGCCTAACACAAAAATACTTGGATGAAACTCATTTTAGCTACAGGAGTAAATGTTTCCTAGTATTCTATTCCGTAAGTCTAACCCTTGCCAATTACTCTTTCCTTCTACCTGTCAATAATACCATCAGCCGTGTGCTTTACAGTGTAAACCCATTGGGATGCTTGAGCATCTCCTAAGTGCCATTCTTAAGTAATGCCCTCATCTCCTCACACATCGCCTCCTTCTACATAGGATGAGCTAAAGCTTCTATAATACAAGAAGGGATAGAAACAGAAGACAAAGAGGGCACAAGAAACACGGTAGGAAGGAGATAAGGACTCGTAAGAAACAAAGTTGCCAATCGGTAAGTAGTACAACTACGTTTACCTTTTCGTACAGCAATGGGTAGATCCAATTGTTCACACTAAGAACTGATGAAAGTGGAGTAGTAATGCCTAGATCAGAGGTACGAGACTGGCTCCGAGGCATGTTAGCAACGGTGGTGTCAATGTCTTTTTGTTTCCATTTAGGTAAAGACGTTTAATTCATTTTTTTTTAGCTCTGACATCAAAAGACTGTATTACACTGTCCTCTTGAGTCAGAAAAAATAGGAACAAGAAGGGGAACATGGGAGGTCTCTTCTATGTTGTGCTTCCCTTGAAGAGAGGTGGGGATGAAAGGAGTAGACTCAAAAAAGGTTACATCTATTAAACAAATTTCTTACCCAATACTAGATCATAGCATTTGTAACTCTTCAAAGAGGAAGGACAATCGAGAAAAATACATTTTATGCATGTAGGTTCTAAATTTGTATGATTTGGACCAAGGACATGCGCGAAGCAAACACAACCAAAAACATTAAGAGGAACATTAAAATGTGAATAATCTAGAGAAGTTTATTGGACGATTTGGTCTAGACCACGAGGGGGCATTCGATTGATGAGATAGGATGCTATAAGCATAGCTTCAGACCAGTACTTCTTGGGTACATTCATACTCAATAGAAGAGCACAACTCACTTCTAATAGGTGTCTATTCTTTCTTTCAGCCACTCCATTTTGTTGTGGGGTCCATGAGCAAGAATTTTGATTTTCTATGCCCTGTTCTTCAATGTAGGACAATAATTCTCCATTATAATACTCTCAACCCTGATCTGACATGAGTACCTTATTTTAGTGTCAAACTGATTATGAGTCATCTTATGAAAGACCTTAAAGATTTCAGAAACTTCATCTTTGGTCTTCATAAGATGGATCCATGCACACCGAGAGTAATGATCCACAAAGGGAAAAACTATATTGATAACCAAATCCATACATCAAAATGAATAATAGCAAAATAAATAATACTTCTATTACTACTGGGTAAAAAAGAGTTTCTACAATGTTTTGAAAGTCCACAAACTTCACATTGAAGCTCTGACATAGTTGCAGAAGTAATCAACTAAAGAAATACAATTTTTAATGATAGAAAGAACAAATGGCCAAGTAGGAGATCCTGCTGCCAAATATGATATCTATCGACAGTACTATAGGACTGAATAGCTTGAGGAGAAGTAGTAATAGGCAGGTCAAGATGTAGAGACCACCAGCTTCATGACCATTGCCAATCATCTTCCTCATATGGAGGTCTTGAAAAAACACAATGGGAAGGAAAGAAGGTTACATTATATTTTGCTGGATTTCCTGAACTTTTCTGGCAATAATATAGGAAAAATCCCTGATTCTTTTGATAACCATGCTTTTGATTTGAGCTTCATAGGAAACTCTGCCCTTTGTGGAGTAAACATTTAGCCTTGTGATGCACACATTAGAGATTTAGGTAATGGATTGCTAGATTATATGGTCACAATCTTGATAATTGCCAGAATAATTGCCACATCTTGCATTCACCATAGTGACCTTCTTTTATTGATGGAAAAGATTATCTTGTGAAAATTCGATGAAGTGGAAGGTGAGGCTGAGAGAGGAGAGTTTTAGGGAAGTTGTATAGGAAAAGAGTTTTGAAGGAGGTCGTTTAGGGAGAGCTACATGATAAAGATCGCCGCGTGGAGAGTAGGGGGAAACACATCCCATTGGATTGAGATGCAAGAATTGAATCCTGCAAAATTAAAGTCGGACTTAACTTTTGTAAGATTCGAACAGGGGAAGAGTTTATATAAGGTTGCAACCTTAAAATGTAGAATCACAGATGCACCTCAAAAATCTATCGGAAAGGCTATTTTAATGTTGAAAAACCCTCTAATTGATCATCTCCACATCGAGATGTATGAATATTAAATTTTTTTTTTTTTTAGTCCCAAAAATAGTGCATCTTGCAACACTTTATCTATACCATCCATTTTCAAGATTTTCATATGTTTATAGATCTACTTGATTTTAACCATTTTTGGAGTTTAAAATTTCCTAATTAGATATGAAAATAGTTTTTGAGATAATGCTAAAAAAAATTTACAACAAAATTACATGTTATGATAAAATTTGAAGGTACGCTTTAATTGGATTGTTTAAGGTTGCGACCTTGTAGAAACCACACCCTTCGAACAAATAAGGCTTATCCCGATCTTAAATGATAGTGGTGTATCCCCGGCCCACCTCTCTACCTCTCTCTCTCTCTCTTGATGAGGAATCTATGGCCCGACCTCCCCAGCAAACTCGAGGCCATACTCTGCTCCCATCCCTCCTGCCTCTCTACTAGAACTACACACACCTCACTTTCGCCCACGCTCAAATTCACACATCCCTAATCACCCCCAAGCCTCTACCCTGATTCCCCTTGATTCTCAGCATACCCCACCCTTCCCCCAACAACGATTTTCGTCCCATTCCTTTCTCCTGACCCCTTCCCACCTTATCTTGCTTAGAGGCTTCATTTCTCGGCGCTGACCAATGCGTTGGCAAATTCTCTGATTGGTTTCTTCCACCCCCCCAGAGGGGACGTTAGAGGCATCGAGTCTTGGGGGAAGAAACTTTGGAATGAATCTGATCTTGCTTGCCATAGGGTCTTTGGAGGCGAGATGCTCTTCACCTTCCCCTCTGTAGAGCGTGCCATTCGGGTTCTCAATTAGCCTTTCCCCACTTTCAGGGGTGCATCTTTATCTCTTAGAAAATGGACCAAAAATCCGTTGCATTCTTAGCTCAGAAAATCTTGCTCTAAACCCCAACATTCCACTCCATGCTTGCCATCCTGAATCCTTTAAGCTAATAGGCAACCATTGCAGCTCTTTTGTCTCCGTCTACTGGAAACACTCAGAGTTCCTCGCTTTAGGGTCAACTTTGCCATTGATTGAGTCCCTCATGTCCCATCTCATACCCTCCACCCACTGGCTTGAGTTTGATGGGCTCTTTACTAGCAGTGGGCGCCTCAGAAGGAATATGGGTCGTCTGGGACCCAACCCTCCATGCCCTCTCCTCCGCGAGCATCGGGGTTTTCTCAGTAGCAATCCTATTCTTCTGGTAGGAATTGGATCTAGCCTCATCCCTCTTGCGCCCTCTATGGTGCTTGGTAGGGGACTTCAATGTGACCAGGTGGCTTATTTGAGCGCAACGACAACCACACCGCCCCCTTCATGGTCTCTTTCTCCGAGTTTGTGGCTAGAAACAATTTTGCTAAACATTCCTTTTTAGGGACCTTCACTTGATCGAACCACTCACTAAATCCCTCCCTCTCTAACCTTGACTGATACCTAATCTCACTGGACTAGGATGGCTATTTTCCTTGTACAATCGCTCTAGCCCTACCTAAACCTACTTTAGACCATTGACCAATCCTTCTTGGCACTAATCTGGCCCCTTGAGGCCCCAAACCCTTCCCCTTTGAATTAACTGGGCTCAAAGATCCCAATAACTATCCTTTTACTTGTCCCATCTTAGTGGAACTCCTTCTAGCCTCAAGTCCAAGGTTTTGTCGGTTTCTGCCTGCAGCGTAAGTTTCAACTCCTCAAATCATCCGCTTAAAAGCTGGGCTAGGCATCTAACTAGAAACTTTAGCGAACATAAAGCTTCCCTCCTCAGTGAAATAGCTCATTGGGATGTCATCTAAGAAACCCGCCCTCTCACCCTAGACCAATGGAGTCATAGGGCTAATTGTAAAGCTTCCTTCCAAGAAGTCTTTCACAAAGAGGAGATCTTCTTGTGTATCCACGATCCAGTGTTAAGTGGCTGAAATAGGGTGACTTGAATACCGCCTTCTTCCGCAAGATTCCTAATTGCTGAAGCAGGGACAACACCATCACTCATATCAAAATAGGCAACCTCATCATCGACCAGCCTCCCTTGTAGAAGAGGCCGTCATCAATTTCTTTCATACTCTATTCTCCCAGCCCATCGGCCCTCATCCTTCCATGGCCAACCTATCCTTCCGGTCTATCCCTCTAGCTCAAGCCATTTGGCTTGAGTGTCCCTTTACTGAGGATGAGATCCTCAGAGCAGTCAAGGAGGTAGGCTAGTACTGGGCCCCTGGCCTGGACAGATTTCCGGTCGCCTTTTTCCATTCCTTTTGGGATACCCTAAAGGTCGATATCCTCTCCATCAACGGATTCCACTCTATGGGTGTCATCCATGGAGCAATAAATGCCACATTCATCACCTTAATCCGCAAAGTTGAAGGGGCGGAAGAACTCCAAGACTTTTGGCCAATTAGCCTGGTTAATTCTTCCTATAAGCTACTATCTAAAGTGCTGTCTTCCAGGCCACCTACCTAAGGTGCTTTCATTAATGACCGACAAATCCTCGATGGAGCTCTCGTTGCTCACAAGTGTCTCCACCCACGACACCAGGCCAAACTCCTAGGGTTAGCCATAAAGCTAGACTGGGAAAAGGTGTACGACCATGTAGATTGGTCTATTCTCGATTGGACCCAGGACAGAATGGGCTTTGGCCCCCAATGGCGCAATTGGATCAGTGGGTGTGTATCATTTGCTTCCTTCTCTATCCTCCTTAACTGTTCTCTTAAAGGCTTCTTCAGCTCTACTCGGGGGCTGAGATAGGGAGGCCCTCTCTCCCCCTTGCTTGCTATTGCGGCTGAGGTCTTCAACTGGTCCATTTCGGGCCTCTATGAAGCTGGCCTTCTTGCAGGCTTCCACTCAGGGGCCCTTGGGCCTGTGATATCTCATCTCCAATACACAAACAACACCCTACTCTTCTGTGATGCCATGACTCAGTAGGTTGACACCTTGTTAATTTTCTTAAAGTGCTTCGAAATGGCAACGGGTTTCCGAGTTAATATGGCCAAGTCCTCTATGATGGGGGTTGCATTGAGCAGCCACTCTGTTGAACTCCTAGTATCTCGATGGGGCTGCAAAGTCGACCATCTGCCTTTCATCTACCTTGGCCTTCCCCTTTGTATAAGGAAGGGTAGGTTTCTTTCTTTTTCCAGCGGTCCACACGACTTTAATTAGGGGAACCTATCAAATATTCCAGCCTTCCAAATGTCCCTCTTCCTTATGCCTGCCTCGATTTTCGCACGGTTAGAATAACTCATGAAGCAATTTTTTTGGTTGGGAGTTGGTGGTCGCAAATTCCACCTCATCTCATGGGACAAAGTCTGTAGACCTCTTTGGGCGGGCGGCTTGGGCATCTGTAGGCTCAAGCTTTGCAATTTGGCCGTTTTAGGTAAATGGTGATGGCGCTTTGCCACCCACCCCAACGACCTTTGGAGAGAGGTGCTTTCATCGACATACCTTATCCCCAATTCCACCTGGATCCGTTTAAAGGGTGGGCTTAACAATTCCTCTGGGATTTGGAAAGCCATTAATCAGTCTCTCACTCATTTCAAGGCTCCCAATTGATTCCGAGCCAGAAGCAGCAACAAGATCTGATTTTGGTTGGACCTCTGGATGGGCCACTTCCCGCTTATGGAAAGGTTTCATAATATGTGTCTTCTGGCCTCGGATCGAGAGGTGATAGCTGCGGAATACTTTGATTCCATAGGAGGGACCAGAGTATGGGGCCACAGATTCTGAAGACCTCTGAGGGAACGCGAGGAAGCCAACTTCATTTTCCTCTCGTCCCTGCTACATTCTTTCTTCCTTCCTAGCCAGGGCCAGGATGCCCTTGTTTAGGCCCCCACTCCTTCGGGAATCTTCTCAGTCTCACCCTTCTTCAAAGTGCTTCAGGCCCAAGCTATCTTTCTCTCCTCTTCTGTTGCTGCCTGGGCCTGGTCTAATCTCTCTCCCTCTAAAGTGAGATGGTTCACATGGATAGCGGTCTCGGAAAGAGCCCTAACGGTGGACCAGCTTCAATGGAGAGGCTTTCAACTCCCTAACATATGTGTTATGTGCCTCAACAAGGAGGAATCGAATCCTCATCTCTTCCTTCATTGCCCTCTTGCTCAGGCTCTTTGGGTGGATATGCTACATTTTTTTGGATGGCAGTGGGTAACCCCCCAATCTATCCCCCATACCTTCCAGCAGCTGTTCTCCCCCCTTGGCCCCCCCAATCTATCCCCCATTTTCCAGCAGCTGTTCTCCCCCCCTGGCTCAAACCAGGGCTGCTCCTATGCCGGACAGCGGTATCTGGCCTGTTGTGGACCTTGGGAGAGAGAAATTGCAGAATCTTCTTCACAATAGACGCCACCAAGAGCAAGAAAGAGGCTCTCAGCTCCTAATAACTAAGTCTAACTAGTGCTATTCTGTCCTGTGCCAATTGTTCGAAGGGGACTTAGAGGTTCTTTCTCTCACATGATTTCACCTGCCCGTTCTACTTTCGTGCCAGAGGAAATGGGATTTGAACCCATGATACACTTCTTGCATGTCGATTTAGCAAACCAATGCCTTAAGCCACTCAGCCATACCTCCAAGAGTTGATCGAAATTGGATCGGGTTGGGTTGAAAGGCAAGATTAAATTACTTGACTACCTCACCGACTCCCTTTGAGCTTCCATTATCTGCTGGGCCAAGAACAACAAGCTCTTTAAGCACATCGCTACCTCGGACTTCAACCAAAGTTGGCAGACCCTCATCTTTCTCTACCTCACTAGAACCTCCAGCTCCTTCTGGCGACCTCCCAATCCAGATCAAATCAAATTAAACTTTGATGGCTGCTCTTTGGGCAACCTGGGCCCGCCAAAGGGTAGGAGGCTTATTTCGAGACTCAGTGGGGAATACTGTGTAATCTTATTCCAAACACATTGGTATCACGGATTTGGCAGTAACTGAGGTCACTGCACTCCTTGAAGGCCTTAGAGCTTTTGACCCAGCTTGGAAACCTTCCCTCATCATTGAAGTGGACAAATGCAATGTTATTGAGTGGGCCTCAGGAGTGGCTCCCTTTGCAGTACGTCTTCAATGAGATCTTCTTTCGCTGTTCAGCCTCACAAATCTCATGGAGACATACTCAGAGGGAAACCAACTCCGAAGCCTATGCACTTGCCAAAGACAGAGCCTCATCAACAACTCTTACGTCATTCGCAACCTGAGTTTTCCGGCCCTCCCATTCATCTTTACTTTTGCTATTTTATGCATGAAATACACCATTTGATTACCTTTTCAAAGAGACTCATTTTTTGGAACCCATGAGGTTCTTGTGTAGGGCTCCATTTTTGCGCCCCCCCCCCCTCCCCTGCTATTTTTTGTACTCTTTTCCCAATACATCCATTGTGTTAAAAGCTACCTAGTGCGGCACTAGTAGGTGAGGTAGCGCCTCTTAGAAGGAATTACCATCAATTGGTGTGTAGTACGTGTGTGAATGCTGTTTTTATGGTGGAATATATACCTGTTAAGAACTGAAAATAGATGTGGCATGCCCAAATAACTGCAACATGGTCTAAGAGAGAATTCCTCTTAAAGGTGAAGCAGCTGTTGTACCAAACTAGCGTGCTTCTACCTACAATATGTGAAGTGACCCCATATAGTTTTTCCTTCTATGGGCTAGAAATTCTCACGCATGGAAAAATAAAAAATAGCATTTGAAAAGTAGTTGATCATAACCCTCTGAAGCTGACATCACCCTACCAATTCTTCTTCCAAAAATGGATCTATGTCCCATTGCCAAAAGGCTTATTTACTTCAACAAAAGAGAGCCACCATCAAGGCAACATCCCTCCGCTGCCCTGCATGAAGGAAATCCCCTTGCAGTCTTTCCTACCACAAGCGCAGCTATGCTTACCAAAATTAAGTTGGGGGTTTGAAAATAGTCAATGTCGCCATCAAATGCCCAACCCCATTACAATATACCACCATTGCTGCCTTGCCGATAGCATAAGTTCTTTTGTACTCAATAATTATAACTTCCCTAGGTATTGTCCTGTGATACAAAATTTCTCTGTCTACATGCTTCAAGCCTTTGTTGAACCGCTGCAAAATGCCAAATCACAAATGTATCATGCTTCCTCCCAACTTAGTGATGCTTCATGTCCTCTATTTCTCGTCTTGGAGGAAACTTGCTTTAATCTTTCCTGCCTTCCTACCATGAATATTGTAATTCCAAAAAACTCAACAAAAATAGATAGGTAAATTTGAGGATAGAGTTTATGTATTGATGTCCTTATGCACATGAACTTAGTTGAAGAGACATGTATTAAGATACAATATTGTACCACACAAGGGCGAGCTCCTTATCTCTTGCAAAATTTCCCCACATTGGATAATGGATGAGGGTCCGTTACAAATGCCTGCTAGCCTAGGGAAAAAGGAGTTTGAGAATAGCCTTGGGTGATGTAACCTTGCTATCCCGTCACTCAACCCCCTTTCTTTATCTTGTCTTTGGCTGAAACTCCCACTCCCAATCATACTTCCTGGGAGATTAGTTCCTTGAGGCAAGCTCCAATTAGGAACCTGGAAAAGGATCTCATCAATTACCCATTAGTACAAACAACTTCGATGATTGTTGTGGAAGCTATGAACACCATTTTCCTCATGAGATTTATGCTCCTAGAGATTTAACCTAGTTTTTAGGAACATTGTACATGGGTTCTGCTGCTGCTCTCAACCCATGTTCCCTAGCTCGTGCTTCTGTTCCCTCTTTTGCTCCTTCTCCTTGCATATACAAGCATGACTTAAAATATGATAAAAAAAAGCAAATCAGTGGTACTTGCTGAAAGAGTGACTAGCTGATCTGAATTTTCAGTTCATATTGTCATTCGGTTAATTGATCTATTGTATAATCTCTTGATATAGGAATGGAGTGCTACGCTAATTACCCTTACACTGTTATGTTTTATAATAGGCCATTCTTCAATTCTTTCTTGATTTTGGGGAGGTTGTTCTACATGATGCTAATTCTAGTCTGAGAGCATTCTTCCGTTCATGTTTGAGCCGGTAAGATATTTTGAATATCTTTATAAATTTTCTATTTCATTTGGCATGTGAATAGAGAGCATAACGAATTGGATTATTGAGATAGTTTTTATTTATCATTGTGATCAAATGCTCGATTTGACCACGCATGCCTAAGATTTATAGTATCTCATGATGGTGGTTATTACATGGCCTTAAATATTACCCTAGATATTAGTAATTCGTCTATAGTTTTCTTATTAATGTAACGCATTTAATGAACTTTCTTTAATAGTTATTACTCTATATCATGTTCAATGTTCAAAAATGCGGATTCGGGCGCCTAAGCATTTTATAAGTTTTTAGGGAGTTCTTAGGGCACGGTTTTAAGTCTTAGGGAGTTTTAAGTCTTAGGGAGTTCTTAGGGCATGGTTTTAAGTAGTTTTTAGGGCAATTTTAGAGCTTCAAACTCCCCGTGAAATAGACAAAAATGTAATAGTACAATCACATAACAGATTTACGAATACAAGTCTCAAAGAGATTGCAACTTGTAAGACATTAAAATGCTTGAAATCCCAAATATCATTGTAGGAAACTAGAAGTCTAGACTAGAAACGATACACAAACTCAACAAGGCCAAATCAAAAAACAAATACATCAAGTCATCAACCAAACATGTAATACATTTTGGCATGTGAATAGAGAGCATAACTAATTGGATTATGGAGATAGATTTTATTTACTAACTAAGCAAAATAATATTGTGATCAAATGCTCGATTTGCCCACGCATCCCTAAGATTTATAGTATTTCATGATGGTGGTTATTACATGGCCTTAAATAGTACCCTAGATATTTGTAATTCGTCTATAGTCTTATTAATGTAACACATTTAATGCACTCTCTTTAATAGTTATTATTCTATATCATGATCAATGTTAAAAATGCGGATTCGGGTGACTAAGAGTTTTGGGAGTTTTTAGGGAGTTTTTAGGGAGTTCTTAGGGCATGGTTTCAAGTCTTAGGGAGTTTTAAGTCTTAGGGAGTTTTTAGGGAGTTTTAAGTCTTTGGGAGTTCTTAGGGTATGATTTTAAGTCTTTGGGAGTTTTTAGGGCAATTTTAGAGCCTCAAACTCCTCATGAAATAGACGAAAATGTAATAGTACAATCATATAACAGATTTACGAATACAAGTCTCAAAGAGATTGTAACTTGTAAGACATTAAAATGCTTGAAATCCCAAATATCATTGTAGGAAACTAGAAGTCTAGACTAGAAACGATACACAAACTCAACAAGGCCAAATCAAAAAACAAATACGTCAAGTCATCAACCAAACATGTAATACATTTTGGCATGTGAATAGAGAGCATAACTAATTGGATTATTGAGATAGATTTTATTTACTAACTAAGCAAAATAGCATTGTGATCAAATGCTCGATTTGCCCACGCATCCCTAAGATTTATAGTATTTCATGATGGTGGTTATTACATGGCTTTAAATAGTACCGTAGATATTTGTAATTCGTCTATAGTCTTATTAATGTAACACATTTAATGCACTTTCTTTAATAGTTATTATTCTATATCATGATCAATGTTAAAAAATGCGGATTTGGGTGCCTAAGAGTTTTGGGAGTTTTTAGGGAGTTTTTAGGGAGTTCTTAGGGCATGGTTTTAAGTCTTAGGGAGTTTTAAGTCTTAGGGAGTTTTTAGGGAGTTTTAAGTCTTTGGGAGTTCTTAGGGTATGGTTTTAAGTCTTTGGGAGTTTTTAGGGCAATTTTAGAGCCTCAAACTCCTTGTGAAATAGACGAAAATGTAATAGTACAATCATATAACAGATTTACGAATACAAGTCTCAAAGAGATTGTAACTTGTTAGACATTAAAATGCTTGAAATCCCAAATATCATTGTAGGAAACTAGAAGTCTAGACTAGAAACGATACACAAACTCAACAAGGCCAAATCAAAAAACAAATACATCAAGTCATCAACCAAACATGTAATACATTTTGGCATTTGAATAGAGAGCATAACTAATTGGATTATTGAGATAGATTTTATTTACTAACTAAGCAAAATAGCATTGTGATCAAATGCTCGATTTGCCCACGCATCCCTAAGATTTATAGTATTTCATGATGGTGGTTATTACATGGCCTTAAATAGTACCCTAGATATTTGTAATTCGTCTATAGTCTTATTAATGTAACACATTTAATGCACTTTCTTTAATAGTTATTATTCTATATCATGATCAATGTTAAAAAATGCGGATTCGGGTGCCTAAGAGTTTTGGGAGTTTTTATGGAGTTTTTAGGGAGTTTTTAGGAGTTCTTAGGGCATGATTTTAAGTCTTAGTGAGTTTTTAGGGAGTTTTAAGTCTTTGGGAGTTCTTCGGGTATGGTTTTAAGTCTTTGGGAGTTTTTAGGGCAATTTTAGAGCCTCAAACTCCTTGTGAAATAGACGAAAATGTAATAGTACAATCATATAACAGATTTACGAATACAAGTCTCAAAGAGATTGTAACTTGTTAGACATTAAAAGTCTTGAAATCCCAAATATCATTGTAGGAAACTAGAAGTCTAGACTAGAAACGATACACAAAGTCATCAACCAAACATGTAAATATATTGTAAAAGAAAAATAAAGGTAAAAGATAAAACACATGATTTGCAACATAATATGTTGTAGCAAAACAAAATCAAAACCCTCTTTCGAATACGATAATACTTTAAAAATATCAAAATCTAATCGATGTCGATGCAAACTTCGTCTATTGGGTCGCCAAAAGTCCTCAAAATCAACTACTAAAAGCTCTAAATCCACTCACGAACTATTGCCTTTGTTTGTGGAAGGAATCGCAAAAATCAAAACTTTATCGATCTGTCGATAAATCACAAAAGAGTAGTTTATTGGGGAGTTTTTCTCACCCTAAAATCCACGGTTTTTGTTTTGGGGGTTCAAAATACCCCCCAAAACTCTTTTCTCCCCTTTTTAGGGGGAAAAAGTGACATTTTTTTACCCTTGCCAAGTGTTTTTTTCGCCCTTCTGCAAACTGTCATAGGGCGGTGCCTAGGCAGGCGCCCATACTGTTGCGCCTTGGCCTTCGCCCGGAGACAGACCGCATAATTCCAAAGCCTAGACAGCGCCTAGGCGGCCGAATTTTCGAACATTGATCATGTTGCATGTGACTTAATGAATATCATTATCTATTCATTTCACATGGTTTAATATGGAAAGTTTCAACGGGGCTGGACCTTCTCCGCAATCCTTTAGGGCACGTTTGTTTTTTTATCAAACACAGTAGCTAGAACTTATTTAAAACTTCCAGAACAAAACATTCAATATATATATATATATATATTTAACTATATAAATGTAAAGGGATTTTATACAATGAGACCATTTAACGTTAATACAGGGGGGTCACAATTGCTTACCACCATCCGATGTGAAATCTGATAGCTTGTATGTGTCACAAAGTTCGAGAAAATTTCTTTTGAACTTCAGCTTAGGCAATGAAATAAATGCAACCATCGAATTTCACATCCAATGGTCAAGATTAATTGTGATCACCTTGTACCAAAGATAAATGGTCTCATTATATACTTTCCCAAATATAAATTATAACATAATATAATATATTTTAAAGTATATTTGTATTATATATAACCTAGAATATAATATAAAATATCTATATATTATGTATATAATATTTATATTATATAGTATTTATTTAATATAATAAATATTTTATGTATAATATAATAATACAAAATATGTTATATATAATATTTATATATAACATATAATATAATATTTATTTTAAAATAATATAAGATAGATATTTATATATAACATATAATATAATATTTATTTTAAAATAATATAAGATAGATATTTATATATTATATATAATATAATAATATAAATATTATATAATATAATAAATATATTATATGTAATGTATAATCTAATAATATGAATATTACATATAATATATAATTACTATAATAAATATATATTATATTTATATATTATACAATATAATAATATAAATATTATATATACTATGTATTTAATATAATAAATATATATTATGTTTATATATTATTTATAATATAATAATATACGTATTATATATTATATATTTATATGTATTATATTATGTATTTTATATAATATATATTATATTATAAACTGTAATATTATATAATATTATTTTATAGTAATATTATATTATATTAATAGTACTAATATTATGTATTATATTATGCATAGTGAATATTGATCAACAAAAAAGTTATGAAAGATTAAGTTCCTAACCCCTCTCCCTATAACCTATTCGTTCACTTTTTAACAAAGGAATGGGAACTTTTGTTGAAAGATTAGTTTTCGAGCTTTAAATGGAAAGTGTGAAACAGATGCGGAACTTTTTGAAAAATCTGAAAGAATACTTTCAGAAAAACGAGCACGCCCTAAGAGAGATTAAAATTGGCTAAGAGTGATCTAGAGT
Source organism: Amborella trichopoda (assembly GCF_000471905.2). The sequence continues at coordinate 9,751,016 of NW_006494789.1, forward strand.
CTCATTCATTTTGTTGGGTTTGGTGGCCTTTAAAGGCCTAGAGAGCTTGCAAATATGATATTTTATAGTGGAATATGCACTTCAATGGTAGTGTGTATGTTCATTGACCAAGGGTTGGGCAGTTTATGGCCCTGGTCATGTCTAAAACTCTTACCCTTGGGCTTGTGGCACTATCAACTAGGGTTTATAGTGGGTCATCCCTTGTTGAGGCTGGAGAGATGCCCATGGATTATATTTGCAGGTCAAGAGAACTGTGTGGTCTCGTGTGTGTGGTTGTAGGCATATGAGGGCAAGGGCCAAAGCCTCAACAAACTTTCGCATAACATATATACATGACAGACGCATTACTGGGAAGCAGCCATACACAGGCACACGTATACATATGCATAGAGAGAGCGCCTTTTGTACTAGTAACAATTGCTAGACTTGCTCTTAAAAGGGCGAACCGAAGTGCACATTCCAGAATCATAGTCCCACTGTTTATTGTCCAACTTTGGCAAGCCAATCATGAGCCCCTGAAATGAGAACGTGGGTCATGGGTATTTATTGGGCTGGATAAAAAAACAATAGTGGATCATGGTTTTTGGGGCGAGTGGAGTGCCTTTATTGTTGCTAATTTTGACCCATTGGTACCAGTCCACTCCTAGTATGCTTTATTTTTGTATTATAAATATTTCTATGATTTTTAAATAGTTTTTTTTTTTCTGAATTTTAAATGCTATTTCTGCTGTAATTTTCACAAAAAAAGTATTTCTAAAATTTTCAAAATTTAAAATAATACATGTGGGACCAAAGATCCAACCCGACATGTGTGTATGTTTTTTTTAAGAGTGGGGACCACGTGCCACCCCTCAGGGGGACCAAGCTCAAAATTTATTTATTTTTAATCAAAAAGTGGGCATGCCACTTTTTAAGGGAATTGACTTTGTATGTATAGTACATTCAAATATAGTAGCTTTAAAATTTTGGCGTGCTGCCCCCTCCTTGGCTAAATACATTGGCAATCGCATTAGCCTCTCATTGAATGCGCTGAAAGAAACTTCCAAGGGCCCACAAAGGTTATCGATATTATCAAAAATAGGCTTCGAGTCTCCAAGAACATGGTGTTTGAATCCTACAAAATTATGCTTTCAGAGTCCCCTTCCACTAGAAGTGTGTTCCTCCAGTTGGGGTCAACTATTAGGCCTTTGAGGACAGGAATCTACTTGGCCAGGGTTAACAATGGCAATGGAACCTGAAAAAGACAACTGTGTATCAGACTACTTATTCCTAGAAATGCCCCCATACCCTGCCAAACCATGGTTATCAAGTGAGCATCATCAACATTAAGTTTAGTAGCCCCTTGGCCAGGTGGCATCTAATGGCCAGATCTTGAGATGGCAAATCCTGCATCTTCAGGGAGTGTTGTTTGGATAACTTCTAGATGGGACCTAGGTTTTGTGAATGCTTGTTTGGATCATTAGTTCGCAGAACTTAGATTTGCGATTTCATTTTATTCTTAGGTTAGAAAGCGGCTTTACAATGTTTCCCTCTATTTTTAGATATTACTCTAGGATTTCTAACATAAACACGAGGGGAATTCATTTTTTAAGTTCGAATTGCTATAATCACAGACTAAATTTAATTTGAATGGGGAATTGATTAATCGAACTGTGATAAAATGGAAATAAAAAGGTGACTAGAACTAGCTTAAAGGAGATCTTTGTATAAATGTGTTTATGCGGAAATCACCAATCCGAAAAAAATCTCTAAAAATGTAATCTCTGTTGGTGATTGGAACTAGTTTAGTTTGATGGCCAAGAAGTACCTAAAAGAGATTATTTTGGATATCCTGGGTCGATAATCTTTGAGAATGGAGATATTGAAGAAGATGTTGCTCATAGAATTAGAGTTGGGTGGATGAAATGGAGGTGTGTTTTTGCAGTCTCATGTGATCGTTGCTTACCAATGAAACTGAAGAAGTTCTATAGGATGGCTGTAAAATCAGCCATGATTTATGGGACGGAGTGTGAGGCTGTCAAGAAACAACATATCCATAAAATTTTGTTGCTGAGAGAGAGAGAGAGAGAGAGAGAGAGGAAGAAATGAGCCGCAAATGCTCCAATGCGACTCTTTTTGTATAACAAAACTTGGGCGCATGAATGACAACTATTTTTTTCGTACCTGTGTTTTGCTAACATTTTCTCATACACAAAAGCTGATTTCAGTGCCAATCAGTGTTGCAATAAATGCCGGTAGGGTCAAGGCTGCTCAAGCGCCTAGGTGGCCACTTAGAACCTGGGCGGCCTAGGTTCAAAAGGTGGCAAGGGGTGTCCAGTAATCATGTTTTAAGTCCAAGTCCAGAGTTTGTCTAAAAGTGCCTATTCATGCATTTTTTATAATCCAAACAAAAACAAAACCCCAAAAATACGTACTTAGCAGGGGCCTAGGGTCCCTAAGGACAGCCCACCTAGTTGGTCCGCCTGGGCCTTGGTGATGCGCCCGGGCCCCCAAGCTAGCCTAGGCACTTGGCAAACTGCTTTTTTGATTAATGGGGCCAATAAAAATGGCAAACAATTTTTTCTGTGAAATATCTTGGGTATGCAAAAGATGAGTTTCCGTATTGTAGGATCCAAATGATCCATTAGGCCCTTACTTCTGGGGGCCTCTTGAGCCTACTAGAGCTTGGATGGGACGCGAACTACATCCGCCCCCCCCGCCTCCCCACCCCTAGGGGGTTGGTTTCTTGCTGCTGCATCGGGAGACCTTCCACTGAGTTTGACCCTACGCTTCAATTCCTCTAATGCTATCTCTCGTTGCCTCTAATGAGCATACTCAATATTGCCAGGTACCTTTGACATTCATGTCATTGAATTCTAAAACAAATCCGTGGTTTCGTTTTCCATTCAATTTATGGCACTTGTAAAGTTGTAATTCACATAGGCCCAACCCAACGAACTATTGCCTCATACATTTTACATTCTTGAATAAACATATTATTCTCTGCCTATTCTGATTTCCTAACATGGAATCTTTGTGATAAAGTGACTTGCTTAGAGGAAGTCGCTCTCTAATAAATTTACTTTGAGGTGTTCTGTTGACTGTATCCCGAATTTCTAATGTGGTTACAAGGCTTTTATAATGGAGAATCACAATACAAATTTGTTCGATCAAATGCCACTGCATTTTCATGTTTATCCTTTGCATAAATCATTTCCTTTTTGCACATGATTTTTTTTTAATTGTGTTTTTTGAGATTTATGTCAAGTGATTGTAGCATTCCACAAATTCATTTTCTTGAGGTTTCTTACCTTAGTTCGTGCTGATGTTTTTTTTGGGTAAGTAGTTTGTGCTGATTTTATCAAACAACAGTGTAAGATCTTTTTGGACATATTAAGTCTATTGATATTCAATGTCATGCAGTTCAGAATCTGCTTTGATTGACCTGGATCTTTTCTGCAGACAATTTGCAGCTCCTGTTGTTGCAGAGTCAACTTTGAACTTTCTCTTCTTGAATAAAACAAGATTTCTGAATTCATTTCCCAGCTTACTCCCACAGGTAATCTTATATTTTTAAAGGCATTGTTGTTTGCATAATATAAAGATTGCGTCAACGAATGGCGTATGCAATATCCAAAACTTATGCCTTATTGTTGTTTGAAATTTTGAATCACATCTGCCCAATGGCCCATCTCTATATCTTTCCTCCATCTTAGTTCTAAACCCTGATTTCATTAATGTTCCTACTTTACCTTAAACATATTAATAGTGATTCTGAGACACAATATAGTAACTTCATTCCTTGATGGTGTTTTCATACATTAAGAATTGGAGGCTACGAGCTACACTCTTTCATTCACCCTTTCTTTTATTTCATTGTCTTTTGTTATTGTTTTCAAAAGTGTTATATGTTGAAATTGTATATTTCAAGTTATATTTTTCCATTCGCTACTATTCTTATGTGATTGTTTTTATTTGAAAGTATCCCCTTTTGATCTTTATTTTATATAATAAGCAATGAAATCTTTAGTCTAGCCATCTTTTAATTCATGTCTTTGCTGTCAAGTTTGTTGCAATATATTAATTAACAGGAGAAGGTTTCCCATTCCTTGGTCGGAAATTGACTTCTGACTTTTTCGTTCTCAACACCAGTGAGTTCAGCCAGCTAGATCCCCAATATTTGTCAACCCCTAATCCATGCCTCATTGCCAATTCGTCTGAATTGAAATTATAGTTTCCATAGGTCTTCCCTTCCTGTTTTAGGGAGACCCAGTCTTGGTCAGCGGGAGACGGCTTTCCAAAGATTAGCACTTTTTTCATGTTTCTGGGAAGTGAGAAGTATTTACTGATTATGAATTGGAAAATCTTATGAAGTGATAAATAATCTAGGGTAGGGTAGGGTTAGGCCAGGTTGAGCTTATCCATGAAAATGAAGTACGTTCCTGTCAAAAATTTGGCAAGACAACTGGCAAAGAATTGAGCCAAACTTGGATTTCTAATTGGCAATGTCCCTGTGTTTTTTAACTGTGCCATATTCGAAATTTTCAATAAGATGGAGTTGCACTTGGATAATATTTGGACATTCATGACGGTGTAATATTTGTTAAAGTTGCTTGTCCAACATCTAGCCAAATGTTTTGGATTTATTTTTATCAATATTTTGTATATTATTTTATAAATCTCCTACTTGATATTCGGATACTATTTTCTTGGGTGAGTTAATGTTTCATTTGACACCATCCTTGATTTGCAGTTCTTTCCATTACTACTAAAGCTGATTGCCTGGAATGGGGAGAAGTAAGTGATGTTCTTGCTGTATGTTTACATTTCAAGTTGCTTAAATGCGTGATATGAATTTTGGAATTGATGTTGATTCAAATAGTCTGTCTGAATCATTTGACGTTGCTTTACTGTTTTCGTGTGGCTCAATCATGATTGCATCTTATTTAGGACCTTCATGATTATATTTTGGAAATAGTAGTGAAAATAATTTGGTAATGTGGGATTGCTCACTATTGTGTTATGATGGTAGCTGTCTAATTTCTAGGATATCTAGCCCAAACACAAAGAAGCAGTACTTAAAAAAGCAATCTACTCATATCAACAAAGCTCTCTCTATATCTCTCTCTCTCTCTCTCTCTGAAAAATGAGGAGGAGATGCCGTCGTCTCCCTCCCTTTCCACCTCGTCTTCCTCCTTTTCTTCTTCCTTCTTCTGCTTCCAGACGTCTTTCACACCCGCCCCCTGTTCGTCCTTCCTCTTCTGCACCATCTTCTTCCAGGCTTCTCTCTACTTGGCCCTTGGCCCCTCTTTCTTTCTGGAGTAAGATTACGACCTCTACCCTAAACCCCTCTGTTTCCCACACCAGGCTTCTACTAAGGGAGCGCAGTCCTCTACCCGTGGCTCTCCACAAAGAGGGTTACCGACTAACGCTGCTGGGTCCTTTGCGCAAGTAGTTGCACGCTCCTTGCCCCCTCCCCCCTCCCCCCCTCCCTAGTCCGCTCTAAGGAATCCCCCCCTCCTCTCTGCAGCAAGCCCCTGCTCGGTCCTTTCTTCGTCTCCATCCCACCTGTCGAGTCTTCCCTGCTTAAGACTAAGTTCCAGTCATCTTTGGTAGGCACGTTTCACCCATCTTGGAATGATTTCAGAGGAGTTGAGATCTGGGCAAAATTTTTTTGAGAGGATTCCAATCTCCCGGCTCAACGCCTCTCCTGTGGAGACTACCTCTTCACCTTTTCGTCACAAGCTCTCACCTGCCAAGTATTGCAGAACTCTAAATCTGCGATGTTCAAAGGGGCAACCTTGTGCCTTCGGGCTTGGTCCTCCCTGGAAGGTTTTTTGAGAAGGCAAAAGGTATGGCTACGCTTCTGCATGTGCCACTACATGCCTGGTTTCTTGCAACCTTTGGGAGAATAGCTGAATCTTTTGGTTATTTGATCGCGATTCGGTGGAAATCTCTGGAAACACTTTTGCTAGGCTCCATCCTGCTCCTGGTGGAGGTCCTGGACCCTAAATGCATTCCACCTTGCGTATGGATTGAAGTAGATAACCTGTTCTACCCGATTTCTCTGGCTTGGACTGAGGCTTCCCTCCCCTCGGATAATCTGGTAGCTAGCAGTCCGCACTCATTGCCGGAAAGTTCTTCCTTTTCATGGAGTGTCGCTTCCAGGAAATCTGGCTTAGCCAAGCGGCGCCACCGTCAGAATCTCCATGACCTATTTCCTGGCAAGAGAGGTTACCGCCCTAGTTTTTCGGCTAGTCAATGGTCCTCCAGTCAATGGTCTTACCTGCGCATACCGTGTGACACCCTACCATCGATCCCTGGGGATGATGGGGACGACGATGTAAGGAAGTCGGCGCGAAATGCCTTTGTTGGGCCCGCCTTCTTAGAACCAATCTCCGAAGGCGGTGGGATTGGTAACAGCTATCACTTGCCATTGGGTTCCCCGGCTTCTTTGACCCATCGACCAGGTAAGGAAGTTGTAGAGGACTTACATTCTGCTAGGCCTTCAGCCTTTTTTAAGGACCCGCCTTCCTTGGTCGGGGTTGAGAATTGGGCCCCGGTCACTGACCCAATCCACATGGGGAGGAACTCATTGGATATAGGTACACCAGCCGCCCTGACGTGTGTCCCTGCGGCCACGCGACAGGTGCCCCTTTCCCCATGTGTCCAAGGCTCTCTTGAGGAGACAGCTACTAACTTTTCGCCGCCTTCCATCGCTTCGACTACAGGCGGTGTCCTTTCGTTTGATACTTTGCTCTCTGCCCAAGAAACCCCTCTGTCTCTCCCTTTGACACTTGGCCTCCCGACGCCACTCCCCCCAGATGGTACTCCTAACGCCGTCTTCCCTTCAATCCTTCCCAACCTTGAAGATCCACTCGGGTCTTCTAGTGAACCTTCCTTTTCTCAGTGCTCTCCGTCCACCAAGAGCCAGGAGCAGCTAGCTTCCTTCCAGGCCACTCCTCCTTGCAGGTCATCTCTGGTCCTTTCAGAGGAAGCTTATACCATTGTACAGAGTGTCAAATCTTCCCGCCCTCTTCACCCTGTGTCCCCCTCCATGCTTTCCCCGACCTTCCTACCCCTTCCCTTCTTTTGCCACAGTGACCCCTCTTTGTTTGCTTCATCTTTGCCTATGGAAGTGGACCCTTCTCTTCTTCCTTTCGGCATCATCACGGTTCACTCCCTCCATCCTTCTCCCCCTAACCCTGCTCACCTGTCAGAGCTTCTTGGCCCTTGTCTTCCTCAGCCCTCTCTCCTTATTCCTCTTAGCAGGATTATGACTGTTCTCTTCCCTTACGAGTTCTCTCCTTCCTTGCCTCTTAACTTTGGTCCCCAACCATTTCCTTATCACTTTTTATCTTTCTACACCCCTCCTCCTTTGCCTTTTAACCCTTGCCCTTATCCCGTGTCCAACTGGCTCCTCCCCCTGTCTTTGTCTGTACCCTTACCCAGCCTGCAGCTTCTTCTGAGCACCCTCTTGGTTCTTCACCCTCTTCTGCTCCTGCCCTGGTTAACCCTAATTCAGTGTCTCCACCGGTTTTGTCGCTTGTTCTTAGTCTATGGGAACCTTAGCTTTTGCCGTCTGTCCTTCTTTACCCTGTTTCTCTTCGACAGTCCTCCTCCTCCTCTGAACCTTCAGTGATGGCTCCTGAATCAGTAACCATTGCACTCTCTTCTTCCTACTCGGACAAAGGAGACCCAGAGAGAGCTGGTGGGACTGATAACTTTCGAGAAGCTGAAATGATGAAGGAGATCTACAGGGTTATGGCATTTGAACACCTTGGACCCGAAGGCCCAAGACATCGGTTCCTACAGGCGGACGCTCACAGCAGGCTCAAGGTGAATCTCAAAGGACATCGTGAATTGCTTAACCTCTTCTCTTCTATAAATTATGATAATCTCGCCCCTGAAGACCAGCCTCTTCCCACTGCTACCCAAACCTCCCCCACTCTTAGGCAGTCGCTTGGGAATGCCTCTACCCCTGCTTCTTCCCTTAACTTATGAAGTTTCTGTCTTGGAATGTTAGACGGCTGGGACAGAAGTCCAAATGGGATTCAATGAGAGACTTTTCTACCAAACTCTCTCCATCGATCCTTGCCTTGACAGAGACTAAACAACCGGCCAACTTTGCAGTCCATTAGCAGTGTGTGGGGCAGTTGACTGTGTCAATGGGAATCTTTACCAACGATAGGGGCCTCTGACGGGATTTGAGTTATTTGGAACCCAACTGAGTTTAATCTCCTATCGTCTCACATAGGAGATTTCTCGGTCACTGTCCTTCTATCTAGGACAATAGATGGTGTGCAGCTTAAATTTTCTGCCATTTATGGTCCAAACTCAGCTTCCCTACGCCCCTGCCTCTGGTCTGAATTGGATCTTGTCGGAGCCTTACCATATTCTACATGGTGCCTGGTTGGTGATTTCAACATCACCCGTTGGTCTCATGAGAGAAACCTCAACACCAATGTCTCCCAGGGAATGCTGGATTTTTTTGACTTCATCTCTTGACATGAACTTGTAGACATTCCTACTCAAGGGAATGCCTTTACTTGGTCTAACCACTTTGCTCAGCCCTCTTTGACCAAACTGGATCGTTTCCTTCTGTCATTGGATTGGAAATTTGCTTTTCTAGATTAACATGCTCTTACCCTGCCTAAACGTACCTCAGACCATCGCCCCATTCTTCTTGATACACAAGTTCTTAGTAGGGGGCCTAAACCCTTTCGGTTTGAACTGGCTTGGTTGGAAGAGCTGTCCCTTACTTCTCTCATCCCCAGTTGGTGGAATTCTTTCTCTTCCCGAGTCTCAGGTAGAGAGGGATTCAAGCTACAAACCAAAATCCAGCTGCTCAAAATGTCCTTGAAAAATTGGAGACAATCTCGGCCAGGGAAACACTCTCAGTTAAAAAGCTCTTTGCTCAGCTGCATCCAAGACCTTGATAAAATTGAGGAAGTCAGACCCCTGTCAGACTTTGAAGAACAGTTACAAACCCAATCCAAGCTGGCATACCTTGCTACCCTCAAGAAAGAAGAGCTTTTTTGGTTTCAGAGATCCCGGGTTAAATGGTTAAAAGTAGGGGATCAGAACACTGCTTTCTTTCATCGTATAGCCAACTGTAGAAGGAGAGAGAATATGATATCCACAATTAAGGTGGATAACAGTTTTCTTACTCAGCCAGATGAAATTGAAAATGCCATCCTGAATTACTTCATGTCCCTCATTTTTGCCCTAGTGGGACTCAAGCCTTGGATGACCACTTTGGATTTCCTTTCAGTTCCTGACCTTTGGTCTAGCGAGTTGGAAAAACGTTTTACAGTTGAGGAAATCTCAAGTGCCATTGATCAACTAGCTAAAGACAAAGCACCGGGGCCGATGGATTTCCCATTGGCCCATTTAAATCTTTCCTGGGTACTTTCCTACTTGTCTTTGAACAATTCTATCATAGGGGGATCCTCAACAAAGCTATCAATGCTACCTTTATAGCCCTTGTACCTAAGAAAGAAGGTGCTGAAGAGCTTAAGGACTTTCGTCCAATTAGCTTACTCAACTCTTCTTACAAAATTCTGGCCAAGGTTTTGGCCTCAAGACTCAAGCAGGTCCTTCCTCTCATCATCTTGCAGTCCCAATCAGCTTTCATCCAAGACAGGCTGATCCTAGATGGTGCGTTGGTTGCTCATGAGTGTATCCACTCTAGGCACCTGTCCAAGAAACCAGGTTTAATTTTTAAAATCGATTGGGAGAGAGCTTATGACCATGTAGATTGGCATTTATTGGATGAGACCATGGCAAGAATGAACTTTGGCCCTCGATGGAGAAAATATATAAGAGGCTGTATTTCCACCTCCCATTTTTCTATCCTTATAAATGGTAGCCCTAAAGGTTTCTTTGCTGCTTCGAGGGGGCTTCTTCAAGGGGACCCACTTTCTCCCTTTCTTTTTACTATAGTTGCCGAGGTTTTCAGTAGGTCTATCTCTCGTCTCTACCAGGAAGGACTACTTTCGACTTTTCTCTGTAGCTCACAAGTCCCATGGGTATCACACTTGCAGTACGCAGGCGATACCTTAGTTTTCTTAGATGCGGTCCCCCAACAAATCAAGAACCTCAAAATCTTCCTCAAATGCTTTGAGAAGGCGGCTGGCTTCAACGTAAATATGGAAAAATCTAAGATGATGGGAGTGGGCCTACCACCTCAATAAATTAGTTCCCTGATTCCTTCCTGAGACTGTAAAGTAAAGGACCTTCCTACCACTTATTTGGGGATCCCTTTAGGTTTAGTGAAACCCAGAAAGAGACATTGGGCCAAAGTCATTGATAGGGTTGATAGGCGTCTAGCTGGATGGAAAGGCAGATTCCTTTCTCTGGCCGGTCGTTCTACACTGGTTAGGGCTACTTTGGCCAACTCCCTTGTCTACTTAATGTCCATTTTCCATATGCCAGAGTCGGTGGGTAAGAGACTCGACCACTTGATGAGAAATTTTGTGTGGTCTGGCCAAGCTGATGAAACGAGACATCATCTTATCTCTTGGGATAGAGTCCGACTGCCCAAAGCCCAAGGTGGTCTAGGTATCAGAGATCTAAGAAAGCATCATCAGGCTCTTTTGGGGAAGTGGTGGTGGAGATTGGCCACCCAACCAAACTCTTTCTGGGCACAGGTTTTTCGGAAGAAATATAAAATCCTGGACCACTCTTGGGTTCTTGAAAGGCCCTCATGGAGTAGGGCTTCAGGAATTTGGAAATCCCTCGCCTCCTCTCTTGCTCTGTTCAAGAAAGTGATTCGTTTCCATCCTAAACACGGAAACATAGTTCGTTTTTGTTCTGATCTGTGGATTGGACATGGTCCCCTTAGGGACCTTTTTCCTAACCTGTTTCAACTCGCTTCCAACAAAGAGTCCAGTATTGCTGATAAAATGGTCTTGGCAGGGGGGCGTAGATCATGGAACCCCTCGTTTCGAAGGAACCTCTCTGAAGAAGTAACATTAGAGTTCTTCACTCTATCTGCTGCTCTTCACCTTCCTACCTTTATCAGGGAGTGACTCTTTGGTATGGACACTTTCCCCATCTGGTAAATTTTCAGTTGCATCTTTCTATAAGCTTCTTATCCAGCCCCCTACTTTCCCTCTAAATCCCATCTCTCCCCTCTTCAAGGTGTGGAGCATAATAGCTCCTCCAAAAGTTCAGTCTTTCAATTGGATTGCTGGCTGTCATAGGGCCCTCACCCTTGATCACCTCCTAAAAAGAGGCCTGCCACTCCCAAACAGATGTGTAATGTGTATGACAGAGGAGGAATCTAGCCCCCACTTCTTTCTACACTGCATTGTGACTTTCGAGCTTTGGACACTGATCCTATAATTGTTTAGTTCAATTGGGTCCTCCCACATTTGGTAAAAGACTTATTTCTTCATTATTCTGGAGGTCCTTGGCCCAAAGCAGGTACAACTTTGTGGAGGGCAGCTATCGCTGCTACAGTTTGGATTTTATGGCTTGAAAGAAATGAGAGGGTCTTTTAAGGGCACACAAATGAAGTTTCTGGGCTATTTCATAAGGTTACATCCCTTGTAACCTTTTGGGCCTCCAGCCATAGGACCTTTGGTGGGATTCCTATGAGTTCTTTCCTCAGACAATGGGCCAATATTATCCGAATTCAGCCTCTCAAGCTTCGGCGACCTCACAACTGGTTACCTCCTCTAGATACTGCCATTAAGCTAAACTTCGATGGTTGTTCTATTGGAAACCCGGGCCCTTCAAGAGTAGGGAGAGTTTTCCGTGACCACAATCGAAATGTTCTCTGAACATACTCAGAATTTGTTGGACATGGAGATTCACAATTCACCGAAGCCTTAGCACTCCTTATGGGCCTAAAATTTTATAATCCTTCTTGGGGCCAATCCTTAGTGGTGGAAGGAGACGCAAAAAACATTCTTTCATGGGCAGCAGGCACCACCACCCGTCCTTGGTACCTTTCTAGATTTTTAGATGAAATTTACCACTTATGCAAGGATACCAACGTCTATTGGAGGCATACTTGGCGGACGTCGAACGAGTTTGCCGACCTTCTTGCTAAAGATGGTGCGTGACGACGACTACACTTGGAAGACAATGAATGGTCCGCCTCCTTTTTTGCACTGGACCTTCGAGATCTCCAAGGACACTAGTTTTTTGGTTGTACATTTTTGTAAAAGGGCGAGCTTATGAGCCCAATTTTTTGTGTATCCTTTTTTTGGTTACAGCCGCCTCAAAAGGTTATAGATTATATAGGGTTGTTGGCTACTTTTAGACTAACATACCTGTCTCGAAGGTATTCTCGGTCCTCTCTTCCCTCTTTCTGCTGTATACTTCATCTTTTATAGTAATACAAGGTTAACATTATAAAAAAAAAAAGAAAAAGATGCTTTAATGAGAAGTACCTAATAAATCGATTCCCATTGTCACTGTATGCCACTCCTGTTATTCCACATATGTTCCTCTTTCTATTTAAAAATTTGAAATCTTCAGACTATTCATTACACTATCATTCATGGTGTTTCTGGTTACGTTATTCTCATGTAATGATCCGGATTGTTCTTCTAAAATTATGATCATGATTCATTTGGTTGCCATTGATGAAGCTTTCCTGCAATGCAGTTGACTTATCACCCTTTGAATTGTATTTTCCTCTCCATTTTGCTTGATCTTCCCTCTCCATCTCCCCCGCTCAATCGCTCTCCTTGCCTCCTCAAAACATTACTAGTGCAAGTTTTGTGGCCCTTTGGTAAGATGTTTTCTTTTTGACACTTTCTAGGTTGCAGATGCTAGTTTGAGTAGCAGTGTGTATAAGATCTTAGTGAAGGTCCTTCCCTCTAAGCTGAAGCATGCAGTGAAGGTTGAAGTTTTCTCTGTCTTTGGCCTAGGGAGCTTTTATTGCTACGACACGATGATCTTCTGTGACCTTTTTTATGCACAATTGTAGCTGAGGCCTTAAGTAAGCTAGTTAAGATCATAGTTGTTGGAAATGCCCGTGATTCCAAATCGAGTTGAATTGTGGAATCGCAGCTGGTTACAAGATTCCTGTTTTTCAGAATCAGTGTTTGTACAAGGGAATTGCTGGAAACGAGATTCCTATTTTTTCGAAATCGAGATTTGACCCAAGTAGAATTGAGATCCCTACATATATGGAATCAAGATTTTGTCCTCTTTGGAATCAAGTTTCTAACTTATTTGGAATCGAACTATGTGGAATCATGATTCCTTCATAAATGGACTTGAGATTCCATTATCTTATAGATCAAGTTTCTTACTTGATGCTTCTTATAGGCGGTTCTAAATTTAGTTCATGGCTCTTTGTTTGTATTTTTAATTTGATGGAGAGAGTATCATTATATGTGGAATCTAGATTCAACTAATGTAGAATTTGAGATTCAACAATTGCGCAATCGAGAATCAATACGATGTTTTATATGTGTTAGATCCGAAATTCCTGACTTTGAGGAAATGGATTCCATGAAGATTCCTTTGGAATTGCGAAATTCCTTACTTTGAGGAAATGGATTCTGTGAAGATTCCTTGGGAATTGGAAAATTGGGATTCCGAGTTGGAATCGCAAGCTTGGCGAGAGATTATGGTAACAATGATTCAGTGTTTTGTCACTATAGGAATATTTAGTGGGTTATCTGGGTTTTCTACCGCCAAACTTCTAATTCTCTTCTCACCCATTCAGTGGGGACCATCTCACTTTCCAGAAACAACAATTTCTTTTGGAAATTCACAGCTTTTTATAGGCCAAATAGATCCCATCTTAGGACTACCTTCTGTGCAGAAGTGGAGGATATTGTTATGTTCGCCTCTTCCCATGTGTGGTTGGGGGTGACTTCAACGTGATTAGATAGACTTATAAAATTTGCTGCCCTTCTGGCATCTCCCCCAGGCCCTAATCATGTATGGTTTCTCAAATTTCATTTTTCGGAACTCTCTCTTAGAAATTCCTTTTCAAGTGAGCTTTTACGCAGTCTAATTGGTCTTCCCAGCCTGCCCTTGCTAAGCTTTATTGCTAATTGGTTTCTTAGGACTGGGAAGAAGCTTTCCCAGGCACCCATTCTTGTAGCCTCCACAGTCCAACCTCAGACCACAATTCCATTTTTCTATATACCAATCCTCCTCTCTCTGTGCCTAAATCCTTTAGATTTGACATTGGCTATGATGGAAGAACATGACTTCAACAACCTTTTTACTATACCTAGTTGTCTATCGAGGTTTTTGGATGGGCAAAAAATTGTTTTTCTCAAAAAGAATATTAAACAGTGGAGTCAGAGGATCCACTCTAATTTTTTCACACCTAGAAACTCCTCTCTCCAAATTTAAGGTGCTGGACTTCCTCGAAGAGGCCAGACCTCTTTTCTGACTCTCAATTGTCTATCAGAGATTTCCAACTCGAACTCATGGACCTGCTCAAAAAGGAAGAGATCTGTTGGTTTTAGTAGTCTAGAATCAAATGACCTTTAGTTCGCGACAGAAGCACTGCCCCACCCTTTTCCACAAAACTGCTAGCTCTATATGTAGGGGTAACTTCATCAGCCAAATCTCTACCTTGTTCACCACCTGAAACATAGCTGGTGCTTTCATCTTCTTTTCTTCTCATAATCTCTCACCAAACAGTTAGGCCTTTGTCTTGCTATGACCCATCTTTCCTACCTTTCAATCTCTCTTCTAAGCGAGCCTCTTGGTTCGAAAGGCCTTTCCATGCAGAAAAACTGGTTGAAGCGCTCTTGAACCTTTGGAAAGATACAACCCCAGGCCCCAATGGCTTCTCGGTGTCTACTTTTTCTGGCTTCTAGTAGACTTGCTCCCCAAATTTTATGGCCTTTTGCAGTGAATTCTTCAACCATGGAATTATTGGCAGTGAGATGAACTCTACTTTATTGCTCTAATCCTTAAGGTGGAAAATGGCAGTGAAATTAAGTACTTCCACCTAATTAATCTTGTCAACTCGTCATACAGAATTCTTTCTAATGCCTTGCTACCTGGCTTTAAGAATGTCCTCAAGGACAGTCTTTTTTTTTTGGTTAACATTATAATAGTAAGAGTTGTACAGCAGCAAGGGTTGAGGTAACCCACAGACTGGGACTCTCAACCTAAAACTTGGTCACTAGGGAGTGACCTATTCTAGAATACTAGTTCTAACATTCCCGTGAGGCAAGAGAAAGGGGCTTACATGAACTGCTCGGTACGAGGAAGAAGACAAGAATCTAGAAGGAGGCGGCCTCCTCGTCGTGTTAGTGATTAAATCTTCGTGTTGTGCACCTCTATACATATGCAGAAGGGTAGTTCCTAGCTGCTTCCTTGGCGAGACGAGCTGCGTAGTTGTTGGACGTCCTCCAAATATGCGTCCATGGGACGTTTGTACCCTGCAAGTGTGCTCAATTTCATCAAAAATGTGTGCTAGGTACCAAGGAGGAGGGGCCTTTCTAGCAGCCCATAGAATTACGTTTTTGGCATCTCTCTCTATGTACATGCATAGGCTCCAGGAGGGGTTGAATGTCTTAGTTCCCATAAATAAGGCCGTGGCCTCTGCGGACTGTGAGTCTTTGTCGCCAAGGTATTCTGAGAATGATGAGATGACCACACCGTTATGGTTGCGGCCCAAGGAGCATCCATCGAAGTTGAATTTAATCTCACCCACTAGTGGTGGGTGCCAGTGCGATACTCTTGGGTTGCGGTGCGGGGTTAGTTGGATGAGGTTCACCCAATTGCGAAGAAAAGTAGCCGCCGAAATCCCAGTAAATAGTTTGTGATTGGAAGCCCAAAAGATAACCATGGAGGTTACCTTCTGGAACAAAACTGGGGGTTCACTTTTGATACCATGGAAAATTATCGAATTTCTTTCTAGCTAGATGGACGACACCGTAGCAGCTAGAGCAGCTTTCCAGAGGATCTTACTCGACCTCGGCCAGTACGCCTTGAAGGAATAGGAAGTCAGCGCTTGAATTGAAGGGGGGGTGACCTAGGATATTCCAAAGAGTTGGATAATTTTACTCCAAAGTTTGGAGTGCCGTCTGGCAGTGAATGAACATGTGGGGGTTTGTTTCTTCGTCATCTAGGCACATGACACATCCATTAGGGGTTTGGACACCTCTTCTCCAGAGTAAGTCTATCGTGAGTGCGCGTTCAGAGCACGTAATCCAGTGGAATGCTTGAACGTTTGGGGGGGCTATGGATGACCAAACTTTGGAGAGCACCGGGTTCGGGTTAGGGGGGAAGAAGGCTGCAAGAGTTTCTTATAAAAGGTTGCCACCGTGAAGGAACCGGTAGGCGATGGAGTCCAGACCAAGGTGTCTGGCCCTAAAAGGGCGAGGAAGGTAGAGTGGAGGGAGTCCGAGAGGGACATGAACTTCAATGTTTCTTCATCTGTGAGGGGTCTCTTAAAAGATGGGTTCCATACTCTGCTATTGCCTGAAGGTACTATTTCCTTCGATACCAGGGAGGCTTTGTTTATTGCTACAACAAATAGGGAGGGGAATCGTTCTCTAAGCAGGGTGTGGCCTAACCAAAGGTCAGACGAAAATCGCACCCTATCCGTGGCTCTAGAACAGAACCTGATATGTTGTTTAAACGGTCGGAGGGAGGAGAGCAACGATTTCCATACCCCCGAGCGCCTTATCGTTGGGAAACCCTCCGGTAGCCAAAGGTCGGGTGGGATACTATACTTGCTTCTTATGACCTGGGCCCACAACTGTCTGTTTTGCGTAGCCCATCTCCACCACCATTTACCTAAGAGCGCCTGGTTGTGAGTTGGTTTGTTATTTCGGTAGACAAACTTTATCCTACGCAATCAGGTGGATCTTATTTGATGCTGCTTCACCTGACCAGAGGAAGTTCCTTGTCAGTTGATCTAGGCGTTTGGCTACCGAGGCTGGCATATGGAACAACGACATGAGGTAAACGAGGGAGTTGGCTAGGGTTGCTTTGATAAGTGTTATTTTCCTTGTAAAGGATAGGTACCTTCCTTTCCATCCTGTCAATCTCCGATCTACTCTGTCTATTACTTGGGACCCGTGGGCTGTCTTTGGCTTCCCTAGTCCCAATGGCATACCCAAGAGGGGATGAGGTTCCTGGTTTGGATGTTGGATAGGCCTACCCCTATCATTTTGGATTTAGCCATGTTAACTTTAAACCCCGTGGCATGCTCGAAACAGATAAGAAAGAGTCTGAGGTTTTCGACCTCCTCTAGGTTTGCATCCAGGAAGACTAGCGTATCGTCTGCGTATTGCAAATGAGATAAACTCGGGCCATTCTTGCTGCTCTTGAAGCTAGAGAGGAATCCCTCTTGATACAAGCGTGAAATGGACTGGCTGAATACTTCGAGCTGCCACTGTAAATAGGAAGGGTGAGAGAGGGTCGCCTTGGCAAAGACTTCGAGAGGAGGGGAAGTACACTTTAGGTCACCCGTTGATGAGGATGGAAAAGAAAGGATTTGAGTAGCATCCCCTCATCCAGTTCCTCCGCCACTTTCCGAAACCCATCCTCAGCAAAGCTAGTTCGAGGATGGACCAGTCCACATGGTCGTATGCCTTCTCCCAGTCTATCTTACAGATTATGGCCGGTTTTTTCCCATGGTGGCGAGAGTGTATGCACTCATGGGGTGCCAGCACCCCGTCTAGCATCTACCAGTCCTTGATGAAGGCTGACTGTGAAGGGGAGATGACGAGTGTGAGAACATGTTTGAGTTTGGAGGCCAACACTTTTGAAAAGATTGTTTAGGTGGAGTTAACCAGGCTGATAGGAGGAAGGTCCTTTAATTCCTCAGCCCTTCAATCTTTGGAGCAAGCACAATGAAGGTGGCGTTGATGGCTTTGTGCAGTATTCCCCAATGGAAGAATTCCTCGAAAAAAAGCAAGAAGTCGTTCCTAAAGGTACCCCAAAAGGTTTTAAAGGGGGCGATTGGGAATCTGTCCGGGCTGGGGGCCTTGTCTTTACTTAGGTCCTCAATCGCTTTGAGGATTTCGGCCTCCGAGAAAGGGCGTTCCAACCAATCCACCCAGTGAGATGGAAGAGATCGGAATGGGAGATTACCTATCAGTGTTTCAAAAAGCGCTAGGTGGGTCCTAGGCGGCCTGGGGTATCCAGGCCGCTCAGCGCCTAGGCGGTCACCCAGAACTTGGGCGGCCTAGTTGAATCCAAAAAAGGATTATGCAGTTATGTCAGTTATATATATTGTATAAAAATAAAAATTAGGTATATTGGGCACATC
Organism: Amborella trichopoda; assembly: GCF_000471905.2. The sequence goes on from NW_006494789.1 coordinate 9,769,215, forward strand.
ATAATTCAAATTATACTACATATTAGCATTTAGCACGCACTCCATAAGCATAACCATAATCCATAAGTCGGTTCATACGCCATATCCAATTAAAACTTAAAATTTACCAACCAACCAAATTATCAAACCAAGTTACCTAATAGTATCAAACCAGTACTGCAGTAAACCACCATGAGGAAGAAAACCAAATTGAATTATGAAACTATGAAAGTAATACTTGAAGACTCAAAAGAATCTTCAATGGTTCAATACTTCAATCAATGTTCAAAGTTTAGTAATTATTCATCATTCATCTTTCATTCATCATCAAAAAATTTTGGGTCCGCTGCATTGGCATCATATTCATCGGAGTTGTCACCCTCCTCGACATATTGGTCGTCCTCGTCTTCCTCCGTCTCTTTTGAATCTGCCTCTTCTTCCTCCTCTTCTTCCACTCTTATTCTCTTTGCAGAAGATCTAGTGGCTTTTGGAGGGTCAGCTGATGTCCCTGAAGCATCCATGTCCCATGTCAATCCTTCATACCCCTTGATCTCATCCTCATCAACTGACCACTCCATAGCATTGTCCATATTTTTTGATCTGATGGGGTCTCTCATCTCTCTTAGCAAACCTGTCATTCAAGAATCGATTGTACTTGACGTAGACTATGTCATTGAACCTCTTTGATTCAAGCTTGTTCCTTTTCTTTGTAGGAATCTAGCAAAATCAAATGAAACTAATTAAAATCTAATATCTATGGTTCATGTATTATTTATAAAATTATACAAATTACCCACGACCTTACCCCTTCAAAAGTACTCCAATTGCGCTCACAACCGGATGAAGAAGTAGTTAGGTTTAAGATCTGAATGGCCAACGTTTGTAAATTTGGAGAACCACACCCATGTTGGCTCCACCAATGGGCTGCAAAGATATCAAAAAAAATTATAAATAAATAATAGGATTACTTGATTACTTGAACTTGATGAACTTAAGAATATTATCAATACTTGGATCAATTTTGGTCCTTTGCCTCATCGCCATTGGACTCCCAAAAGACTTTAATGACCACATGTAATTTATCAGCTCATTAGCGCATATAATATCCTGCATATCAGGATCAAGGACTAGCATATCTACACAGTTATTAAATCCATTCATAATTGTGTCATTTGTGCTTATATCCTTGTCAACATAAAAAAAAAGCTAGGTTCGAATAATAACCAGTTGCATGCAATGGCCGATGTAGCTGCCTGTCCTACTTCTCATTAATAATCCCCCAAACAGGCTTGTAGCGGGTTTCGTCATCATTGAAATTTTGGGCTATCTCTCTTTTGCATTTCTCTGTAGCCTCATATATGTAGCCTATAGAAGGCTTGTTACTATCAACCATACGAAGGACTTTGATAAGAGGAAAAAATACCTTAAGAGCGCCCTTTACCCCTCGCTTAAAAGCCTTAGAAAGGATAATATCTCTCACCTTCTTCCCAACCTGATCCTTAGACCACCTGCAAATCATCCGAGGTAAACACTTGCCTCAACTGCACTCTCCTCGAATGTATGCTATTTAGGCATAAGTACCAGGTTGCAAATCTCGTGAACCCAAGCCTCACAATCTCTTTCTTCTTTGTAAAGCTACACATCATGCTGAGGGTGAGATGGTGGCTATAGATGAAATTTGTAACTAACTTGGCCTTCATCACTGCACTTGATATCTCGGTTAAACTGCCAAGAGCCTCGAGCATGAGGTCTATACAATGTGCTGCACATGGTGTCCAAAAGATTCTAGAATAAGCTATGTGCAATAAATTAGCTGCAACAACATTAGGAGCAGCATTGTCTGTTACAACCTATACAACAAGATACTCCCCAACCTCCTTGATTCCCTTCTCTATAGCTTGAAATATGTAATGGGCATCATGGATATGATCAGAGACATCAATAAACCTAAAAAAAGTAGTCCTTAAAGGGCAATTCACAAGAAAATTCATTTGACATCTTCCCTTCCTATCACTCCAAGCATCAGTCATAATAGAAACCCTATACTGAGCCCATGCATCCTTCTTAACTTCTATAGCTTCCTTCGTGACACTCACCGCCTTTTTTAAAAAAGGTTCTGAAAGCTCCTATGGGGTTGGGGATTTCATCCCAGGGCCAAATTGGCCAATTGCCTCTACCGTCGTATAGAAGCTGCTTAAGCGAGCGATATTAAAGGAATGCCCACCTCATAAAACCATGTAGCAAGATAATAAACAGCTCTATCTCTCTCTTCCTTCTTGATTCTATTTTCAATGGTAGTTTGCTTCTTTGTTTTCTCTCCTGCAACCTCAGGGTCAGGTCAAGGTAGAAAAAACTATCCATAGGGCCTCTAACTCGAGGCTTCTTAGTCTCAGAACCAGAACCAGAAGCAATTACAACTCCCTTTCCCTTTCCCCTAATAATGGATTGTTCAACCTCTTGACATCCCTTCCCAATCTTTTCCTCATCACTCTCATCATTATCATAATTGACCTGAACCCTAAACCTAATCTCTGCTATAGAGGCAAATCTCTCATCTTTTTTCATTTTTATCATACTCAAAAAATTGTTTATTTCCTCTTTAACAGCATCAGAAGTCCTTTTACATGGGACAACATCCCCCCTGATACCGACAAGATGTTTCTTGAACCGGTTTATGCCCCCTTTTGTATCCTTATCACAAAACTTGCATCTTATGCAAATTTTATCATTAGGATTTGGGTTGTAGCCATATTTCCAACCGGGATCACCACTCCTATTAGATCTCGAAGAAGACATCGAAAAAATAATGCAATTTACTAAAGCAATAAAAAAAATCACTTTGAGTTTGATTGCTCAATCTTCAAACTTCCACCTCAAAGATGCTTTAAAAGACTCAAAATCTTTTAAAAAATCCCCAATAGATTTGTAAAACATCAAAATTTAAATCTAATATCAATAGGTGATGTTTTGATCAATTTTTGTTAACTTTAAGAAACCCTTAAATCCTAAAGAATTCACAAAAAACTAGTTTTTTCGGGGCTTTTTCTCTCTAAAATGGGCTCCAATAAGTTTTAGGTTTCAAATGAACCTAAAACCCCATTTTTTGGCTCTTTAGTGTCAAACAAATGGACAAAAAATGTCCCCATCGAAACCCATTTTCGCCTCTGAGCAGGGCGCAGGCCTTGGGCGGCCGCCCTAGGCTGGGCTCTGGGGCACCCGCCTAGGCCTGGGCGATGCGCTCAGATCCTTTTGGACTGCCTAGGCGGCCGCCTAGGCGTTGGGCAGTCCGCTTTTTGAATCACTGTTACCCATTCTTGGTCGAGAATACGACGTGGCCGAATAGAGGCTCTGGAAGTACTTAAGGATGGAGCATTCAATTTTTGGGTCCGAGTCCAAGATCAGGTTGTCCTCCTTAATCATGGAGATGGAGTTATCTCGTCTGCGATAGTTAGCTATCCTGTGAAAGAAGGCTGTATTCTGGTCTCCTGATTTAACGCCAATTAATTCGGGACCTTTGGTATTAGTACAACTTTTCTTTTTTGAGGGTTGTGAGATAGTCCAACTTCATATTCGATCTAAGGCTTGCCTTAGAGGTCGAAAGAGGCCTCTATTCCTCCTTCACGTCTAAGGTCTGGGTGGCTGTCAACAGAGTATTCTTAGACTGTGAGATATCTCCTGGAAGGGAGGAACTCCAAGCTTTTAGGGAGGATTTGACAAGTTGGAGTTTTTTTTGTAGCCTGAAACTTGCTCTTCCTGAGACTAAGTTTGAGAAAGAGTTCCATCATACCGGAATTAGTGAGGCTAGAGCAACTTCTTGGAGCCAGGCCAGTTCAAACCTCGACAATATTCAAGGGTGCTTTGGTAATTCTATTTATTTTAACTTATTTTTTAAATAGTTTGACAGGTGTGTGCTGGTGAGAATTATCAACTTACCAAATTTGATCTTAGTCTAACATAAAAAACAAGATTGTTTTAAGATAAACTACATACTTTAAAAAGTGGGACTTGAGTGTAAAATATGAAATACATGGGACTATTTTTTTAGTTCCAAAAAAAAAAACAGTAATTTTTTGCGAATTTCCCTTATTTTTATTTAGTAGCATTGATATTAGGAACTTGCAAGTTGGCTTCTTCATTGGTCTCCTCAAAGCACTTTATTACTGGTGCCAAATAGCACGTCTTACAACCTATACCCCTGAATGGGGAGTGAACTGATTCCATGTATTCGTACATCCTTACATGCACGAACCTTCCAAACCATGCATTTCGAATGTAATTATGTACCAAAGTTTCTTTGTTAATCGAGTTTTCTGTATTGTTTCAGTCATACAAGCAAACTTGACATGCCTCTATTATTAAGTAGAATTGATGTTAGGAAGTTGGAATTTGGCTTCTGATTTTCATTGGTGTCAAATTTCACGTTGCTTTCAACGTATGTACCTGAGTGGGCTGTGATCTGGGTCCAATTTGTGCATTCCTTCTCTACATGTATGGGTTCTCGATACCAGATTAATTTTGCTTGATATGTAGAGCACATGTTAAGCGGAAATATGACACATGCACATGTTAAGCTGAAATATGACACATCCCTTTTGTTCTGTTGTACTGTATATATTGTTCTCCTTGTAAGCCAGGAGTTCTCCATATGTGTCATTCGCAATTTCCTTTCTGTGAATTAATGTTCTCTTAGTGTGGAACACATCCGATTTTTTAGTATGATTTCTTATATTGAAGACCTTTATTAGAAATGTTTTTGGCAATAGTATTGATGAGGAATACTGCAGCTGAAATGGATAGGTTATTTGGAGTTGAATTACCAGTTTATATTTGTTTTGAATTTCAGGTTAGAGAAATCCTTCATAAAGATTTTTGTAGGAATGGTGGCCACAGGGTCATTTCTTCCTCTTTTTCAATCACTTGTGGATTTACCAAGTGAGTTCCTTCTCTCTTTCTTTTGGTGGCTTCTTTTTCTCTCTTAAAAGTTCGTCATTGTGGGATCTAACAGACATGCTTTTGATGTGCATGTACATGGTAGCAAGTGCAAATTTTTTCCAAACTTGCTCAGTATTTATCGCCTTGATTCCTACACATGCTCTCTCTCTCCATGGGGGAAATGGAATATTTGTACTAATGGGCTTTGCTTCTCATTCCTCACTATGTTGGTCCAACTAATATATGGGTAGAGAACTGGGCTGATCTCAGCTTAATGACCTGAAAGGAAAAAAGTGCCGTGATTCCTTTGTGGGCGCACAGATGCAATGCTTCTGTATGCACACTTACAAAATAGACATCGACAAATTGTTTAAAAGGCTTTCTATATATGTTAGGATGGAGCAGCTCTTGCTTGTCATTATATGGGTGCAGCTTTAACATAATAGCATATATTGTTCACCTTTCGATATGATGCAATAGCACTCTGAGGAATGTTCATTTCCCATGTGCTCTTAGTTCTTGTGGTGGCATTGGAAAAGGTTGAACGCAGTTCAGGATCGCTGATAGGGAGTAACATTGCTTCAATCCAGAAGAGTGCAGCTCCTGAGGTCGTCTTTAGAACTCTAGACATGTATTATATTTTGGATACATTGAATCTGCCATCTTCATGATTATGTGCAGCTTTCTTCTATTGCAGATGCTTCTTGCACTTATGGATGAAGCTTATACTGGTTCAACCATAGAAGATGGAGGAGGAGATTCTGGAGATGATGACAGTGGATCTATAGATGTTGCAGATCCTGTGTTTCTGGACCTTCTTAAGGATGAAAATGATGGGCTTGCTGTAAGCCTCTTTTCCAATTATATATTTATCTGTCTTTTCAGTCTGGTATTCAAATGTTTTTGCGTCTATCTTCAGAAGATTTATCAGTTGCCATAAGTGCTTTATGATGCAAGTAGACCAACTTTTGGGGATCAGCCAGTAGTTTGCTGCAAACTCGCCCAAATTGAATCCCTTCTTGCCATGCTCATTTTAATTAGTGAATTGTATATATTATCGTTGCTTTGCTTGCCAATTTTGAGTCCTGGCATATGCATCTGCTGATTGATATGAACTATATTTATACTGAAGAGTTGAGCATGGGTTTTAAAATTTTGATATAAGTGAGTTTGGAACATGTCTTTGGGTTTCGTCCATAGTTACTGGAATCTCTTCGCTCACCCTGTCATTCTGGTTTTGAAACCCGATTCTACGTTTCTGTTGAGGAATTTTTACGGAAACCGTTTCTCGGAACCAAGGAATCTCTATTCCTTAATTTCAGAATCTCGTTTCAACGCATCTTTAGAAACTTGAACCCATTATTTGTGGGTAGACGTTCCCTAATATATCGAATCTGGATTCCAGCAAAGATTAAATCTTGATACCACGTCGATTGATACATGATTGTACATGTAAGGACTCTCATTTTGTTTGGGTTTTGAATAATGATTCTGCAACATATAGAACATCGATTCATAGGAATAGGGAAGTGTGATTCGTTCAATATGGAATCTTGCTTCGACCTCCATGAAATCTCCAGCCAAACTAGTGTGAAACCTCGTCTCAAATATCTATGGATTATGATTTCAGTTACTTTGAGACCCAATTGTAGAACTTATTTATGCAATGTTTATAGACAGTTTCCAATAGTAGGACTTGTTTATGCAAATGCTTATAGATAGTTACCAATAGTAATATAGTCATTATAGTTATTGAATGCATAGAAGTTCACTAATGATATATATAGGATATGCTAGCTCTATATTCTACAAATGAGTTAATATTTTGGTGTTCATGGTGATTGTAAAAATATTTCAAGGAAGTTTGGATGATTAGTTAAGGTTAAGAATCACATGTTTGTAATGCAACATGAAATAGGGAAGTTCTTGTTGTCGGGCGAAATGTTGTCTTGGCTATGATGTTCTGGGGTAAGAACAATTGATTTTTGACATTCTCATACTATTCTAATGTCATGGGACTCATAGGAGTGACAAAACCTGATACTCATAATTTTGTTGAAAATGGAAACATGATGATCATATATCTTTGTTTCATGTATTATATTTACAATTTTGTGGTGTTCCTACGTTCTCAGATTGTTTCAGTTTCATGTGCCTCATAGATCATTTCGTTCCTCACTTGTTTATCTCAGGAACGCCACTGGGTATCATCTGGGATGGCTGCAGCTTTGCAGGCTGTTACTGGTACACCTCAATCTGATAGGCTACGACAAGCGCTCCAAATGGCACCACGATTTCTTGATATATATTTCACCATAGCTCTGCGGGAGGTCAACGACTGTATGTTGATTCCTTTGTATTTTTGAGGTTTAAAGTATCACTTTCTTTCTCTAAAAGGTGCATTATCTACAAAATCCTTGATTTTTTATGGCCTTGTAGCATTGATATGTGCGTTGATTCCATTATTGATGGCACGAAATTCCACATTATTTCCTGACAAGCTGTATGCTTCTAAGGTATGTGAATGAACTACGATATTTCAGTTCTGGGTACTGCAGTGTTATTTGTGATATATTGTCCTTAGTATTGTTTTCATATGCTTTTCTTGATGGGTAAGTATTGTTTTATACGTTAATCAAGTACTTGATTCTTGTAGTTCCTGACAGACACTACTGCATCCATTTGCAGAAAAGAATATTGGCTCATCACTTGTGCACAGTTTAAAAAGGACTGTAGCAATTCCTCTTGTTAACCATGAGCTTTCATCATTCCTACATACTTTGCTCTTCTGCACTTCTTTAATACATATTTGAAATAATGAATAATTATGTATATTCTTGATTCTATAGGAGCACTGCTGCTTCTAGGGCTTGGTGTTGCAAGGGTTAGCTGTTGCTTGTTATGATTGGTAGGTTTAAGTTAAATTGTATCTTTGACTTTTTTAAAGATTGCATGTGTAATCAACTTCTATACTCTAGGTGCTGCAGATTTTCTGAAAATATTGTGTGGAAACCAACTCCGCCTTGGCTGGACCGAAGCCGGTCATGCTTGTCCCTACCCTGGGTAAAGGAGAAGGGTTGTGTTAGTAGACATCCAGTATAAAACTTTACCAAATCTTTTCATGAATCCTGAACCTATGTTATAACGAATGAGCTTAAGGGGAAGTTCTATAGGACAGATGTAAGACCAGCCATATTTTAT